>JAODAL010001912.1:0-212359 GCA_025379985.1 Phyllomedusa bahiana
AATTCGCAGTCTGCACCCACCCCATCTGAGGGGGTTTTCCCAGCGTTCCCACTAAATAGCCCCTTACAGACACTAGGACGCACCTATACATTCATTGTCGGTAAGGGGATAAACCCAAAAAGCTCTATTTTGACATCCTCAATCACAAAACATTGTTACAGAAGCTTTTTGACTTGTCCAGGTGATCTTTAGCAAACTGCAGAAGGGCAGCAATTTTTTCTTTGGAGAGCAGTGGCCTTCTCCTTGCAATCCTGACATGTACTGTACAACATTACTGCTCACCGTGCTGATGGACTCAGAAACATTAACATTGGCTAATATGAGAAAGGCCTTTAGTTGCTTAGGGGTACCTCAGGTTCCTTTGAAACCTTACTCTTTGCCTGATCTTTGTTGGTTGTCCACTCCTGGAGAAGGTAGTAATAGTCTCAGGGGCGTTGCTAGGGTCCTAAAACATTCGGGGCACAGGCCCTTTGTTAGCGGCGAGTGTAAGGAACAGTCGCTGTCTGCCATGCATAGAGTAGGCTTAGCGTGTGAGCCCGCATTATACATCCTTCATTCCATTTAGATTTTTCAGGGACATCCATATGCATGAAGGGGTTAATTAAACCCCGCCGCTAGCTTCCAGCAGCAGAGACTCTGCTCTTGACTCCCTTACTGATGGTCTCTCGGACAACATACCCCATTCTCCCAGCCCACGGCCTACAGCATTGTCCCACTTCTACCTCCTGCTGAATTAAAAAATATAGGTTGCATCCTCATTTTCTTCCCAAATTTAGGGGCACAAAAGTGCCTCTTATAGTCTGAAAAATCCGGTATATGTGGTGATGTAGTTTAACTCCAAAAATAACACAGCTGTTTTCCATTTTTTTTTTCTAATAGCCATAGCTTTTTTTTTTGGTGTTGTTCTGAGGCTCACGGGACTTTTTGGTTGCTTTTTATTCAATTTCTTGCACATGGGATGAAACAAAAAAATGTTGTTTTTTTTAAAATTTTTGTAGCAGTGTTCATGGAGGGGGAAAAATATCGTTTTATAGCACAGGTTTTATACCCACACGGTCATGCCAAATATGTTTACTTTTTTTTTCAATTTTTCATTGACAAGCATTTGTAATGGGAAAAAGGTTATATATGTGGTTTTTTTTTTGTGTTTGTTTTTTTCACTTTTTACTTGCGTGACCACTTTAATACATCAGACTTATCTCACTGCAGATTGGGTACCTACTCAGCTGTTACGCACAGGGACAGTATATACACAAATGCAACACACAAGTAAATATTGGACATGTGTATATACTGTTCCTGTGTGTATATTACAGTATATATTTATATACACACTACACCACTATATATAACATGTACTTCACACAGGGACAGTATATACATGTATAATACTTATCTGGGTGTTACATTTGAGTATATACTGTCCCTGTGTGAAGTACATGTGTGTGTGTGTGTGTGTGTGTGTGTGTATATATATGTATACATATAGTGGGGGAGTGTGTATATAAATATATATACTGCAATATACACACAGGAACAGTATATACACATGTCCAATATTTAACTGTGTATTACATTTGTGTATATACTGTCCCTATGTGTATGTATATACTAATATACTGCTCCTCTGTGACACAGGTCCAGTATATGAGTATAGACATATGCGGTGGGGGCACAGCCCTCCATCCTGCCTCAGGACATACCTTATGCAGGGTCACTGTCACTGGGGTCCTAGAAGCTCCTGGACTGTTTAGGCAGCTCTGGAAGACTTGAGGAAACCAGAAGCTCGTTCTGGTTTCCATAGTGATGGGGCCGACGATCTGCTGCAGGAGGAGGCAGGGAACCTTGCTGTAGATGCTGTAGCTCCGGGGGAGGGCTGAGCAGGGAGCACAGAAGAGGAGGAGGGGCTGCTCTCACTGTTCCCTGAGAGTGGTGAAGCTCTGGCGGTGGGCGGAGCTTCTCACTGCAGCGAGCACAGAGAGTGAGGAGACTAATCATTCGGGCCAGAAGGCTTTACATCCGGGGCTTCTGCCCCGAATGATACTGCCTAGCGACGCCCCTGAATAGTCTTAAATATCCTCCATTTATTCACAGTGGCTCACATTTGCTATTGTGTTTGCGCACAAAAAGTGTTGTAAAATGTGGCAATAAGTGGTGCATATTTGGAGCACCTAGTAGCCGACACATTTATTATGGACACTTTAGACACTATATGCAAACTCTCCGACACAGGGTTGTGGCTTAAGGGAAAGTAGGCTCGGGTTCACAGGATAGCAGACATGGCCAGGCTGTGACACACTGCACCAAAAATATGCCACAAGCCCTGGATCTGGAATAGCTAGACATGTCTAAAGATGCGCCAAATTGATCAAACAGCATGAAATACTGTGTTAAATTATGCACATTTTTATGCAGTCCACCTCAGTTTATGCTAACACCCAATAAAACCTGATTTTCATGATTGTAAAAGCCTTATTCTAATTTTACCTTCAAATTATCTGCTAAATCTAAGGGTGCTTTCACACAGAGCGTTATTTATTTATTTTTTTAATATGTTTTTGTGCAGAAATGTTAATTGCTTTGCCTTTCTGCACATAAAAGCATCAAAAAACGCACAAAAAATGCTCCACGTGAAAGCACCCGAAGGCTATGTCTACACTGAACAGAAAAACGTCAGTTTTTTCAGCTTTTTTCGATTTCTAAAAACGCTGGAAAAACAACTGTAATCATCTCCCATAGACTTCTATTGTAAAAACGTCCTGCTATCTACACTGAGCTTCTTTTTTCTGCTCGTTTTTTTTACTGGTCGTATTTTGCAACATGCTCTAAAAAACGGCAGAACAGGGCAGAAAATTTACTACAGGAGTCTATGGAAAGCGCCAGACGTCTTTTGGTGCTTTTTTGGCGCGTTTTTTGGTGCGTTTTTGGCGTGTTTTCACAGCGTTTTTTGACACGATTTTTCAATGAAAACCCTCCCAGGAGACCCAAGTCCCCCCTATAGTGGGTGTTAATAAAAGTTATATCTTATCAAATTTGCATACAAGTGTCTGATGTGTCCTTTTTTGTTCCTTTTGTAATAAAATGATCATGCTTTGGTCGCTAACGATTTTTGAGCAATTCATATTTTTTTCGCTAAAAATAAGTTTTTTACAGATTTTGGCATCAGAATTAGTTTTAGCGTTATTATCGAAAAATTTGAAATGGGCCCTTTTTTATGGTGTTTGGGTTTTTTTAGATCTGCGATAATTTAGGTTAAAATCTGTGCTCATCTATTAAGATCGCGCCTTTTTGGGCCTTTCCCGTAATTTTTCGGCCAGCAAATCGATTACAGAATAGAGCGGGGTGAGATGGTTGCGAGTCATGACTGGGATGTGTATGGTTGCGATTGGCGGAAAAAATCACATGACCTTTCGTTTTTACATAGAACAGCGTTTCCTGTTCACCCTCAGTGTCTCTTCATCACCACACCCTTGAGCCACTCTTGAAAATTTGTGAAGAACAAATTTGGGTTAGAAAAAACATTTTTTAGAATAGGCCCCTGTAGATAGCTGCTGTACAGAAAAAACCCCCCCAAAAAAATTTCAAAGCATGACCCTTGAGCCACTTTGGTCAATTGTAAAGAACAAATGTCTTTTAGAAACAAATTTTTTTTTATAGGCCCTTAGATTGCCCCATTTCAAGCAGCATGACCAAAAAAATTTAAAAAATGACTTCTCACCCACTGTTAAAAATTGTGAGGAAAAAATGTCATTAGAAGCCCATTTCTGTTACAAAGGCCCCTGATTATTGCTTATCTCACAGCTACATGCCCCAAAAAATTAAAAATATGACTTCTCACCCACTATTAAAAATTGTGAGGAGAAATCCCACTTAGAAGCCAATTTTTTTCCAAAAGGGACCAAAATTATAGCTGTATCTAAAAGAAACATGACCCCAAAAAAAAAAAAACCCCCCCCCCCCCCCACTTTTAAAAATTGTGGGGAGAAATGCACTTAGAAGTCACATTTCTGTTAAAGACCATGATTTTTGCGTATCTCACAGCAACATGCCTAAAAAACCATTGACAAGCGAAAACTTCTTAAGATAAATGGAAAAATGGAATACGGTGTTGTCATGAAACCTTGCTGTCTTTTACAGTCTCCCACGAAAAATGAACTTTTGGGAAAGAATAAAAATTGCAGTAAAAATGATCTTTTTAAAAAAAAAGTTTTCAAGGGACCTTTTTCTGTTTAAAAAGGAATGTGAAGTAGACTGGAAAACAATAGGGACCTCGGCAATTGGGGGCCCAAAACATATCAGAGCCCATCCCGATTCATCTTGATGAAATCAAACATCCAATTATCTGTGGAAAGCCGGTGCTTTTGTCTGTAATGACTCCCCAGCTGTGTGAAGGTCTGCTCAGATATGACGCTGGCTGGGGGCAGGAAACACCTCTATGGGTGACGGCCCCTGGGGCCTTTTCGCCCATTTTGGATCCCCGAAGTTTTTTGGGCCCGGGAAAACACATGCAAAAATGGGTGTTGAGAGCAGAAGTCATGCAGCATATCTTAAGGATCTCTGTGTGTTGGATGTGTGCCCTGCATTGCAGGGTTTGGTGAGGGGAAAACAAAATTGCAGAGGTCCCCCATTAGGCTTGGGGCCCCTTGCCTGCTGCTGCCGCTACCCCTACTTGGCACCATCTGTCACGTCGCTGATGTTTTTCCCACCGTGACATTTGGGAACGGAAGCAGCAAAGATGTCTCCAGTTGTCAATCGAAAGGTCTCCATTTCTGCATTTTACTTCTATTTGGGTGGGTGGAAGGAAAGTGCTATTTTTGTTTTGTACCGGGGATCCAGGAGGGTGGCCCACCATAACTGTTGTTCATTTTGATGGCCTTAAAATTGCGGGACATGTTGGGGAAATGGAGCACCCAACACCATGTAGAGATGGAGCCTTGATTTCCCAAGCCTCTAGGTCGAGGGGCACTAGCAAACTGATTTTCCCTCTCTTCCTTTCCCCCTCAAATTCGCCCCCAACCTCTTTCCAAAGGCAAGGGAGTCGGTAACACGGTGTCTAGAATCCCTCCTCCTCCTCTCCCCGCTGCCCCCGGCACAGCTTCAACACAGCCCTGACTTGCTGAGTATGCCCCCTGAACTGATGCGCCCCCCTTGCACTAGCTTGGACCCCGAACCCACTCCCTAATGAAGACCGATGAAATTTGAACTTGGGGCCCTTGGGATTGACGGGGGAAAGGCTGTGTCCCATCTGTGCCCGTCTCCTCCCCCGTCGTGGGGGCCTGTTGTTTCAGAGTGCCCCAACGATTTTCCCGGAAACTAGATCACCACAATGCTCTTGCTGAAAAAGGGCATTGTCCCCTGACCATTTTGGTGGCTTTTTTCAAAATGGAAAGGAGGGTGAAAAGGGTTTTCACTGCCTCCCACTCTCGGGGGTTAAAACCCGAGGCCCGTCCCCGCGTTGTCAGGCCATTGCACTTCGACTGCGAAAATGGAATTGCGCGCGCCAAAATCGCTGGAGCATTGGAGGGTAATTCCAGGGTTGCCATTTCAACAATGGATTGGGGGAGCCGAGCTGGCTGCAAGCACCAGGGGGGACAAGCAGGGGGGAACGGCGGAATGCGAACTCGACCCCGGCCTTCTTCACGGAGTCGACCCGGGGACTCGAAATTTTTCTGGGACGAAAGGTTTTTAATGTCCCAGGCAAGGGATTGCTCCAGCTACCGATCTTAGGGCGGCCAGCAATTTCGCCGTTTCGCACACCACCTTGCCGGCACAAGGGTTTTGTCAACCAAACCCAGCGCCGGTCTCGTTGCTTAGAGCCGTCCACAGCTCCGACCTTGTGTGGACGGTCCCCAAGGGCAGTTAATTTCAACACGGCCTGGTGTTTGGCACGTGATGCCCCAGAGGACTTGGGGGAAAGAGCCCGCACCCCCCCTGGGGTTTTGAAAGGGCGCAGCGAGGCCCCCGTAAACCCCCCGAGACATCCACCCAGTCCCCCCGGAGCTGTAACAGAGATATAGCGCCTTTGGCCGTGCTTACAGTCCATGTGCGGGGGAGTGGATTTTTCCCGGACACAGAGCAGACAACGGCTTAAAAATTTTAGATGACACGTGGCTGGCCAGGGCAGGGAGGCTTTTCTGGAAAAAAAAAGAAATGCCTGCTCGGATCGGGTATTGGGGGTCGGGCGAGGGCCATGACGTGGGGGAACCCCCATCGGTCCCCCAGACGGAAAGACAACATTTCCAAAGGGGAAAAAGCCTGGCAATCCGACATTCGGGGTTTTGGGTTTGGGATTTTTGGGTTTAAAGTGTTTCTTCTGCTCCCAAACCTGGAAAACAAAGGGGGCTGCTAGACTGGCCGCCCTGGACGGGTGCGGGTCGTAAAAACTGGGGGGAAAGGGGGGGGGTAAGGGGGGGTCTTTGGGGGTTTTCGGGGTAGGCGACGGTGGAGGCTGAAGCGGGGGCTGATCCCTGAAAGACTTGAAGACAGGGGAGTGAAAAAAGCTTGGTGGTGGCGGGGGAAAAGGAGGGGAAAAAAGGGGGTGGTTTGGCTGGTTGGACCCGGGTGGGTCTCCCTTTTTGGCCCGTTTCCCCCATTTCACTCATGCACGCTGATGTGATTTAAATTTTGGTGGGGTTAACACTTAAGGTTCCCACACTTTTCGCAAAGGCGGCTATGACACGCGGTGAACAAGGCTGCTCGGGCCCCCTTTTTGATTTTCGGCCTTTTTGAGGCAAATTCGAGGGCGGGGTTTGCGTGCCGTGCTGGCGGAATCTACAGGGACTTCTGCGACCCCCCCTTTCCCCTTTTTTTGTGGGGGGCCCCGATGACACTCCCCCCTCGTCTTCCTCCCCGTCCCTGATGAAGCGCTGCAAGAAATTTCAAAAAAACCCCAAGGGATCCGCAATGTGACATCTCTATCAACCGGGACCGTTCCGCTTTCTGCACCGGGAACGGGGGCTAAAGCAAGGGGCAATGCAAGGCTTGCGAGGGGCCCCGGTTTTTTCCATTACGGCCCCTTCACCTCCCTGTGGATCAGAACTGGGCGTCGAGCAGCTAAATCATCCTCTTGATCTTTTAATTGCCTTCTGACCCCAACGCTTTTTTGCATAAAGAGGTTTCAGAAAATGGATTATCCCAGTGGTGGGTACCGATTTAAATTTTGGGGCTTTTTCATGTTGGAGGGAAAGGATGATGCTGATGAGACATTTGGTCCGTGACTGCGGGGAGAGGAGGTAAGACTGTAGAGCGGGTTGCTTAACCACGAAGGAAAAAATTTGGCGCGAGTTCATTATTTAAATTCACGGGGCCCCTGACCCAGGATGCGGGGCCTGCGGTCCTGCAACGACGACCCGCTGGCATGTGTTGTGCAGCACTGGAAGGAGCACCTTTCTTGTACCTCTACCTCCATGTGCTCCCCCTCTTTGCTCGCTACCACCCGCATTTCGCTCCATGTTCAAAAAATAAAAATTTTAGAAAAGGGATGGAAATAGTTTTGGAAAGCTCTTA
This sequence comes from Phyllomedusa bahiana, assembly GCA_025379985.1. Lineage (NCBI taxonomy): Eukaryota > Metazoa > Chordata > Amphibia > Anura > Hylidae > Phyllomedusa > Phyllomedusa bahiana. Next base: position 7,507 of record JAODAL010001912.1, read on the forward strand.
TTAAAAGACCCGGGAAATCACGCTATTCTCAAATCCTTAATCAAAACAAAAATTTCGGATTCAAATTTTAAATGAAAATGTCTTAAAAATGGACTGGGGAAAAATCCAAAAAAACACGTATCTGTTATGTTTTGGGATAATAAACTGTTTTTTTGCACCTTTCAATTCACCCGGGGACATAGAATTGGTTTTAAGATTTAGGGTGTGGCAATGAACAGTGCGGGGTGCAAAAGTTTAAAAAAAAAATGTAACTGTTATGTTTTGATTAATAAAAAGGGTTTTTTTTTACCTTTCAATTCATGTGGTGAAAATAAATTGCTGTTTTTTAAAATTTTTCGTAGATGCTGGTAAATGAACAGTGTGGGGGTGCCAAAAATCAAAAAATACTTAAATGTTATGTTTTGATATAATAAAGGTTATTTTTTGCACCTTTCAATTCACCTGTGGTGAATATAGAATTTTTGTTTTAAAATTTACGTAGTGCTGGTCAATGAACGTGCGGGTGCGCAAAAGTCAAAAAACATTTTAACTGTTATGTTTTGATATAATAAACGGTATTTTTTGCACCTTTCAATTCACCGTGGGTTAAAATGAATTGCTGTTTTTTGATTTACGTAGTGCTGCGTCAAGAAAAAAAATGCTGGGTGCCAAAAGTAAAAAAAAATAATGTTATGTTTTATTAAAAAAACGGTATTTTTTGCACCTTTCAATTCCCTGTGGTGGGAAAATGTATTGTGTTTTAAGATTTAGTAGATGCTGCATCAATGAAAATGTGGGTGTGAAAAATCAAAAAACCGTAACTGTTAGTTTTGATTAAAAAAGGTTTTTTTTTGCACCTTTCAATTCACCTTGGTGAATATTGAAATGCTGTTTTAAGATTTACGTAGAGTGCGTCAATGAACATCTGGGGGCGCAAAAGTAAAAAAAAACGTAATGTTAGTTTTGATATAATAAACGGGTTTTTTTGTACCTTTTAATTCCCTTGGTGAATATAGAATTGCTGTTTTAAATTTACGTAGGCTGCGTAATGAATATTGCTGGGTGCGCAAAAATCAAAAAACACATAAAATGCTATTTTTGATATAATAAACGGTATTTTTTTCCCCTTTTAATTTCCCCGTGGTGAAAAATAAATTTCTGTTTTAAGATTACGTAGATGCTGGTCAATGAACATGCTGGGGGCGCAAAATCAAAAAAACAGTAATGTTATGTTTTTATTAATAAACGGGGATTTTTTTTCCCTTTCAATTCACCCGTGGTGAAAATTGAATTGCTGTTTTAAGATTTACGTAATGCTGGTCAATGAACAGGTGGGTGCGCAAAGTCAAAAAAAAACGTAACTTTATGTTTTTATATAATAACGGTATTTTTTTGCCCTTTCAATTCACCTGTGGGAATATAGAATTGCGTTTTTTAAAATTTACGTAATCTGCGTCAATGAACATGCTGGGTGGAAAAAACAAAAAAAATTAACTGTTATGTTTTGTTTTTTAAAAAGGTATTTTTTTCACCTTTCAAAATTTACCTGTGGTGAATATAGAATTGCTGTTTTAAAAAATTTAAGTAGACGCTCAATGAACAGTCCCCGGGGGCGCAAAAGCAAAAACCTAACGTTAGTTTTGATTAATAAAAGGGTATTTTTTGCACCTTTCAATTCACCCGTGATGAATATGAATTGCGTTTAAGATTTTCTAGATGCTGCGTCAATGACGTGTGGGTGGCAAAAGTCAAAAAAAACCCTAATGTTATTTTGATATAATAAACGGTTTTTTTTGCACCTTTCAATTCACCCGTGGGGAATATAGAATTGTGTTTTAAATTTAGTAGATGCTGCGTCAATGAAAAAGTGCTGGGTGCCAAAAATCAAAAAACCGTAAATGTTTGTTTTGATAAATAAAAAGGTAAAATTTTTTTTCACCTTTTAATTCACCTGTGGTGAATATGAATTGCTGTTTTAAATTTACGTAAGGCTCTCAATGAAAGTGCTGGGGGGAAAAAGTCAAAAAACACGTAACGTTATGTTTTGTATAAAAATGGTATTTTTTGCACCTTTCAATTTACCTGTGGTGAATAAGAATTGCTGTTTTTAAAATTTCTAATGCTGTCAATGAACAGTGTGGGACAAAAGTCAAAAAAAAGTAAAAGTTTTGTTTGAATAATAAACGGTATTTTTTGCACCTTTCAATTACCCGTCGTGAAAAAGAATTTCTGTTTAAGATTTCGTAGATGCTTTCGTCAATGAACGTGCTGGGTGCGCAAAAGTAAAAAACACGTAACTGTTTTTGTTTTGATATAAAAACGGTATTTTTTGCACCTTTCAATTACGTGGTGAATATAAAATTTCTGTTTTAAGATTTAAGTAGAGCTGGTCAATGAACAGTGTTTGGGGCGCAAAAATCAAAAACACTATTGTTATGTTTTGATATAATAAACGGTATTTTTTGCACCCTTTTAAATTCACCCGTGGTGAATATAAATTGCTGTTTTAAGATTTTCGTAGATGCTGATCAATGAAAAAATGCTGGGTGACAAAAGTCAAAAAACTAACGTTTTGTTTTGATATAATAAAGGTATTTTTTGACCTTTCAATTTACCTGTGGTGAATATGAATTTGTTTTAAGATTTTCGTAGATGCTGCGTCAAAGAACAGTGCTGGGTGCGCAAAAAACAAAAAAAAAACGTAACTTTATTTTTGATATAATAAACGGTATTTCTTGCACCTTCAATTTACCTGTGGTGAATATAGAATTGCTGTTTTAAGATTTCGTAGATGCTGCTCAAAGAACAGTGCTGGGTGCGCAAAAGTAAAAAAACAGTAAAATGTTTTGTTTTTATAAATAAAAAGGTATTTTTTGAACCCTTCAATTCACCGTTGTGAATATAGAATTTTGTTTTAAGATTTAGTAATGCGCGTCAATGAAAGGCTGGTCGCAAAAGTCAAAAAACCGTAACTGTTTTTTTTGATATAATAAAAAGGGATTTTTGCACCCTTTTAATTACCCGTGGTGAATAGAATTGCTGTTTTAAATTTACGTAAGCTGCGTCAATGAACAGGTGGGTTTCGCAAAAGTCAAAAAACACGTAATGTTATGTTTTTATAAATAAACTGTATTTTTTTCACCTTTCAATTACCTGTGGGAAAATAGAATTGCTGTTTTAGATTTACGTAGGTGCTGGTCAAAGAAATGCTGGGTCGAAAAAATCAAAAAAAAGTAACTGGTGTTTTCGTACGATCACGGTATTTTTGGCAACAAAAAACCTGTGCTGACTAAAGATTGTGGATTTAATTTAAATGCAAGGGGGATATATCAAAGTACGGTGTAATGGGGAAAATTGAAAAAAACACCTATCTGAAAAGTATATGATAAAAAAAGTGGGTTTTTCAGCTAACAAAAAGACCCGCAGTTACTAGAAAAAGATGTTTTTTCAATATAAATTCAGGCTGCCCCAAAATTTCCCGGAAATTTTCATAGCAAAAAAGTTATTTAAAAAAGATATTCCCCTACCTGTCTACACTAAGTCTTGGTGAAATTTATCCAGTTTCTTTATGAAGAGCTTTTCGTGTTCGCCCCGCGGGTCCCCCCCCCCCCCCCGCCCCCCCCCGGAATTTTAGCGGTAGATGCGCTTTAAAAACTTAGTAACTAAAAAATGTTTTAAATCTCTAATCTAACTAAATTGTAAGGATCACAGCTAATAGTAAGGTTTTTCTGTGCAGAAATAGACTAAATTTTTGCGGTGTTTGGCCACAGGCGAGCGATGTCCATCCCTATGAAGTGAGAGACATGAGGCTGAAAAAAAAGGGAAAACCCTTTTAGTTTTAAAAAAGGTATGTATTTTTCCAGCCCAAACGCAACCTAAATCCCAGTCATGACTCCACACACATCTCACCTCCTTATTCTGTAAAATCATTTGCTGGCCCCAAAAATTTAAAGGGAAACCCGAAAAAAGGGACGATCTTAATAGTGAAGCACAGATTTTTAAACCCTTTAAATTTTCGCATGATTGGGAAAATTTCGTCACCATAAAAACCTTGCCGATTCAAAATTGTCGATAAAAAAAACGCCCCAACCTAGTCATCGCATAACGACTGCTACTATCGAAAAACTTTTTCATGGTGGGACTATCGACTATCGCCCGAGCGTAGCCAAAAGTAATCGCTCAACACAAACAGAATCTGTTTTCTTTAAAATTGTGGTGCAAAAACCTTTTTTTAAATATTTTGGCGAATAAAGTTATCTCGCTACTGACGCTGAAAATACGTTTTTTAGGGTTTTGGTGCAAGAACCGTTTTTTTTTACGTTTTTTGGCATAAAATAATTATTTTTTTTCAGATTTTTGGGGCTAATAAGCTATCTTGCTTTTTGAGGCAAAAAAACTTTTTTTTTTGGGTTTTTTCACCAAGAATTTTTTTTTTTTTAGTTTTTTTTTTTGGTACTAAAATAATTTTTTTTTTCAGATTTTGGGGCGATAAATTATTCGCCTTTTACGCCAAAAAAACGTTTTTTTACGGATTTTTTCCGCAAGAACCGTTTTTTTTTCGTTTTTTGGCAATAAAATAACTTTTTTACGATTTTGGGCTGAAAAAGTTTTTTCGTTTCTGGTGCAAAAAATAATTTTTTCGGATTTTGCGCAAGAATCCGTTTTTTTTTTTTTTTGGCACTAAAAAAAATTTTTTTTTACAGATTTTGGCGCTAATAGCATTATCTTGCTTCTGACGCCAAAAATACTTTTTTTCACGGATTTTGGCGCAAGAATCCGTTTTTTTACGTTTTTTGGCACTAAAATAATTTTGTTTACAGATTTTGGCGGTAATAAAGTGATCTCGCTTCTGATGCCAAAAATTACGTTTTTTACAGATTTCGGCGCCAGATTTATGGCTTTTGGGGCTAAAATCCGTATCTTTACAGATTTTGGCACTAATAAAGTGATCTAGCTTTTGACACCAAAAAATAGTTTTTTTTACGGATTTTGGCACAAGAATCTGTTTTTTTACGGATTTGGGAGCTTTGATCAAAATGTTGGCGCTAATAAAGTGATCTCACTTCTGACACTAAAAATGTAATTTTTTTTACGGAATTTGCCGCAATAATGCGTTTTTTGGGATTTTGCCGCTAAAATCCTTTTCTTTACAGATTTTGACGCTAATACAGTTATCTTGCTGTATACAAAGATAATGTGGGTTTTTGTGGATTTTGGTGCAAGAATCTGGTGCAAAATTTAATAAATTAGTAGCACGCAGCAGCACACAAAGGACAATGTGCTCACAATGGCTACAGTGATCTAAGGGAAGTGACTACTTAACATATTAACTCCACCTGTAGGGTGTAGTTTACATCCAATGGCTTAATTTGTGCATACATTAAAAAGCAGAGCAAAGACGCTCCAAAAATGCTTCAAAAAACGCTCCAAAAAACGCTCCAAAAAAAACGAAAAACGCGCCAAAAAACGGACGTTTTTTTCAGCTGCTTTTGACAGGCAGTGGACAGAAAACTCAGTTTCATGAACATTTTTAGTAATTCGTTTTCAGGTCGTTTTTTGTCCACTGCAGTGTAGACATAGCCTAAGGGTTCACATACTTTTGCCACTCACAAATAGGTGATATTGGATCATTTTTCTCAATAAAGAAAGGACCAAGTAATATTTTTCACTCATTTGTTTGATTTGGTTTTCTTTATGTACTTTTAGGACTTGTGTGAAAATCTGCTGTAGTTTATTGTCAAATTTATACAGAAATATAAAAGATTCTGAAGGGATTGCAAATTTTCAAGCACCACTTTATGCCTGCCCTTGATTCAGTGTACAAGCAGTATATATGGTATAGTTGTGGTTATAGGTAGTCTATATTTTATGATTCCACTAAATGTGTATGCAGAGGATTTGGAGCTCTGTATGGGGAGCTTGCACTGCCATAAAGACATTATAAAACATTAATCAGCATAGTTGATTAGTTGCACAATGTTGCAATTAAAAGAAGCCCGATGTAAAATGTGGGCATTTAATTTAGGTGTGGTAAGGATCATGAAAATAGTCTGAATATTCTAGCATCTAGATATTCCAGGCACATTTCAGCTATGCATAATATTTAATGATGATTAGTGATTGGGTTTGTATTAAATTGTCAAATAGAGGTGGGTAAAAGCAACCAAAATCTAATATAAAAGAACATTAAACACATTTATCCTTATTAATGGTGTACTATTCCTTACTTCATACCCACATCATGATTAGTATCAGCATCATGCTCATCATTTTCTACTTTATGCGGCACAGGTAAACAATTTTTCATTTTTTGTTATCACCACGCACTGTTCTGACACATCATGCTCCATGACAGTAAATCATAATTGCTTCCCCACTACTGAGAGTTAATCCTAATAAACCATGTCTTATGAACCGGCAAAAGTAATGTTATTCTTCCCACACAATTTGGCTTTTATGTTATGGATCATATAATAAATTCAATTAAATTTAAATATAAATGGCCCAGACTCCGAGACAACAGATTAGCCATACAAAATGATTGCCTACTTCTGACAGTAAATGGCGATGTGAAAAATAGCAAGTGGGCAATATTCTCAACCTAGTTGCTATCTGTGTCTGTGTCTATGGCTAGTTTCAACCCACATGCCCAAGTGGAAAACACATTGGGCCTCATTAAAAAAAATCTGTCTTACAGTAAAAATGGCTTTCATTTAAAACTGCTCTGGAACAATGAAAGAGGAGTTCTGATTGGTTGGTATAATCTCTTTTTGCTATGGGCAACAGCGATCATTTTACTGTAAGACAGTTTCGATAAATGAGGACCATTGGGTTTCCACTTTGCTTACTGTTATAATAAGTAAAAAAATAATATTAACAAAATAAAGTATTTTAGGAAGGCTACAGATGACCTATTTGTAGTATGACCTTTTTTTTTTTTTACTTCAGTGTGTAATTGTGCTGCAATATACCTGAAGTACAACCAGCAAATATGGTAAAATTGCTATCATTTTCAGATGTATTCCCTGGTGCGCACTGAGCGTCCTGTGTAAGGAGTGACATGTCACTTCTTTTCAATGCTTACGTGTCAGGGAAAAAAAGGATGGATGGGGGCCAGGCGTACTTTTAAAAAAGCAGGGGTATAGTGGTGTGCACAGTACACTGTGGTATACGCCTGGTAAAACGCCGTCTAAACATACCCTAAAACTATGGTGTCTATTAGTAACAACATATTTACCTCCAACCCTCTACACTAATATTACCAAGAGCTCCTGTGTATGCAGACTATGACTTAGAGGAGTTGTCCACTAAACAAAAAATACATGAAATTGGGGTCAGAGCATTAAAAAAAAAACCCTGATTCTTACCAAGCTGTCCCCTACTCCTGCTGCTCTGGAACTCCCTGGTGATCCGCTTCACTTTTGGATTCTTGTCCCGACTCAGAGTAGATGCTCATGCTCTATTGACATACAATGGAGCAAAAGCCTCTCTTGAGTTTTGGGATGAGAACCTGAAAGTAGAGAACAGTGAATTGATTGGGAACTCTGGAGAGGCAACGACAGCTAAATAAGTATCACGTTTTTATTATTTTAATTTTTCTGCCCACGTTGGTGCCAATTTTAATGGAATTTGTTTTTTATGTTCAGAAAGCACCTTTTAACATACTCTTAGGAGGTTGGTCTTCAATTACAAATCTCTGAACTTCTGCTTACCCACAATAAAAGTGCAGAAATTGGTAAAGGGGCTGTTCAGATCAAAATTTCACTGTTAATTGCTGCTGCTAAAAATAAAAGAAGTCATACTTATCTCCTTGTTCACCTCCATTCCAGCATTGCCTCTGCTACTGCTGCACTCGCTCAATCTGTTGAATTATTAGACTTGGGCCCTTTTCATCACAGGAGTGTGAGTGAACTGGAGGCTACAGATCAGTTTATCAGTTGGCTAAATGCAAGACTTGTCCATTGCAGAGTTGGCAGGCTAGAGATTATGAGTAGGCTTGTTCACCATGGAAGAGTTGGTGGGCAAAAAGAGAGAAATGGAAATGTAGTCTATGCAGATACTGTGTAGTTAGTTATCTAGTGTTCTATGAGAATACTTATTAGGCAAGAATTGTCATCTGGATGATGCTAAACAAAGCCTGGTTAGTGTCACAGGGAGCAGATGGTGAGCTCTGTTGCCATTTCGGAGTAGTGGGCTGAGCTGTTGTAGCTTTTGGAGAGAATAGCTTTGTGGGCTTAGAGCACTGTTAGCCTGAGACTTTTTAGTTTTTGGGAGTCTACTAAGACTCTGAGAAACATCAGCCCAGCAGGAAACCGAATTGGGTTGAGTGCTGAAGTCAAAGAGGGTTGTAAGGAATTGGAATGGTTGTTGCTCCTATGAAGTGCCCCTGTTAGTTCAGTCCTGTGGTGTAGTGGACTGGACAAAGAGTGGTAAGTAGGATCAGTTAGGAAAAGGCTCTTGAATTGTAGTGACCCTTCTTAAGTTTGTGTATAATACGGTGTGTTATAAAGTTGAACTGTGAGTTATTAATTAATTGTGAAAATTTGTGGAAAGTAAATTGGGGTTGCCACTGTCGGAAGAGCTGCATAAAATTATCCCCGGCCTAAGGTATTTTGAAGACAAGGGATATGCTCTTTGTATTTTAAAACTGTTCAAGTTGTACTCAGGAATGTTCAAGTATTTAGTACCACCTACAGTGAACTGCAACCACTAAGCTTCTGTGCCATATATGACAATTGTTCCCATCAGATATTCTGTGCCACTGATGCGTGAACAAAAAAAGGAATGTTTCTGTATTAATCAATAGAAGTCTGCGACAGTCTCTTTTGAAGGAAACACTTGAACACCCTTTTCTACATATTTCATTATTCTTTTTCTTTCTCTGAACAATGGACCACAGCTCAAGTGCATTTGTACACATTTTTATGCTTGAATAGAACAGTAGGGTTTGTTGCTAAATGCCAAACTGAAAATTTCTGTCTGCAGGAATGTAAGATATAAGGAGTAATTAATTAATAGCTTTGCACTAGTTTCCTAGGAGTATTAAAGACACAAATATTGGCACAAGTGAAATTAGTGCAAAATGTGCAACTTTTTCCTGTCGTGATGAGAAAAGTTTGTAGGGTTTAGTAGTAGCAGGTATATCCTAGTAGCCAAAAGATTTACCGTAATGTATACCAGAAATTAGCAAATATTTCTGGTGCAAACTCAGAACTAACATACTATAGATTTTCATTTCTGACACAAAGACAATCAGAAGATATGTCACATTTAGTAAGGGGCATATAGCTCTTAATAAAAGTGGCACTATCAGGGGCGTTGCTAGGCTGGTTTATTCGGGGCACAAACCCCGAATGAAACAGCCTGTGCCCAGAACCTCTTACTTACCAGCTGTCCTGGAAGGTCCGAGAGCCTCCCGCAAATAGTGGAAGTTTACTGGACCCAGCGACAGCTGGTAAATCTCCTGCAGCCGAACAGGAGCAGCGCAGGGGCAGCGTCATCAGACACTGCCTGACGTCACTGAAAGCAGGGGCCGCCCGCCTGGCAGCTGCCCTGTGAAGCCCGTGCTTAGAGAGTGATTGATGGGGGAGGGGCCGGGGAGCAGGCAGCAAAACTATTTGTCCCGTGCAGGCTTCCTCCTTCCCCCCCCCTCCCTTCTGTACAATGCTAGAGCACCGGAGAGGAGAGGCTGGAGGGAGGGGGTGACCCACGAGAAGCCCTCACATCACTGACGGCCAGCAGCTATGTCACCACGTGCAGTGGACAACATAAAGCAATGGTTCAGGTGAGAGAGGATATAAGAGTCCTGCAGGCTGCTGGACATCAGAGGATTGTACCTGCTTTCTCACAGTTTTTCTGCCTCCTGCTGTGGTGTCCCCTCTGTGCTCTCCATAGTGAAATTCCCCAATATACAGTTCAGAGTTTTCCTGCAGGGCAGGATGACCCCTTCACCATATACAGAGAGCAGGCAGGTCTTTATTCTTTTAGTTTTGGGTCACACTGTGCTGTGGCCCCTTTTGGGACCTGTGTTGGGATATGTGAAAATATGGGAAAAACACATCCCAACAGATCCCACAACGTGTCCATATGGGACAACAGCACAGACATGGTCACTTTTGGACTGTGTGCTGTTTTGTAAATGCTTTCTGTGCTGGACACAACAGTGCGGTCAGTAGCGCTATTTTGTCCAGGTCAGAAAGCTTTTCTTACTTTGCCTTGTGAGAGCCTCTTTCTGGAACGAGTTGTATTTTTGATGGTACCACTGAATGCACCGTATGTACATAAAATACAAATTCTTTGTGAGTTGGAGTTAGGAAAAAACACAACTGTGCAATTTTTTAAGAGTTTTAATTGTTCTGGAGTTCATTGTGTGATATAAATGACATATTATCTATATTCTGCAGATCAGAACAATTTTTGTGATAAAATATATGTCTACTTTAGGCCTGATGTGAAAAACAGAAAGCCAGGGGGATCTGTTCACTGCAGACACCCACGGCACCCAATGGATCCTATTAATTACAATGGGTCCGTCAGGTTTCTACTGTGATGTCTGTAGTTGAGAAGGAAGAAATGGTTGCTGTGGATTTTTTCTGTCTCAACAACAAACACTATGGCAGAGCTCTGATGGATCCACAGCAAAAAACCTCTGATGCAGATGTGAACCAGGCCCTACAGGGGGGTTCCAGAACTACTTGTAGTTTATCAGTCCATAAAGGGAGGATTTAAAAATAAAATATTTACCTTCTGAACCCACTAATTCAAGTGACACAGCAGGTCCTTGTGCAGCCAATTACAGGCCATGGTAATTGGCTGCACATTGTCTGCAGATTCACAGTGAGCTAATGTGAATGTGAAATTTCCCCTTCTATTTTATGATAAGTATACGTTCTTTTAGATTCTTTTTTCAACAGTTATTGAAATAGGCATACAACTAGTGACAGGGATATAAGTTTCTCTGTAAAAATCCATGCCACAGATCACAATGGGGCGTGAAAAATGCCGTGTGAACCCAGCCCTACAGAGCAAAACATAACACAGAGGGCCCGGGCCCCGGATGTTTTGGGACCCTAGCAACGCCCCTGGGCACTATGGATTTAGATTCACATATAAAACATCAGTTTTAGTAAATTCCCCACATTTTTTTAAAATAATAGAAGATAGGGCAGCAAGGGAGAGTAAGGCAGTGTAAAGCCTCTAGAAAAATAATTATTAAACTTGTATCAAGTGAAAATAGGGGAGATGTACTAGAACTGTCTGTCCTTGAATGTCTCTGTACAACCGTTCCATGTCTTTGTTTACTCTCTAACAATGTCTCAATCTATTGTAAGAGATAACAGTTGTATGTCTCTTGTTTTTTAGAACAAGAGGTGAATGTACTTACACTCAGCATCTTATTTAACTAGATTGCTTCAAAAATATATTCAAGGTTGTTTTCTGAAAATGATGAAAAGCAGTCAAAAGTCAAACTATGTAAAGCAGTAGCTTAGCTTAAAATAATTCATTGTTCTGTTTATATAAGAAGTTCCTTCTGCTATGAACATTTCAGGCTTATTGCTGTGACAAAAACAAGAAAACAAACAAAAGCAAAATCAACTCATTTATAACAATTTTTTGTTAGGTTACCTCTCCCATAAGAACAGGGGGTTGCTCTGTTACCTGTCATTGATTTACTGCTTGCAAGGAAAGCTGTGGCTCACAGATGACTTGTGGCAAGAGGACACAAAAGACAAATGCAAATTTAAACCAAAGTGCATTGTTTCTTGCATGGTTCTACGAGCCCCATTGCATTTCTCGATTCTTTGGACACATTCAGTCTCAGTAATACACCCGTTATTGTTACCGAACTCTGCTCCTGTTGATTTGTTTTACTAGTCCGTAAATGCCATTCAAGACTACTAGTCACTGCTGTCTGCTTTATTGCTATATTCTGCTCCTGCTGTCTGTGTGCTCCAGCTGATACTCCTCAGTGTGTAAGACTATGTCTACGCAGCAAATGTTAAAATGCTTCAAAAAGTCTGACTTCATTTTAACATACACTGCAGTTTTTGGCATGGCTTTGCGCTAAAAATCACTGTGGCAAGAGGACACAAAAGACAAATGCAAATTTAAACCAAAGTGCATTGTTTCTTGCATGGTTCTACAAGCCCCATTGCATTTCTCGATTCTTTGGACACATTCAGTCTCAATAATACACCCGTTATTTTCACCGAACTGGGTGTGCACTAAAAATCGGGGTCGGTTTTCTGATTTCCCACCGGCCCAGTACATTGTCTGTACAGGAGTTGGAAGGGAATCCGCCGGAAGACAGAACATGTTCTATCTTCCTGCTATGGGCCGGCGGTTTAGAAATCCCACAGTAGAAAATCAGTGCTGTGTAGACTACAGCACGGATTTTCTATTGTGGGATATGGGCACAGGATTACAGTTGAATTTTTGCGGATTCTAAATGCTGAATCCACTTAAAAATCTGACTGTAATCCTGTGCTGTGTAGGGTATTGGAGAGTGCCAGTCACTGCTCTCTGCCTTTAGTCATCAGCCTTTTTTTAAATATATAAAAAATGAAAATTGGCCTTCTTCCAAATAGAACTCAAAATGAAGAATGTACCTGTATATACAGTATTATGATACAATATATATGTTATTCTTCTGTAGGTTGTTGTTCAGGCTATAGCAGAAGAACTAGGAATGATTTCTTAAAAAATGGAGAGTTATTGGATTCTACATGAAAGTGGTAATTGTTACAGAAATAACATAGAGATCATTGCTTGCATTCTTTACTGTCTGTTTCTCGGTCTTAGTGATATCATGTTGAAAGTCAATATCTCCTTGTTTTGGTCTCTGTATGTGTGGGTGTCTTGACATGTCCTCATGACACTCCTCATCCTCTATCTTGTTCTTTTTTTCATGGTCCACTCCCTTGTCTGTCTCTGCATGTCATATATACTAACGATATAGGGATGTCTTGGACAGTCATATACTTTTGTCTACTCATATAAGGAGCACTATAAAGGGGTGCCCTAATCTATCCCTGATTCAACCTGCCTAAAGCAGAGCAACTGACGCAAAAAGGGTGACCCCACACTGAAACTTATCCTGAACAAACCGTGGCCTCAAGCAGGGAGCAGACAGACAATATACAACAGACAAACAGGGCACAGACAAATCAGAAAACAAAATAGGTTATTGTGGTCAGTAAAGCTGTGGTCAAGCCAGGAGAATAAACAAAGTGCAAGCCAAAGTCCAGAACCAGAGCAACACAATATAGCAGAACTGCACAGAACAAAAGCCAGGACACAGAAGCAATCACAGGCACTGAGAAAACAAACAGATATGTTTTAACATCCCGCCCCAGCCAGGGATTAGATTCAAGGAATTAACTCCTGAGATTTTGTTCCAAACCCCGGCTGAGCCTAAAACAGACATGAACCTCTTAAAGGGACGGACACACATTACTGACCAAATAAAATACCCATTGAACATTTCCATTCCCATTACTGTACTAGGGTAAGTTGTATGTTATGTGCAGTCAACTTAATGTCGGTAAAATGTGTAGTTAACCCTATACATTATATCATTTACATTAATATTGTAACATACAGTATATTTAACACCTTTCCACTGGATCTTAGCATATTGTCCGAGTCACTCAGCTCCTGTGACTTCTCATCAGAAGTGATGTTATATTTTTTATGTTGCATGATTTTTGACATGAGGCCTACCTGGGTGGATATGAGTCTTCTAGGTTGCAACATCCTTGACTTGGGGTTAAGCTAAGAAGTGAAATCTGACAGTTTCCTAGGTTTTTACTCTTTAATCCCTATACAGAGAATTGGACTTTGTTACAGGAAACACTAACCATTGTAGAGAACAGTACTTAAGCAGAAACAAGTACTGAAGTCAGACAGGCCAAAGTCAGGATGAAATTCTGCACTTTATAGGAATCCTGGTGAAGACCTGAGGAAATGTGCGTCGAGGTGTTGCAGTTTCTTCTTAGGGTAACACTGTAGCTATAGCATGCTAAATCAATTATTTAGTATTTATTTACTTTATTTGGCAGAGAAGTGTGGAATTTATTCTGCCGTTGGTTCACCATGTTTAAATCACTTTGGATGTATATAAATGTATTTTACCATTTAGTGCAGTGTTCCCCAACTCCAGTCCTCAAGGCCCACCAACAGGTCATGTTTTCAGGATCTCCCATAGAATGCACTGACAGTAATTATATCACCTGTGCAGCATAATAATATCACCTGTGCAATGCTAAGGACAGCCAGAAAACATGACCTGTTGGTGGGCATTGAGGACTGGAGTTGGGGACCCCTGATTTAGTGAGTATATATTGTATGGGCAAATTATTAACTAATCTTATGTAAATATTTACGAATTGATCTGGGATTTGTGCACTTTTATATTTGCTTCTTTTCATGTGTATGTTTCCTTGGATGAATTATACCCCATTTTCTCAGTTGTTTCTTTCTTGATTAATTTATCTATTGAATTTTATGTAAAATACGCCATTTCATGCTTACTCCTTGTGGTTGCAGTTTGGTATTGTTATCCTCTCCCACTTTTTAATATTTATCATGTTATGTGTATCTATTTATGCTTGTAATTTATTATTTGTAATTGTAATGTTGTGATTTATTGGAGGTAGTACCATTTAGGAAGGGATGCGATATGAGTCCTTAAATACCCTGGGGCAAAAAGTTTGTTGGGGAAGATGCTGACACTATTTAACACAATGGCCCCCAGCAGAAGGTGAGCAGGATGCCATTCAGAGACACAAGACACAGCATGTTCTCACAAAGAAGAAAAGCAGCGGAGAAGAAGAGGACAGCAGTTGCAGAAAGGGGAGTAGTGACAGCTGCAGCACTGAGTATTCATGACAGTGATTACTGGTGAATTTTATGATTTTACACCAGGACAAGCTGCTTTATTTCCATTATGCATAATAAAATATTATTCTCTTACTAATGATATCATATTGGGACAATGTGAGAAAGTGTTTCCATGGAAAATTTGCTCATGTACAGTACCTTTGTTCCTTGCAGTGAAGACCTCAGATGACAGTCAGTGAGTATTTTTTCTTTGGCTACCATTTATAAAACATTAGAAATAGTTACCAGGAAAAAGAGAAGCAAGAGAACTTCAAGATAATATCCTGCCTATTTCAACATTTTGGGCCAACAACATGTGGTTTATTAACATTTTGTCTTAATAGACAGTACAGTAATAACAATAATACACCGTTGTTGAAAAACAAGTTGTAAGGTTTCCACTCTTGTTTATATACACAATGGGTTGCAAAAGGATGCCTTCCTCTATTCCTGTTCCTTATTTTTAAACATTACAATCACAAAATTAAATGTATTTTATTGATATTTTACTTTATAGAGCAACACAAAGCAGCAAGTATTTCTGAAGTGTAAAGAAAATGATACATGCTTTTCCAAGTTATTGCAAATTAAAAAACTGACAGTGCGGCGTGCATATGCATTCATCCCCCTGTATTCTGATACCCATAAATAAAATCCAGTGTTACCAATTGCCTTTAGAAGTCACCTATTTAGTAAAAATAGTACATCTGTATGTGATATATTCTCAGTATAACTAAAGCTGTTTTGAGAAGACCTCAGAGTATTGTTAGAGAATATTAGTGAACAAACAGCATCATGAAAACCACGGAACACGCCAGGTGGGAGAACTATTCAACATGATAACCGTTAGTCATGTTCTCCACAAATCTTGCCTTTATTGATGAGCAGCAAGAAGAAAAATGTTTTTGAAAGCAAGCTATAAAAAGTCCCATTTGTAGTTTGTAAAAAGCAATATAGGGGAAACAGCAAGTATGTGGAAGAAGGTTCTCTGGTCAGATGAGGCTAACATTTTTGGATTAAAAGTCAAATGCTATGTATGGACGAAAGCCAACATTCCACATCACCCTGAATGCACCATTCCCACTATGAAGCATGGTGTGGCAGCAACATGCTGTGGGAATGCTTTGCTTCAACAGGGATTGGGAAGCTGGTCACAGCTAGTGGGAGGATGGAAGGATCTTATAGAGGCTGTTAAAGACTTGAGACTGGAGCATAGGTTCACCTTCCAGCAGGACA
Source organism: Phyllomedusa bahiana (assembly GCA_025379985.1). NCBI lineage: Eukaryota > Metazoa > Chordata > Amphibia > Anura > Hylidae > Phyllomedusa > Phyllomedusa bahiana. The sequence continues at coordinate 23,602 of JAODAL010001912.1, forward strand.
ACAACTCTAAACATACAGCCAAAGTGTCAATGGAATGATTTACAGCCTCAGAGAGCCGGCGCATCCTGCCTCAGAATGCCTGGTCCCTCTATACTGAACGTTCAAAGGCAAATGCCCCGCTCCCCGGGGCTGCACAGCCTGATTAACTGTTTGCATGTCTCTGGACATGCATAAAGTTGAGCCACCGGTGCTCTTCTTCGATCTTCAGCCTGGTAGGTATAAGGCCTGAGGAGTCGGCCACTATTGCTGACATAGGTGGTGTGATGACGTCACATCATTGCTCTGTCTATGCCATGCTTCACTTGGAGAAGCTGGCCTGCTGCTTGTCACATTGGGGAAACAGGGAGAGAGGTGAGTTAATTATTTTTTACTAATGGGGACCAGCCTACCTACCTATGTGGGGCCCACCTACAACCTACCTACCGACCTATCTGGGGCCCATATACAGTGTACCTACCTACATGGGGCTCACTATAGCCTACCTTGCTAACTACCTGGGGCCTACTTCAGGCCTACCTACCTAGTTACCTACCTACCTTGGGCCGACCTACGGCCTAGTTACCTGAGGCCTATCTGCAGTCCATCTACCTACCTACCTACGGTCCAATTACAGCCTTCCTACTTAGCTACCTGGGGCCTACCTACAACCTACCTACCTACCTACCTACCTAGCTACCTGGTGCCCACCTACAGCCTACCTACCTACCTGAGGACTACCAACCTAGCTACCTGAGGCCTACTTAAAGCCTACCTACTTAGCTCCTTTCGGCCTACTTGCACCCCACCTACCTACCTAACTAGCTGGGGCCTGACTACTGTCTGCCATGGTTCAATCTACCTGCCTACTTACCTGAGACCTATCTACCTACTACCTAGGGACTAACTGCTGCCCACTTACCTACCTACCTGTGGCCTTGCAACCTACCTACCTGGAGCCTAATAGCCTACCTATCAAGGAGCCTAACAACCTACCTAAGGCCTAACAACCTACCTAGGATCTACTAACCTATCTAACTACCTGGATCCTACCTAGTTACCTGAGGTCATGCCTACCTACCCATATGTGATATGTACCACTATATGGTTACTCTATTGTGGTAATATACAGTCTGCAGAGCTGGTGTACAACTGGTATCTACCACTATATGGTCATTGTATTGTAAATGGTTCCTACAAAAAGTATGGGGAAAATTATTTCATGTGAAGCCCCCTCAAAAGACAAGGGGACATTCTGTTTGGCTAGAGAGAAAAGGATTCAATCTCCAGAGGAGAAAAGCGTTCTTCACTGTAAGAACTGTAAATCTGTGGAATAGCCGCCTGAGGAGCTGGTTAGTAATACTATAGGGCTATTATTCAGTCACTTTGTGGTCCTGTTCTGGCAGTATTTTCGGCTCCTTAAGTAGTAGCATAATTGGTAATGTTGGTCTTGGTATAGTGGGATTTATTTGGTAGTTGTATTATGGTTTTTGGTGTGGTGAGGTATTGGTTGCTTGTATTGTATAGTAACTACGTGACTATTACTAACAGGTCCCGGTAAATATTTGTGGTCGGGGCAGGCGCGGGGGGGAGGGAGGGGGGGATTTAACAGTTTGCTATGTGGCTCAGTCTTCTCTAGTTATGCCCCTCTTTACATCAAAGCACATTCATGTGTTAAAATGGCCCAATGAAAGTCCAGACCTAAATTCCATAGAGAATCTGTAGCATGACTTGAAAAATTCTGTTCACAAATGTTTGCCAACTAGTGTTGATCGAACTGTTCTAGAAAAGTTAAGTTCAACTAGAACTTCTCGAATTTTTAGAACTCGAACTGAACTGAACATTCTACTGTTCGTTTGAGTAAAGTTCTAGTTCAACACGCCATTTTCAGTTTAATTTTCAGCAGCTTTCTGCACTTTTGGCTGCCATCCAATTACCTTTCTGCACTGTTGGCAGCCATCCAATCAATGCAGAGCACAGATAAGTGTAAAAAAACATCATCGCTGAAGTGTAGGGCTCTCATTGGCTGATAAAATCACACGACCATGTTATATATATTTCACTGTATTGCCTTGTGAATGCCATTTTCAGCTCACTCTCTGTACTGTACAGACTGCTCTTAGTTAGTTAGATAGCATTTTCTTCTCTCCTTTTGGGCCCCCTAAGGATGCAGGGCCCTGTAGAAGCTATCCTCATCTTTTCAGTTAGCCATTGAAAGGAATGAAGTATTTTAGCCTCTTAATTTTTTTCTGTCACTCTTAGAGCCAAATTTTCTTCACTAAGTTCCACGTATCCAGTTTGCAGTTATGGATGGTAATTACAGCTTCTCCTCACCTGTATAGGTATAAAAATTAACCAGAACATCTTTTCCCATAGGCTTTAATGGAGTTTGAAGTTCAAGTTCGAATAGAACGTCGAACTGAACTCACAAATGTTCGAAGTTCTAATCAAACTAGAACTTTTTACTGTTCGCTCAACACTATTGCCAACCAATCTGACTGAGCTAGAGCTATTTTCCTTAGAAGAATAGGCAAATATTCCAGCCTCTAGATGTGTAAAGCTGTCATTGCAGCTAAAGATGGTCCTACAAAGTGACTCAGGGGGGCTGAATTCATATGCACGCCACAGTTTTCAGTTTTTTACTTTGCAAAAATTTGGAAAATCACATATCATTTTCTTTACACTTCACAAACACTCTTTACTTTGTGTTGCTCTATAACATAAAATATCAATAAAATACATTTAAGTTTGGGGCTATAAAATTTGCAACCCACTATATTTATACATATGTATATATTTACCTTAAAAGGCTGCGGCACACTTTGTCTCTGAAAATTATTGTAGGCTCTGTAGATTGGAGAAGTAAGTCAATTTTTAATTTGATTGTTAATTACTTTCAGATTGTGAATATTGCTAAAGGCATCCAATTAAAAGTATAGACATCTGTCTACATAACCTGAAGATAGAAATGTAAAAGAGCTGTTTGCTCAATGAAGCAAAGCTGACTTTGTCATTCAGCTGAATGTGTGATCTGTTGGTTTTCTATAGGGCGGCATGAGGACAGCAGGTGAAACTACTCTATTAACTTTTTGCTTGAATACAAGCACATTTAAATGACAAATACAGCACAAGATTGTCTTCAAAACATGTTCTTCTGATGTGTAAGGGGTTGTCTTCTGAAGACAATCCCTGCCTATATCCATACGCTTTTTCATGCATGTGGATGTTATAGATGCAATTTCCCTGCTGTGGGAAGAGCTAAGGAGGAATTAACCAAGGTAAGTGTAGAGTAAGATAGATTTCTGCTTGTAAGGCTTAACCTCGCTACACACGTAAACTAAATTGTTTGCATCTTTCTGTGAAAGAAAGAAAAATCCACAATGGTCAATGAAATAACTTGAAATTAACAAAAATTATAAAAAATTTAATTTACTGAAAATCAACTAATTTAAATCAGACATTCTTTTTGAATTGTGATTCTACCGAAATACAGCTACATCCAACTTCAGACTCACATTTTCTGCTTAGGCTGTGGGTGGTTCTATAGCAGTGATTGATATATCAGCTCTGCTATTCATATTTGAGCCTGTTACAGTGATTTGAGTGCAGGAGATTTGTAAACAGCAGTGCACAAGTTTACATAGCTCTAAAGGGTTAAAGCTTCTCAGATAAGGAGCAGAACATGGAGTGGGTCATCATCCCGACCACTGCTCCTGCCTCTAAGAGTAAATAAAGGTGGTTAGTAGCTAGGAAAATCTCTGTGCAAAAGTAGGAGATAAGATCTGCTCCTTATTCTGAAGAGATGTAAAATCAGAACAGTAATGTATTTAGTAATAATCTTTATTTATGTTTGTCTTCATGTTTAAAACTAATCAATGACAAAGGGATACCCCTTTAATATTTTCTTGCTCAACTTTTTGAGGCAATCGCTGCAATCAAATGATTTCTGTAACTGTCAATGAGACTTCTGCACCTGTCCATAGGTATTTTGGCCCACTGCGTAGACACAAACTACCTCAGCCGTCTAAGGATTGAAAAGTGCTTTCTCCATACTGCATGTTTCAGCTCCTTCCACAGATGTTCAATGGGATTTCAATCACATCTCATACAAGCCACTTCATAATAGTCCAATGCTTTACTCTTAGCCATTCTGAAATGTTTTTAGCTGTGTGTTATGGATCACCCCCCCTGTTGGAGGCCCCATGGCAAGCAACTGAGACAAAGCTTTCTGACACTTACCAGCACATTCAGAGTGCCATGATAGTCATGATATTTCATTGTACCCTGCACAGATTCAAGACACCCAGTGCCAGATGCAAAAAAACAGTCCCGAAACATAACCATGCTTCCTCCATGTTTCATAATCTTTACAGTGTTCTTTTCTTTCTATGCACTTTTGTATCTGTGAACAAACAGCAGATGTGATTTGTCAAAAAGCTCTACTTTTGTCTCATCTGTCCAAATGAGACTCTCTCAAAAAACTTTGTGGCTTGTTAATATGCATTTTGGCGAATTCCATTCTCCTTTTTTTATAATTTTATTTCAGATGTGGTTACCTCCTTGACTTCCATTAAGTCCACTTTGGCAAAGACAGTGTTGGATGTTATGGTCTGACACCGATGTACTTTCATCTTGGAATTTCTTTGTTCTGGGCTCTTTGGTTACAATTTGTATTATCTGTCTCTTTAATTTATCATCAAATTCACTTTTGCAGCCACATAGAGGAGGTTGGCTACAATCCCATAGACCTTAAATCTCCGATAATATGTGCAACTCTAGCAAAAGGAACATCAAGCTGTTTGGAGATGGTTTTATAGTCTTTACCTACAACATTTTGTCTATAATTTCTTTCTAATCCCCTGGAACAACTCTCTCCGGAGTTTTCTTTGGTTTATGTTCAGAGTGGTACACACCATGATAACAAACAGCACAGTGACTACTTCTCATGATTTACATACATTTTTTCCCCAGAAATCACACACATACATTTTCTTGGACAACTTCAGGCATTGCAACTTATTACCATTCACAAAAATGAAGCATCACAACAAAATCACACACAGTTTAAAGGCAAGAGGGGTGCTGTTTCAGGAAAAAAGAAGGAAAACTTGTATGAATATGAGATATGGACTTGTGGACCTTTACCCACCCAGAGGGATATGTATTTATGACAACATGTAACTAGGCATTAGTGACATTCAGTCTGAACTATGCCACAGACAGCCATGCAACTGGATGTGTATCATTTAACAACTTCTCAAGGCTGCTGCAATACAACTGTAAAATTGAAAAACACCTAAAGAAAATCTGTCACATTGAATATGCTATCTGATTTGCAGTCAGCATGTTACAGAGCAGAAAAAATATGAGTAGATTTATATATACTGTTTAGTGAGAAAGATTTAGTAGAACTTGGAGTGTATTCATTTAACTTATTGCTTATTCTGGGTTAAGGAGTCCAGTGGGTGGTCTTATCACTGATTCAAAACTTACCTTGTATGAGTGTGCATACAGAGATACCTGTCAGTCAATGAAGACCGCCCACTGGACCCCTTAAACAAGAATAGACAGTAAGTTTTGACACATATCATGCAGTAATAAATCCTATATAGTACATGCACATGTAGAGTAATGAGTTAAAAAAAAAACATTTTTTTGACAAATTTCCTATCAGAACTTTGGTTCATATACATTGTTCATAAAAAAGCGAACTCTATAAGACAAAGAGAAATGAAGCAAATCTACTTTTATAATAGTTATGTGTTTGTTGGATTACTGCCAACTCATACGTTTCTACTGGGTGCCCAATAGTTTGAAACCGTACTATGTGGGAAATTGATGTGTGAAGCTCAGCACATAGCAGGCTTCCTCTATGTGTTAAATAATGACACTGTAATAGAAGCTGGCTGTTAAAGGAAGCAGTATTGCACTTTAAAGCTTAAGGCTGCTTTTTCTAATTAAACGCACGGCAACACAATGCTTAGAATTACAGAATTACTGCTGAGCTGCTACTAGTTTGATTCTGACCAGAGCACCATGCAAGGAGAAATGTAATCCTCACATTCCTCCTATTATGGTAAATGTGTGTATTCCCCTTTGAATGTATTGTTGTTCCTCTTGCTGTATCCCTATTCTTGCCTCCATCTGTAATGTTAACAATTAGTGGGCTGCTTGAAGTTGTACGCTTTGCCAGTGTTACAGGTCACCTGGAGACATGAGAGGACATGTATGAAAGGTGGCGCTTTCTTGACAGTCAAACTTCTCAGTAAGTTAGTGAAGTGTTTGTCATTATTAGTGTTGATCAAACCATTCGAGAAAAGTTAAGTTCGAGTTGAACGTCACAATTTTTTAGAACTCGAGCCGAACCGAACATTTTACTGTTCGTTCGAGTAAATGTTCGCGTTCTACATCGCATTCGACACGCCATTGTAATAGTTTTTGGGCACATTAAATCAGTGTAAAGTGCATCTGAAGGTACGATCCTCCCAAATATCTGGTATCAGGTATACCTTCCATAGTAAACAAATTGCGCCTGAAAAGGCGCATTGCGTAAATCGTGGCACATAGCATATTATTGGTAGTGTATGTAATGTAATGCGCACGGAGGCGAATAACATATCATTACTAGTTTATAGGTGATAGGCGCATTACATAAACTAGGAATGATATGTTATGAACCTCTATGCGCAATGCGCCTCGATAGGTGCATTACATATACTACCAATATATCCTATGTGTTATGGAGGCACACAGCGTATCATTTCTAGGCGCATTTCAATGTGTCGTGCCCGGCGTATGATGCACCTAGTATTGGTGTACTGTTATGGATGGTAATTACAGCTTCTCCTCACTTGTATAGGTATAAAAATTAACCCGAACATCTTCTCCCATTAACTTTAATGGGTTCAAAATTCGAGCTCGACTCGAACTTCGAACCGAACTTTTCAAAGTTCGAGGTTCGACTCAAATGCGAACTTTTTAGGGTTTGATCATCTCTAGTCAGTATGTATGAAAGCATCTCACAGCATTTTAAAAATGTGGGCCATTATGAGACACATTTATGGGCTAAAAAGTGGCGCATATAGGGCATGTATGTACAAGGCTGCATCAGTATTCTGGGGTCTTTTCAGCCCAAAAACTGGCACAGCCCTGTTCTCCAGATGTATGAACAGGCACACCTCAAAATTAGGCGCATTACAAAGCACCTGCGGCACTTGTAATGCGCCCAAGATGTGTTGGAGTTTTTTGGGAATGTGTCGCACCACAACCGTCTACACATTTATGACTGGAGGATGGTAAAACTAGGCGCATTAGTACTGAAACAGGTAGACAAAGTTAGAAGTGGTCTATATAAGTCAGAGTTGTCGTTTTGGAACTAGAAGCGCTAAATCTATGACCCGCAGTAGAACAGGTTCATAAATTCAGGCACATTCTACACTGATTTAAAGCTATTTAGAACTGGCCTCTATGTGCCTAGATCATACATGTCGCCCATAGTGTATGCGCGAAAATTTGTCTCAGCCTCACTGCTATGAAATGAGTATGGAATATGGCATGACACGCCCTGTTAATTGGCACATACAAAAGTGTTAGGTCTGTCGCAGTATGCTTTTTAATATTTTTTTTTTGTGGGTATAATAAAATATAACCTTGGCCAGTGTCAAGTACGTGTCCTAATCATATGGATGCAAAATGTACTTGCTATGACATGTAGTTCCATAGCAGCTGTCTGAAGGGTAGAATGTAAAAATTAGGTTGCCTCGCTACAAAGATTAGCTTTCAACATGTTGGGATCACTAAATAAAGATGTTTTCTAGATATACTGCGTTGTTTTTTTTGTTAAGGAACTACAACTGATTTTATCACCTTCTGTGCTATCTCTGGTTCCCCAAGTGACCAACCTGTGTACTTCTCCCCCCTGCTGTTTGTTCTATCTGATGGCAGGGAGTGAGGTCATCACACAGGTCATAGCAGCTCACAACTTCGGACAGTGAGAGCTTGTTTGCTATCTGATCTTTCCGACAAAAGCCAGTAATTACTGCTGTTTACTTTACCTCAGAAGCTTCCCTGATCCTGACAGCATGAGATTTATCTAATTAGCAGAGGTCTGAATACATGGAACTCGTGCTAATTACAGACAGCTTGACCAGGAAGTGACAGAGCAAAGCAGCATTATTTCATTCATGCATCCTATGAAACTTTGAGATGAGACAACCCCTTTTAGCCATTTTTTACATGTTACTTGTATTCTGCAAGTCAGTATGATTCCAGTGATATCAAATGATTTTTCGTTATGTTTTATTAATTTAAAAAAATAAAAACATTCTCTATTTTTTAAATCTGAGCTGCAGCACCATTTTCTGCATTTAATAACTTTTTTGTTTTTTAATCTATAATGCTGAGTGAGGGCTTGATTTTTGTGGGATGAAGGTATAGTTTTTATTGGTACCATTTTGGGATACATGCAACTTTTTAATCACTTTTTATACCAATTTTTATGGGTCAAGAAATGACCGAAAAAACTGTAATTTTGACATTGGAACTTTTTTTCTCTTATGATGTTTACCGCATGGGGTAAATTATGTTATATTTTAATAGATCAGATTTTTATGGATGTGGTGATGTCAATAATGTGTAACTTTTTACATTTTTTCCTTGTAAAATGGCAAAAGGTGGTGTTTTTCATCTTGATGGACATATGCCTTTTTTCATCAATTTTTCGAACTATGTAGCTACTGTATGTAACATTTTTTTTTATTATATTTTATATTTTTAAAACTTGTACACGCAGTCCCTTGGGGAACTTGACCACTATGGGGGCGCAATCACTTATACTACCTTAGATATATAACACAGAAGGTTGTTCGAAGATGGCAAGATTTAATCGGAGCAGTAAAATGGCACCTATAGAAACCTTCATTAAGCCAGCTGCTATGGCAACTGCTTGGCAGTTCACTATCCCATCACAGGAGTGCTGATTTGAGCTTGCTGATAGCACCGTGTTTTGAGAGGGCTCAGTCAGTAAGCCTGCTCCATAATCCCTTAGCATTGCCATGATGACCTAAAATGTCATGGTGCGCTAAGGGTTTAAACAAATCTGAGGTGTAAGGCAATGTTCACACGGCTTATTGCCGTCGTAATTGCGGGGACGGATTTCGCTCCGCAATTACGCCGGCTGCCGTGCAGCGGGGGCGGGGGGCCAGCAGCACGCCGGCCCCATAGACACTCATTATTCACGGCGCGTACACGCCGTTCTCTATGAGAACTGTGGATTACCGTAATGACTGGGACGGATTCCAGCCGTACTGCAGCGCTAATAGTCCCAGAATAAGCCGTGTGAACGAGGCCTAACAGTTCCAACGGGTGGGTCAGGCCTTATGACCACCCGCAGCACAGCTTTCAATGCACGTGGTGCCATGGGGGGTCAAATGCCCTGATTACTCTATTAAAGAGCCCTAACAAGGAACCACCTATAGAATTGTCCCCTGTCTCTATACACACAAATCAATATCCAGTATTCCCATATTTTCAAAGCAAAATTAAATAAATTGCTGTGATTATCAGATGGCATCAAAACATCAAAGTCATCCAAAAAATATTGGAAAAAATAAAGTGAAATTTGAAATAACCAGACTTGCCACATACTACACCCACATTCCAATTTATTACACTGGTAATAAAGGCATATGCTTGCTTCATTTGGTCCCCTGATAAATCACTTATCCTTTCCAGGAAGAGGTGTAGATCAGGCCAATACAACATGACCAGATATGGGGGGTAGGACTAATCCGACACCACCCAGGACCACCCTATGGCCACCTTGAAATACACCAAAATCAGGTGATACCACCCCCAAACCAGCCATTGTCGCCCATCTTGCAGTGGGAGTGGGAGTGTGAGCCAAAACTCTTGCAGGCTGTTGCAGGCCCCATAAACACTTTGGTGGGCCACATTTTTTGCTGTCCTGATGTTGATAACAGAATGTACCGAGGACAGCAAAAAGGGAGTGGTGACGACTTAGTGAGGGAGTGGTCCCCATGCCTGGAGACCTCCCACTTAAGCTTCCTGCCAAGTGTCACTTGTTGTTTGGATCGTGAAGGAGTAACAACAGAAGTTGAGTCCTGTGAGCATGATATGGCAGAAAATGGGGTGTATGAACAGCCTGATCCACCAAACCCTGAACCATATTGGAGCTTTGGGGATGAACCCCATATTCTGGAGGAAGAGGCCCTGCAATTGGCGGCTGTGCAGATGGAGGTTGCCTTAGTGGTGGTAGAAAGCATTGAGCCAGCCAGAGAGGTGCTTGCGATTAGTGTTGGCTCTGTGGAGGCTGAATTGCAACCAGCGCAGGTACCTGTGATGGATCAGTGACCCTAAGACCCGCACATACCCCCCCCGGGCAATCACCCAGTCCCCCAGTCAAAACCGGGCCCATTGGGGTTCAAGGATGCAAGATTCCCTTAGACGCAGCAAGCGCACCAGAGGTACCTGTCCCTCGATACTGGGAGAACCCTATGAAAGTTTATCCGCACCTCCCAGAGACCATCGTAAAGAGTACGTGTGCCAAAGAGGAGTTCCACAAGGCTGAGCGGGATGCGACAGACTTCAATAATGGCATCAACACCTCTGCCATGTGGGTTCAACAGCGATGTCGTTGGAGGAGAGGCATAGCCCCCAGTATCACAATTTATAATCCTATCACCTATGTGAAGGCTGTCTGAGACACCTCCGCGGTGTGACTGTGCCCACTGCCCATGTTGCCTCTCTGGTGGGCCCTACAGCTGCCGCCATCACACTTTTGGCACTACATGTGTAGACCCCTATTATGACCTGAGTGGCCCACCACTAATATAGCCCGCAAGGAAAGTATGATCTGTTGCCACCTCTGTTTTCCCCCCACCCTACACCCCCATTGCCAAGAGGGATGTCTACTCCTATCTGATGGCCCGGGACTGTTGCCCGGGCCCGTTCAAAGCAGGGCCCCCTTCCCAAATCAACCCTTTTCTCAACTTATACCCACTTTGAATTATGGGCTCCTCACCACCCTAGAGTTTTCCATTTAAAAAATTGTGGCCCAGCCATATTTGATGTTTAATGTTATGTCCTGTGAAAACTGTATGTAATTTAATGTATCTGCGCTTGCTTGACTGAGCAATGCCTTGTCTCATCTGAGTACTCTTGGCTGAGAGTTACTCCCCCATCATCGGTTTATCAGATGGAAGTTTTGCACGCCTGCCTAGGTGCAGTAGTATAAGAAAAAAATGCGTTTAAGGGGTATGTTTTATGCTGCAAGTGTTTCCGGTTGGGAATTACTCCCCCTATTATGTTGGCGTCCTATAGGGGTTATGCACACCTGTTTGGCATAGCTAAAAGAGAAGTAGGCTATAATGAATTTTGTTCAATATATTTCCTTTAGTAAATTTTCATTGATGCATAAACATGTATTTATGACCATCATACACCTTAATACAATATGGCAATGAAAATACTTGTTAACATGTTAAACTTATCTTTCGTAGACTCACATAGGAACTTCAATCAAGCATGCTGAAGGATTTTATGGTCACACAACTATTCGGCCAATGGTAGCCGCAAATGAATTTCCTTTCTCAAGCATGCACTGTGGCAGTTTAGGCTTTCTTTTAACTATATTCATTATTAACAGTACAATTAAAAACGATTAACAAAATTAATACAACATTTTAAAATATTAACATATTGTATATACTATAGAAAACAATGAAGATTAAAAGGCCCTTGGGGCCTTTTTTGCAATGTTTTTTTATTTTTTAATCCAAAATGCCTCTCCTGTACGCCGGACTAAATTTGGGTTAAAAAACCCGGGGGAAGCTTTTTCAAATTTTCCCCAATGGGGGAATTTTGGGCCCCTTTCCCCTGAAAAATTGGTGTAACTGACCATAGTTAAACGTCCCCTTGCTCCACTTCCCTTTTGAAATTTTCCCATAAATTTTCAAAAGGATTAGAAACAGGCTTTTTGATGGCCCCTATTGGTTATCCTAAATCACTTTGTAACCCGGGTTTAGCAGTACTTTTCGGGGCATTTTCCATTTGGGAAGACCCATTTCCCCCCAAAGCTTTTTCTTTTGGCTGAATTTTTTAGATGTTACTTCAGTAAAGCCACATAAACTTTTTCCTCATTTACCCCCTATTTTGTGAATGAAACCATTCGTTTGCAGAAAAACAACCCCAATATGATGTCATACTCCCTGTTTCAAAGTTAATGGTGTCCTTAACTTCCAACTTTCTCTTTTTTCCTCCAAAGTAACAATGGTCATTATGGCCAAACAGTTTTTAAACAGACCACAGGACTTTCCCAAAAATGTGGTTTTTTTTCCTGTTGCATTGAAAACATTAAAAATGGCTTTTTTTGTTTTCTTTTTTGGGGTGATGGTTCTTCTTGGAGAGTAGCCTTTCCCCCGTGTTGATCAGTACCGTTCACTGTGAAAAACACACAATCTTTCCAGCTTCCACCAGCATCTTAAAAAGTCTTTTGTTTTTTGTTTTGATTGATAGACAGTGGGACAAAGTGTCAATCTCTAAACCCCGCCTTCCCTTCCTGACGGGGTGAGGGGGATATTCCCATCTTGTTTTTACTTTTCTTTAAATTTTTTGAACGATGAAAAAAAAAGGTACCTTCAGTATCTGGAAATTTTCACCCAAGGATGACCGCTTGTGCAAGTCCACAAATTTTCTTCCTGATATCTTGGCTGATTTCTTCAGATTTCCCATATGTTACACTAGAAGCATTGTTTTTCTGGGGCATTAAAAAACACCCCCAGGGTGTCTAAAATTAACCACATTTGACAATAAACCAAATTTTCCAAAGGCATGACATCATTTTTGGGTTTTCCCAAATTTTTTAAAGGGGCATAGAAATCCTAGTTATGTAAACTTTTAATTTGAAAAGGGTAAAAAAATCCCTTTTCTCTCTTTATTCAAATTTCATTTTGTCAAATAAAAATTTAATTTTTTGGAAATCTAATGATCTAAAACTGGTAGGTTTCATGCTTATAGTGAAAAACATGCATATGTTTTTAAATTTAATTTATGAAAAATTTCTTTTTTAAAACAGTGATATAATAAATTTTAATATGTCAAGTTCCCAAGAACCACAGGGAGGGGGAGTAGGAGGTTATATGAGGCAGGTAATTTTAGCGTTCTGGATCTCTCCAGTCTTTCCATTTTTTAATCTTTTTTGAATAATAAAATTTAACATCCTAACCTTCAAGGGGCCAAACCAAATCAGCCATCAACAAAGGCTATGCTGCCTTGGCTCAGGGATCACGAATTTATTAATTCTTTCCCGCATGGGAAAACAAAAAGAACAAGTCAACTTAAGAAAAGGGAAGCCTCAGCGGGGTAGCGGGTTTTTGGGATCAATACGTTTCAGGGTAATTAAGTCCCCAAACCAATACCTTTGGATCCAGTTACCCAATGGCCCAATACCTCCAATTTATGGAAGATATCCCAGCTCTTCTATCTTGAAGGCATTTTATGAAAGGGACTTTATTTGAGGGAATCACTGTTCTACTACTAGCTGGCTAAGCGGCTTGGACTCCTGGGTGGGTAACATCATGCCTGGAATAAGTAAAGAAGGCCTCTACCATTTTAAAAGTTAACTCATCGTCTCTTGCCTGTCATTCTGCACCGCAAATTAAGGACACCTAGCACAACACCACCGCAGGCAGTTTAGGGAGAGACCACCACCAGAGTGTGCCCTGGGGAAATACTACCACCATTACCTCTAATACGACCTCCCTTTTTACTGTTCCGGGGGGCGGTGGGGGACAGAGATTGGGGGGAAGGTTGCCATTTTGACAGGGGGAGGACCCGGGGGCCCTATACCGCGGGGGATCCGTAACCTCCCCTATACCTGCTGGGGGTCCTAACCTCCCATAAAACCTGCTGGGGGGACCATAACCCCCCCTAACCTCTAGGGGGTACATAACCTCCCATTACCTGCTGGGGGATACATAACCTCCATAACCTGCTGGGGGATACATAACCTGGGCCCTATATCTGCTGGGGGGTCCTAACCTCCCCTATACCGCTGGGGGATCCAAACCTCCCCCTATACCTCGGGGGAAACCGAAACCTGCCCCCTATACTGCTGGGGGGACATGTAAACTACCAACCTACCCCGGGGGGACATAAAATATATAACCCCCTATACTATACCCCTTACTGGGGGACCCTATTACCTTTACTGGGGGGGAACATAATTTACTGCGTTTGAATCATAAAGTCTTAAGCCGGGGTTTAAGGCCCCAAAACAATTATTGATAAGATTACAACACCTGCGGACTAAAGTGGGTTTTTAAGCCGGTTTGTTAAGGCTCCCCAAATCGATTGATAAACCTTAGCACACCCCCGGGGACTACTCCGGCCCTGCTCCACCAACTTTTCAAATCTTTTTTACTTTTGGATTTACACTATATTTCAATTTCATTGATCCCTTAATTTGACAATCCCCTTCTTTTCCTTCGGGAATGACTGGGTTAGTCCCATTAAAATGAAGCTAAACCACATCCAAATCAAGGGAAAAATCTACTTTTAAATTTTGGGGTAATGCTTTTCCCACATCGAGATATTTGTACCAAAACAAATTCATATGAACTATGGAACAAAACTCGAAAAAGCAATTACAGTTTCAAACAAACTTTTAACTCAGCTGTCACTAGTTAAAAGACTTCAGTACTGCTAAAAATGTTTCTTGGTAGCCCTAGCAATATTGACAACAAAGTACTACCAATCCTCTTATCGATGGGGGGGTTTTTTCACACCTTATTGTGACTAATATTGGACCCCTATCAAAAGCATAGGAAAATGGGGGACCTATTGCAATTTATTCCACATTTTAAAGGGTAAACAAAAATGGGGACTATGAAAAATTGGGACATTAAAAAATCCAAAAAGGGAAAAAAAAAGCCAGCAATCAAATAAAGGCATGGCAAAAATTGAAAAAGCAAGTGATTGACAAAAACCAAAAGAACAAACAAAGCCAAATCATTAAAGGTGTTGTTAATTCACCAAAAATAGAATCAGAGGGTACTATAAAGCTTTAACTAATGAAAAGCTCAACAGGGTTTATAATATCAATAATTTTCTTATATTTTTTGGTGTTGTATTTACATTTTTAGGACAAAGTTTTCATTTTTTAATGGGCGAAAGAAACTTCATGAGGCTACAAAATATTGAATTTTGCAAAATTTGTCTGTCCCATGGATAAAAATAACTCTTGGGGTCTTTTCAAAAATTTTTCTGGATTCCCTCATACTTTTACTGCACTATTCTGCCTATCCAGATGCCAAACACCACATTATAATCCAATGGGCCCATTAAATTTTGGGGGCTGTTGGGGGGTTTTCTTCATTTAAAATTCTACTGGGTGCCCAAAAGAACCATGATGTTTGTGTGACCAGAATCTTATGTTTAGTATAACCTTATGAAGACTGGCAAGCATGGTTTTTTTTTTATATATTTATAAGCATAAAAATATTTAAAAAAACCCCCAAAACTCTGTTTGCCCTGGGGTATTTTCTTATGTCCAAATTTTACTGGACAGTGTTCACTATTTTCAATTGTATTCCCAAGTATGTAAACAAGCAGACTTTTTTATTATTCATTATTAAGGGGGTCCCAAGCTATTAAAAAGCTATTTAAAAAGCAGGCACAAAAATCTTTACCTCCATAGATTTGGGTGCATGTAAACATTTAGCCCCTTAGCTGCGTTTTTTTCAGCTGGGGGTTTAGGGACAGAATAAACACATAAAATTACAAAAGGTTTTAGGGCCCCTCCTGTGCTTTAATAAATACGATTTATTTACAAGGTCCCAGAGAACCCCTCCAGCAAAATAAATCAATTTAAACTCACAAAAACCACCCCTGAAAAAAAACTGCAGTCGGCTCATTTTTTTTTGCCCTACCACTTTAAGATCAAAAACCTTTATAAATACTTTCAAAGTTGTTTTCGCCCAAAACTTCAAAAAAACCTTTATGACAGATACTATAAAAAAAAACTAACCCCTTTTAAACCGTTAAAAAACTTTTTTTCAAATGGAAACCGGGTTATTAAAAAGACTAAAACAAAATTTCAGTAGGGAAAAAAAGGGTTCCTCAGGGCCCCCAATTGGGGCAAGTTCTCCCCTTAAAAAGATGAGAAGGCCTGAATTACATCATAGGTAACTGGTAATACTCCCCCCCTGGTATGTTTTGTTTTTTAAATATAGGAACCAAAATATTTTTTAAAACATTTAAAATTTTTACTCTTTTATATTTACCAATACAACATCAAAGAGAGTTGTCTCCTCCCTCCCCAAAAGAAAACCAAAAATACAAAAATTAAATAAGGGCCCCCTTTTACCTTTTGGCAAAAAAGTTTCCATTAAGGGGGCACTGGGGTTTAAAAATGTTTTAATTTTAAATTTAGCCCCAATTTTTCCCCTTCACCACAGCCATTTTAAAACCCTTTTGACAGTGGGTTTCCCAATTTTTTTAAATAAAAAAGGGCCTTTTGAAATTTTGGGGAAAAAGTTTTATAATATTTCAATCTATCCATGTGATAAGACTTATATTATGATATATTGCACAATACATTAGTAACAAATTTTTGGTTTTTAAAAACATCTTGTTTATTCATGGGAAAAAAAACTTTTGCAAATGCGAAAGAATTTTCCATTTTCTTCCTTTAAGAGACGTAGTCATACCAAGCAAAATAGTTATTAGTTAACATCTTTCAAATGTCTACTTTATGTTGGCCTTATTTTTTATACATCCTTTTATTTTTGTAGAACGTTAGGAGACTTTTCAGTTTTTTTTTCAGGTTTAGCATTTTTTTTAAAATTATCAAGAATTTTTTTTTGGGAAGACCAGTTCAATTCTGACATGGTGTGAATGAACCTGAAAACCAAAATTTTGAATGTTTGTTAATCCTTTAGGTGTTTTACAGGAATCAAAGCAAAATGGAGGTTAAATAATAAAATTTATTTTCAGACTTTCAATTTTAATCCATTTTTACCAGAACACAGAAAATGTTAACAGAGAAACACAACTGGATTGTGATTCCCTTAATTGTGATATTTTAGAAACATCTTATATGTGGCCCTAGTGTGTTATTTGACAAAGCAAAGGTTTTAGAATAGAAGAACCACCTACTGAATTCTGGGGTCTCACTTTTATTAGAAACCTTTAAAGGACACTTTAAGATGCTAAAACTTAATAAACACCCCTAAAAAGACCTAATTTTGGAAACTAAACTCTTGGGAATACATTTAAGTGTGTAGAAAAACATAGAACATCTTACGGCAAGATGTCATTCTGCCGAAAATTCTGAGGGAGTTATATGTGTGGCTAAGAGGGGCAAAACGCTGGCTAATAATTGTAACGATTCTGGAGGTGGATCCACTGGACCACCGCAGGCGATGGCATAAGCCCCTACCAGGGAATGGAATCTAAGTGGGACCCGGTTTTCACCAGAGCCCGCCGCAAAGCGGATGGTCTTGCTTCGGGGGTGTCCACCAGGTCACTTACCACTGGCGGGGATAGCCTGCGGTGGTGGCCATGGTTGCGAGGGTACAGGGACGGCAGGCAGCCCCTCGTAGTCGAGGACAGACAGAAGTCAGGGACTGGCGGGGGCTCTGGTTCGTGGACGCGGGTGTAGGGACCCAATAGCAGGTGGGTCGAGGCAGGCGGGGCAAGGTTCGTAGACGGTAGACGTAGCAGTGGGTCGGTACACAGAAGGCTATAACTGGAAACGGCTCAGAGGAAACACTTTCACCATGGGTATGAACACCAAGGGATTCCGGAGAGGGCCGCAGGAAGTGACCGGGAAGTGGGAGACTAAATGGAGCATGTGCCCGGCAATGAACCAAGTACCAGCGCAATGCCCCTTAACTCCAAATTGCCGGAGCGCGCCGCCTCTAGGGGCGGGAGCTACGCGCCGGGACACGGGAAGCCGGCCTCTGAGCAGGAGCGTGGCCGCAGGGGTCTATGTGCATGCTGCGGGGTCGGGGAGGTGCGAGCGGGACCCCGAACCCGACAGTGCGGGACGGGGCTCCGCTTGGTGCAGCGAGCACTGGAGCGCGCCTGGTCCCGGGACAGTGGTGGCATGGGCGTCCGTGTCAGTTCCCCCCATTGGGCCCACCCTCTTATGGATTGGAGAAAATCTCTGATGAGACTGCGGTATTCAGGATGTTCTCCTCCGGATCCAGGACATCTCTTCAGGGCCGAAACCCTTCCTGTCCACCAAAAGATGTAGCGCTTTCCCCTAGTTCATTTCATGACCAGAATCTCTTGACCTCGAAGAACATCTGGGCGCATTACAGCACTGCCGGAAGGAGGAGCGGGCCCTCTGGGAAAAATTGTTAAGGACCAGAGGGTTTCAATAAGGAGACATGAAACGCTGTTTGGGAATTTCATCGTGGGAGGGTGCCGGAGTTTGTATGCTACCGGATTGATGGCGGTGTTGACCTCAATGGGTCCAGGAGGAAATGCATAGGGTACTTCGGTCCAGTTTGTGAGGACGGCATCTTACAGCGACATATCTAGATGAGAGCCACATCCCTTGTTCACCTGGGGAGAACACCGGAGGGAGGGATTTCTTCTCTTGTTGCGCTTGAGACTTCATGTTGCGTCGGACGCGCGGGCTTGACGCGAGCAGCGACTGTCGGGGTCTGGGGACCAGATGGCCTTCATGTCTTGAAACCAGTGCGTCCGCCGCCGGGACCTCGGGTATGTTGCCAGGAGGGAGAGGGGGCGGGGATGCAAGCATACACGATGTTAAGCAGTGGGAGGCCCCTGAGGAACTCGGACTCAAGGGTAGTTATGGGAGAACTCCGGCCCACGGCAGAAAAGTAAATTGGCCAATCACTTGGCGTGCGAGACGAATGACGAAGGTAGCAACCCAGGACTTGGTTGCACTCCTATCCACCTGGCCGTTCGTCTGTGGGATGGTAGCCGGAAAGAGATAGTCGAGCTTCACTTGATAGTTGGTTTGCACAGAGCTCGCCAAAACCTGGAGACAAATTGAAACTCCCCGGTCCGAGACAATTTGCTGAGGGAGTCATGGTAGCTGGAACACATGGATGAAAGAATTACTCCAGCTAGCCGGGGCGGCGGATGGCCAGCCCTGGCAACGGGACGAGTGCGCCCCTTTTGGAAAAAGCGATCTGTAATCACCCAGATAAATGTGTTGCCCAGACGACGGAGGGAGGTTCGTTCGGTTTTAAAAGTTTCCATCGAAATGTTAGTCAGGGTTGAGTGGAACGGGGGATGTGGCTGAAGGGGAGTGGCTGAAGTAGCCTGCCGGCTCTTGTGTCGTGGCGTCTTGTTCCGGGGGCACAGGACAGTCGCAAAGACGCACGAAGTCCTTGATATTCCTTCTTCCTGCTCTGGCCACAAAAGAACCGGGATGGGACTATCAGGTGGAAGGTTCTTCGGGCGCCGGGATGGACAGGCCACAATGAGCAATGTCCCCATTTTCAAGATACGTCTCGCGGTGTGAGCAGACACTATTAAGTCCTTCCAGGAGGAGCCCTTCCGGAGGGCCACTGGAGCAGCCGAGATGGGACGTTCGGGGGGGATGATGTGTTCAGGGAAGGTCTCTTAAACCCATCCTCGTGAAGCACGGGGGGAGAGGGATAAGCTCTCACATTCTTCTCGGGTGGCCTGAAATGGATCTGACAGTCGACCGGGAGTAAGAAAGAGCGAACACACTGGCCTGGCGGGTGGGTTAAGTCGCCTGAGCAGTCTGCAGATATTGGAGGTTAGGTTCTTGTGGTCCGGTAGATACGATGGAAAAAACGGGCAACATCCAATCAGATAACGCACTCCTAAAGGGCAATTTGATGGCCAGTAGCTCCCGGTCGCCAATCGTGTAATTCATCTCGGCTGAAGAGAAACATCTTGGAGAAGAAGCCGCTGCACGACCACAAGTCTTACCCGTTAGGCCCTTTTTGTGTAATGGTCTGCTCCAGCCCCCACAGACGTTGCCAGGATAGAAGCCGTTAGCAAATGCGGATTTGTGCTTCACAATCGCCTCCTCGGCCTAGACAGGCCAACTTGCGTGGATTGGCTTGTTTTCTTGGTGAGAGCCACTATCGGGGCCACCAGCGTAGAGAAGTGCGGGATGAATTGGCGTAGTAATTGCAGAGCCCAAGAATCGCTGGATTTAGCCCGCAGGCCCGACGGGCGTGGCCATTGCAATACGGCAGACAGTTTAGCAGGGTCCATCCCGTAGCCTTGGTCAGAGGATGACACATTACCCAGGAAACGGGGAGGGTAGTCTGATGAAGAGGCACTTCCCTAGCTTGGCATACAGGTGGTTCTCCGGAGATGTCTTAGTACTTGCGGGGACATGTCCTGCGGTGGGTTCTCGAGGTCAGGGGGAGGAGAACACCAGTTTGTCATCGAGGGAGACTACCCACGCAGGAGAGGAGGAGGTTCCCTGAAGACGCTCATTCGCCACGAGCTCCTGAAGACGGCTGGCGGCCATTACAGAGTCAGAAGTGCATTCACCAGGGTACTCGTAGTGCCCATCCCTGTGTGTGAAAGGCCATCTTCCATTCATCGCCCTTGCGGATTCGGACCAAGTTGTTAGGCCTCTCAAATCCAACTTGGAGAATAATCTTCTATTGTGCGCCTTGCGGCGATCATAAAGTTCCGTGATTCAGCCGGCAAAGGGGTAACGGTTCTTTACCGTGATCTTGTTCAGCCCCGGGTAGTCAATGCAGGGCCGTAAGGTACCGTTCCTTCTTCTTCACTGAAAAGAACCCCGCCGCCCCCAGCGGTGGGACGAGGACTTCCGTGTGAAACCCCTTCTTGAGATTCTCCTGGATGTACTCGACATGGCCTTGGGGTATCTAGAACAGACAGAGGGTAGGACACGGCCACGGGGAGGACTTGGTACACGGCAATAATAAGTCGATCGGGCAATCATAAGACGATGCGGCGGTAACACTCTCGGCTTGTCTCTCGGGAGGAACACATCGGGGCTTACTCCAGATATTCGGGGCTGGCAGCCCCGGGCAGCGGCTGGCAAGCGGCTTCTGATAGGGTTAAGCAAGAGGAGGGAAGCACCGGCGCGAGGTGCCACCAAAAACAACGCCCCGACAGTTGGGACCCCAACGAATCACCTCTCCGGTAGACCCAGTCCAGGAAAGGAGAGTGGAGGCCGTAAGCCATGGGAGTACCGAGGTGAGTTCGCCAACGAGGGAGAGAGGCAAAACACATAGAAGGGATCTCCTCTCTTATGCAGTGCCCCCAACATGGAGGACAGTGGCTCTGGTGAACGAACTGGATGGTGTCGCTAAGCAGCTCCCCGCTGGACTGTTGAGATGACAAGCGGGTTCTCCTCAGATGTCACCCAACTGGAAAGCGATACCGCCTATAGAGGATGGTGATGAAGTTCCGGCTGTGCCCGATAGTCCAGAAACGTAGGATAAACCTGGAATGGGATACCAGCTCTGACACGGACATGCTAGGCATCAAACAGGCGTGGAGAGGAGGAGGTTGCACCCTAGGAATGCCTCTCACCACAAGGATCCTAGGTGCGGGAGTTTCCCGCGCCTTGGGGCGTCTGGGACAAGTACCTCCCGAAAAATGCTCTGGGCTGCCACAGTAGAGACACATAGCCTAGTGTCGCCGCCTGGGCCAATTTCTTGCTCAGAGAGGCGGAGCACGTATCAAATCTGCATGGGCTCGTAGGGTGGTGTTGGAGGCTGTGGTGAAGGAGGCCCATTGGTAACAACGGTTGCCAGTGCGAGGGAAACGGCGATGGTTGGGCTGACTGCCCGCTCTTGCTGAAGCTCCTCCTCCGTTCAATGAAGCGTATATCGATGCGGGTTGCCAACCGGATCTTAGTTGGCTAAGTGGAGGACGGCCGAGGGTCTTCTAGCGGCCTATAGGTCGTCTTTAATCGACTTGGAGTCCCTTCTTGAACGTGGAGCACATGTGCAGGCCTCGTTCCATGTCAGTTCAGAGGCCAGCGTACGGGAATTGCCACACGCGTAGGTCTCTACAGACCAGGTTCTACCGGCGTTTAGGGAAATTTTTTTGGAGGGCCGTTCTCAGCGGAGGAGGCACGGGGCTGTTCCTCGAAGTCGGTTGTGGAACTCACTGAGGAATGGCACTGTAGATCAGCCGTCACGGATTCTTCTCTGTCCATTGGGGTGTTGTAGCCCATGCAGGGCTTCCTGGAGAGGAGGCTGACCACGAAAGCCACCTTCGCACGTCTTCACGGACAGGAACTGTCGGTCATCTGCTCCACGTGCATTGAGCATTGAGTGATAAACCACCTGCATAGTTTCGGGTCACAGATGAAACTTGGATGGGAGGTGAGTGACAGCCGAAGCTTGGGTCCCCTGGGGATCACCGGAACCGCTGGGGCAGGAGAACTGGTGATGGCGGGTGGCTGCTGCTGGAAGGTGATGAGCTGCTGCACCAAGGAGGAGAGTTGCTCGAGCTGCTGCGCTTGCTGCGCAATCTGTTGTGATTTGATTTGACCCGACGTTGGTGATGCGTGGCAAAACTTGGCAAGGGGGTACCTTGGGCGGGATCCATGGACGAGGATTCCTACTGTTAACGATTCTGGAGGTGGATCCACTGACAACGCAGGCGATTGTCGTAAAGCCCCTACCAGGGGTGGGAATCTTAAGTGGGACCGGTTTTCACACAGTGCCCACCGCAAAAAGCGGGATGGTCTTGCTGCGGCGGGTGGTCCTCAGGTCACTACCATGGCGGGGGGACTTGCTGCGGTGGCGGGCCAAGGGTGCGAGGGTACAGGAACGTCAGGCAGGCTCGTAGTCGTGGAACAGACAGAGAAGGTCAGGGGACCAGGCGCTCGGGTTTTCGTGGACGGTAGGACAAGCAGGTGGTCGGGGGGGCAGGCGGCAAGGTTCGTAGACAGTAGACGTAGCAGTGGGTCGGTAGCACGGAAGGCAATACTGGAACGCTCAGGAAACACTTTCACCATGGGTATGAACACCAAGGGATCCGGGCGAGGGCCGGCTGGGAAGTGACCGGACTAATATTGGAGCAGTGCCCGGCAATGAACACCAATTTACCAGGGCACTGCCCCTTTAATCCCAAATTGCCGGGCAGCGGCTGCGCGCCTCTAGAGGGCGGAGCTACGCCCGGGACAGGAAGCCGCCTGAGCAGTGAGCGTGGCCGTTGGCCGGGGGTAAGTGCCATGCTTGCCGGGGACGGTGGGGAGAAGGAGATCGCGGACCACGAACCGGGTGTGGCGCGGACGGGGCTCCGCTTGGTGCAGGAGCACGGGCGCGCCTGCGACCCGGGACAGTGGTCGCAGGGGCGTCCGTGACAATAATATCTATTTTTCTTCCGAAAATCCAAAGAAAAAAGTCCTGGCTGGAATGTAGAGGATTTTATCCTTGTGGAGGTAAGGCTATGTTCACACGGTGTTCTACAGGATATATTTTGGAGCATAACTGCGCTGCAATGCGCCCCGATATACGTCCTGTAATTATGGTTATCTATGCTCTTTATTAGAGAGCCCTATAATTACTCCTAAGGTCTTCCCGCAGGGATAATGAAAGTGAATGAGGACTATCCCCCCTGCGCTTTAGAAGTGCATTTTTCTAAATGCACAGGTACACGCCACAAGACACAGTGTGAACATACCCTAAGGGTATGTTCACACGGGTTAATTGTGGGGCGTACAGTACGCCCCGCAATTACGCTGGGTCTTCGGGAGTAACTAGTTTTAGTTCAACATTTTTTATTTGTAAAAGGAATGTTGAGATATTTCATCCAAAAATGAATTTAGCATTTTATTCACAGTGCTGCAGTTACCCACATGTGGGTGTAAACTGCTGTTTGGTTGGATGGCAGGGTGTACAAGGAAAAGTGTGCTATTTGGCTGTCATGGGGGCTGGCGCGGGTGCCGTCGCCCCCTGCAGCCGCCCCCTGCCACGCTGGGGGTCGGCGCGGGTTTGCCGCGGCTCCCCGCGACCATCCCCCCTGCATGCCCGGTCCCTGGGCGTCGGCTCACTTACCAGTCCAGGGCCTCCTGTGGCACGCTGCTCCGCCTGCCCCGGCCCCGCCGGGGCGGGCGCCCTAAGCAGTGGGTAGGGCGGTCTGGTTTTTTAAAGGGCCAGCGCCCCGATAATTAGTCAAATTCCGGCCGCTGGTCTTATATAAGGAATACCCCCCCCCCCAGCATCTCTGCCAGATTTTTTGGTGTGCGTTCCCTTTAGTCTTGAGAGTTTTTGGAAGACCTTTCCCTGATTACCCTTTTGTACCATCCTTCCCGAAAACTTTACCTGACCTTGCCTTTTTTGCCGCCTGCCCTGCCCTTTCCCCCGTCTTTTACCACAACCCGCCGCCTGCCCCTTGACCTCCTCCTGTCCCCGCTATGCCTCTGGATTTCGATTCTGTACCACGCATTCCCCCCGGCCCCCCATCCAAGCAATTCCCGTCAGGGGTAGCACCTGGTAGCCTCAAAACCGAAAGCAACCCCTCCCGCTTTGCGGCGGGCTCGGGTTTTGAATCCCGGGGGTTTACTTAGACTCCCTCCCGGCGTGGCTTTAACTATCTTTTGCTTGCGGGGGTTTCCAGCAAATTCCACCAGCCAAATACATTTTAAAAAAACCGGGCCCCATGGATTCCGCCGGGGTACCTCTGCCCAACCCCGGTAGGCATGACGGCCATCGCTCGCAGAGCCGGGCGAAATTGAACCAGTTCCCCGGGCCAGGGTTTTTTTTGCAAACCTTGCGGCCCTTTTCTACCACCGCCTGCGGCTCCCCCCCTAACCCCAAAGCACCATTGCTCCTCAGCCTTTGGCGCCCCCGGGGGGGGGGGGGGGGGGGGGGGGTTTTCCTTGGGCACTGGGACCTTTCTTCCCTTCTGCCGTTTTCCCCCCCCCCCCCCCGCCCCCCCCCCCCCCCCCAACCCCCCCCCCCCCCCAAATTGATGGGGGGACCCGAAGAAGTGCAGAGGTTCATCAGTCAATGCTTCATCCCATTGAGATGTTGGGGCTAATTTTCTACCGGCGGGCTAAGGGGGCCTTTCTTAATTACCCTTCCTAAGGGGCGAAGCCCCGGGCCTGGGCCACTCCGCTAGGGGCCCCGAGGGTTTCCATTGACGGAAAACTAAAAACCTTTCCTCCGGGGGTTCCCCCACCGTCTTCGGGAACCTGGCCGCCCCTCCTCCGCCCCCCCGCAGCTCGCTCCGCCCTCCGCCCGGGGGGACCCCATGTGGGCCCATTACTCCTTTGCGTTCCGCACACTACCCTCTGAGTAAAATGGAAAAATTGGGGGTTTTGGGGTTTGGGGGCCCTTTTGGGCAAGGCCTTTCGGGGGCAATTAAAGACAGCTCGTTTGGGGGGGGGGGATTTTGCATCTGCTCGGGAAACGACCTGATCGGTTACCCTCCCCAAATTTTGATATTCGGTTTGCCGAGAGACAAAAAGGAGCCCCGCCTCCAACGGGGGGTTTGCCCGACCAGGGCCGGCTACCTGTCTGGTTTCCCGTTTTTCCAACAACCTCCATTTCCCTCCAAACAATGGTTCCTGAGGACAAAACCCATCGGGCCCGGTGTGAGCCCATCTGCCCCGGAGGAAACGCTCGCAGCTTGACTGAAGCGCAAAGTTCTTTTTTGTGGGGGTTTTCGGGCCCCTTCATTGGGGAATGTCCGGTGCCCCCGGAAACTCTCGCACCAAAGGGCTCGCAGGAAGGGCACCCCTAGGGGGTCAGTGCGGCCTCCCCCGGGGCCCTTTTCCCGTACTCTGGGGAAATTTTTTCCCCAAAACAGCACCTTTAAAGGGCCCACCCCCTTTTCTTTTGTTTTCGGGGTCCATTTAAAAAATTTTGTCAGCCAAGGCTTGGTCCCCAAATTTTTAAATTCCCGGTGACCCCCCCTCCCAAACCCCCCAAAATTTTCCCGTCTTCTCCGTAAGTGGTGAATGCCTAAAGGTTTTTTTTGGTTCTGAAATTGTCCCTCTCATTTGGGCCAGAATAGGCCCCCTACAAAAGGAGACTCTGAAACTTTTTGTTTGGCCTCCCCTTTTGGGAAATCCCCCTGGGCCTTCCTTGGTTGCAAAAACCTTTGCCCCCAAACCCTTTGGGGACGGGAACAGGGGCCCGAGATTATCCTTGGGGCCCCTTTGTGCCACCTTCGCGATGCCTTCCTGTACTCCTTTCCCGGGTTTACGCCCCCCTTTCTGTAAATTTAAAACGAAGCCTCTCCCGGGGTTTTTCCCATCTGTCCCGGGGATCTAGCCACGTTTTTTTTTCCCGAAAGAAAAGCCGGAAAACCTCTTCCCCCGCCCCGGGCCGTTGGGCGTCCAAATTGCCCTTTCCAACCCCGGTAGTACTCCCCCCAAGGAAAGACCCCCTATCCTTTTTTCTTTTCCGGAGACTAAGGGGGATGTCGGAGTATATTCAGGGAATCCCCGTAAAGGTTCATAAAAAAAATCCCCTCCCTCCCGGGGGGCCGGCTTCCTTCTTTTTTTGAAAAGAAAGATGGTACTCCCCGACCCTGTACGTTTAGGGGGGACTTAACAAAATTATTTAAAAAAAATCGATCCCCCCTCCCTCTGATCCTACTGTTAAAATCGCCTGCGAGAATGAAAAATTTTTTTTTCCAATTTTGGATTTAGGGGAAAGCATAAAATTGTTTCGTATCCTTTGAAGGCGATGAGGGGGAAGACCCCTTTTTTAATACCGGGGGGGGGGGGGGGAGGGCCATTTTTGAATATCTTGTCATGCCTTTTGGGGCCTCTGCAACGTTTCCGGCGGTTTTCCCAAAATTTTGCCCAATGAGATTTTCCCCGCGTCCCCTCTCCCGTCTGTGTTTTGTCTATTTAAAATTGACATCCCTAAACCCTTCTTCCGGATCTGGAAAACTCACCCCCTTTCCACGTCCTCCGGGTGCTCAAACTTCTCCTGCCCACCAGTTTTATCCCAAAAACTGGAGAAATGCTTTTTTTGAAAAAAACCTTTTTCCGCCCCTTTGGGGTTAAAATTGTCTAGATCAGGGTTTCCGGGGAATGGACCCCTAAAAGCTCTCAGCATTTTAACAGTGGCCTCGACCTGTGGGCCTTCGCTCTATCCAACGTTTTTCGGGGGGTTCGCAAATTTTTTACCGACTTTCCCGGCCCTCTTTCTCTATCTCGTGGCCCCGCGGGTGGCCCTTACGAAAAAAAAATCCCAACCCAAATCTTGGCTGCCAAAGCCCAAGAAGTTTTTTGGGTTCGTCTCAAATCACCCTTTCCCCTTCTCCCTCCATTCTGTCTCGCCCGGGAAACCCGCCGTCCGTTTGCCCCTTAGAAGGGGACGCCTCCTCAGTAGGTGAAAGGTGCTGTCCCCCTTTACAGAAGTCTTCCCGGGAAACTACATTCTTGGGCTCTTCCCCAAAAAACCTTAAACCCCAGCTGAAAAAAATTTTAAAATTTATTGGTGATCGCGAATTACTGGCCATTAATTACCCTTTAAAGAAAATGGGGGCCTTTTGTTTGGGGGAAAACTCCCCACCCCATAAATTATTCACCGTCACAAAAATTTTTCTCTATCTGCAGTCTCCCCATCGACTGAACCCCCTGGGGCAACCAGGTGGTCATTTTTTTTGGGCCCGCTTTGATTTTTTTTCTTCATTTTGGGCCCAGGGGGAAAAAAGTCAGAGAAACCCCTTTCTAGATCCTCGGACAAAATGGGCTTGGAGCCGCCTTTTGCAGCACATAAATTCCCTCCTAAAAGGGCCCCTCCTCACGGCGGCCCCCGGGGACCTTCAACATCTGCCTCCGGGAAGCCCTATGTAACCCCCCTACCCCCCATGCGGCCCCGTTTTCCTGAAGTGGGGACATCCCCTCACGAACATGGGGGTCCCGGGAGTCCATAAGTCCCTGCAGTAATCGCTCGTTTTTATTGGTTGGGCCCCTTCTCGCTCAAGATGTTTTTGAGACTTTGTCCTGGGGCCCGTAAACCTCCAGTGCCCGTGATAAAAATCCCTCGGTTTTCCCGACCCCCGGGTTTTTGCTTTTAAAACCCC
Organism: Phyllomedusa bahiana; assembly: GCA_025379985.1. Lineage (NCBI taxonomy): Eukaryota > Metazoa > Chordata > Amphibia > Anura > Hylidae > Phyllomedusa > Phyllomedusa bahiana. The sequence continues at coordinate 51,601 of JAODAL010001912.1, forward strand.
TTTCCCGGTGGCCAAAAGACCTTTGGGCCCATGTAGCCATGGACTTTGTTCGGACCTCCCCGGGCCCCCCCTTTGGAAACACTGTCATCTGGGGCCCCTTTAAAAGAAGATTCTCAAAAAATGGCCCCACTTTGTTCCCCCTGCCCGGGTTTCCCCCCCCCCCCCAGCTGGCCCAGCAATTTTTTCAGCAAATTTTTTCTTTTTTCACCCGGGCTCCCCTTGCATACGTTTTCGTTTGGGGGGTCCAGTTTTTTTTTTCGAGGGGTTTTGGCCGGGGTCTATTTGGGGGCATTTCAGGTTCAGCTGACTTCTTGTCTGTTTAAAACCATCAAACTAAGGGCAGGTGAGAGAGTTTTAACCCAAATAAATTTGGGGACCCTACCTACGACATTTTGGTTTTTCCGCCCCAGGAAAAACTGGTTTAAACCCCTTCCCATGGGCGGAAATCTCATATAATTTCCCCTAGACTCGGAGTCTGTGGAGCGTCTAATTTTTTTTTTGTGTTTGGGGGTACATTCCCCCCTGCCTCTCTCTCTGGCTACCTCGGGGGTCACCTTCCTGCCCTGGATGCCCCCGGTGCGGGACATAAGGGGACTTTGGCAATTTAGCCGCAGGCCCTTCTTTTGGGCCTCCGCCCGCACCCAAAAATCCAGGCCGGCAGGTACCGGGAGACCTCCGCCCCCATTTTGCCCAGGTTTAAGAGTTTGGTTTTCCCCAAATACATTCATTTCAAGGGCCCGTTATAAGTTTAAGGCCCTAAGTTTTTTGGGGCCCCTTTTTTTTTGTACTTTGGGCAACTAAACCCGGGGGTCCCACCAAACTCCGCTTGCCCCCCTACTCCGCTTTTCCCAACGCCCTTTCCCTGTTTTGCTCCTCAAGCCTGTGGTTTCTGAATGCTTCTCCCGTTTGGGTCTGTCCCCGCCTTCCCTGTGGGGCCCAAAGCTTATAACATTTTAGGTCCCTTTTAGGTGCTGGGGAGAAAACCCGTGAGGGGAAGCGGTTTTTTTCTGATTGACTGGAAAGGGGTTTTGGGCCCCGGGGGGACGTTTTGTGGGAACCTGAGGCTAATTGTCCCCCTGAAACTCCTCTCTAAATTCCGTAAAAAGAAGGGGGGAGACCTTAAAGGGTTTGGGGGACTGTCAAGGGGGGTGGCACGGGTGCCGTCGCCCCCCCCGGCCGCCCCCCTGCTGCCCGCCCCTTGGGCCGGCTCAATTAACCCCCCCACGCTCCCGTGCACGCGTCCTGCCCGTCCCGGCCGGCCCCCGCCCCGTATCCCCTGTTAGGGCCGCCCCGCGACGGTGGTCTTTTATTTTAAAAGGGGCCCGCGCCCCCCGGGAATTAGTCTATTGCGGGCCCCCCTGGCCCATAAAGTAACGGGGCCCCCGCACTCTCTGCCAGATTTTTTGGTGTGCGTTGCCCTTTTTTTTGAGAGTGTTGGAAGTACTGTTGATTACCCGGGGTACCCAGTCCGTTCCCCCTACGTTTCCTGACCTTCCTGTTTCCGCCCCGCCCCCGGGCTTTCTGCCCCTCTCTGACCACAAACCCCCTGCCCCTTCCCGACCTCCTGCCTGTCCCCCACTACGCCCCTGGATTTTTGATTCTGTACCCCGCATTTTCCCCGGCCCCCCATCGCAAGCAAGGGCACGTAAGGGTTAGCGGGCCTGGTTAGCCCCACACCGCAGGGAAGTCCATCCCACTTTGCGCGGGCTCTGGGGAATACGGGGGCTACTTAGATCCGCTCCCCCGGGCCCTGGCTTTTTAAATATCATCCCCTTGCGGTGGTCCAGCAAATCCACCGAACCATTACATTGGCTTTCAGAGCTTAGATGTTTCTAAAGGTTTTTTCCCCAAAATAAGGAAATGAAAAAACCCTTTCCCGTTTCACACCATTTTTGGGAAACCCAAAAGGGTTTTTGGGGAAAATTTGTCTAGGGTTGTAATGTGCATTTACGCCCCAAAAGTTTTTCTCATTTTTTTTAGCATTTGGTTGTCAAAAATTAAAAAAAGCCAGCAATTCTTCTGTTTTTAGGATTTTAGTTTTACATTGATCAAATGGGGTATTTAAAAAATAATTTTTTGGGTTGGTTCAATTACAAATTAAAATCAAATTTAAAACATTTTTAACACAAAAAAGGCTTTTTTTATGTGTTTTAATTTTGCCATATTCTAAGACCAATATTGTTTTATTTTCCTGTGTTTGGAGCTGTGTTAGTACTTGAAATTTTTCGGATGAAAATTTAAGTTTTTTATTGGGAACCATTTTTTGGGTGGCAGGATAAACAAAATACATGATAATCCTAGTAATCCTGGTAGTGTTTTTTTTAAATTTTTTACAGTGCTCAACGTGTAGTCTAAATGACATATAAGTTTTACTCCGTGGGGTTGATTGAGAACAGGTTCATAAATCAGGCACATTCTATACTAATATTATGTGCATGAAATTTGGTGTTTAAACGCCAAAATCCATACATGCTGCTCTAAATGTTTGAATAAGTGGACACAATGTAATATGAATCTTGTATTTGTACGTTTGCACTGATGTATTTCTTGTAATAAATTAGTCTTTTCCTGACCTGTTCTGTTTCTATTGAGTTTTTGTTGTTATTTATGTTGTCATGCTTCTGTTGCCTGCACTGACTGTTCCTCATGTTCTGCATCCAATGCTGTTCTATATATGGGCAGTGACTTGTTTGTAACATTTTTCCTAAGTCTCATTGGAGGTTTCTAGAATAAAAAAAACTAAGTAAAACATGCAAAAAATCTAACTCCTCTGTAAAGCTCTATAAATGTAAAGCTCTATACAGTACATGTAATCATAAATCACAGAAATATATAAGAGGAATAATAACTCCACATGTGTCTCTTATGTGTCTTGCATATTTTGCAAAATATTTGCTCATACATCTCATCAGAATTGGTCCTCTAAAAATGTGGGCACAAGTTTTCTAAGTTCTCCTGCCGCAAATTTTCAATCAATTATAACATTTTACAAATGAAACACAGTTGAACACATTTATAAAAAGAGCCATTATGCCAACATTTTTCTATCTGTGAAATGGTGCATATCTTGGAATAATTGTATATTGGGCTATGACCACAGGAAACACAAATGTCCTACAATATGTCACAAAATAAATGAAATGTTGCATCTGTGCCATTTTCACCCTTTAGAAAAACCCTTCTACAATGAATACTTGGCAAGATATTGGCAGGCTGACAGATTAATAAATGTGAATGCCTCTAATGGAAAATGAAGCCACACTGTTGAAAACGCCAGCCATGAGGTTAACCTGCAAAAAATGGAGGCCAGAAGCTATATAAATTCAGTGCACATAAATGTGTAATTTTCTGTTTTATATCTACTCCATAAATCTCTCTGACAATTATTACACATGTTCTGTAATACATTTTAGTGCAGTTACCTATAAGGGGTATTCCCATCTCATTGAAGAGCTTTAAATATTTAGGCGATGGTTAAAAATGATTACCAAATACATTGATGCACTGTTTTTGCTTTAATTCAATGTTAGAGCCAGTTCTTAACTAATGCTTGTTTACAGTAGGTTTCCCAGGCTGCCAACCACCTCTCTTTGCTCTAGCAGTCCTAGCCAGGATGGTGAGGTCACTCACTGATGTGTTTTATCAGCACTACGGTGCTTGTTTATCTTTCTTAAAGACAAACTTTAATGGAGTTGTCTCACTACAAGGATTGCTTTTTATGTTAAAGATCTTACAAAAACAAGTCACTTTGCAATATGTGTCCATTAACAGTGTCCTACCCATTCCTAGATATCCCCTCTCGTATGGGCTGCATCAGCTCCTCATGTTGCTATAGCTACAGACCTGTTAAGCTCCCAGCACTGGTGCCTATAGCTACAGACCTGGTGTCCTTATCAGCTCATCACTGCGGCCAGCAGTAGCTGTTAGATGCCAATAAACGCCACTGAATTCAAAAATGAAACCGAGAAAACAGGACTGAGATAAGTTGAATCGATGTAGTGAGACAACCCCTTTGACTTTGTAGTCTTGTGCCCTGTTGTTAAATTCCCTCCATCATGAATATACTACTAACAGGCTCAGCAAGGAATAGCAGGACTCCTGCCTCCTGCAGCCTGTCTCCTGCCCCCTTGCATCCACCAGAGACAGACCACAGGGGCAGTAAACAAGGAGAAACTCCTGCCCCCTGTAGCCTGTCACCTACCCTCTGCAGCTACTGGAAACAGACTGCAGGTGGCAGGGGACAGAGAGCAAGGGGCAACTTCTGCTCCATAAGGCCTGTCTCCTACCCTCTGCAGCCATCGGAGACAGAACGCAGTGGACAGGAGACATGCTACAGGGAGCAACTCTTGCCCCCTGCAACTATTCTTCTACCCTCTGCGGCTGCTGGAGACCGATTGCAGAGGGCAGGAGACCTGGAGAAACTCATGCCCTCTTTGGCCTGTCTCCTGGCACCCTGGAACCACCAGAAACAGACTGCAGAGAGCAGTAGATGGGGAGAAACTGCAATCGCCTGCGGTCTGTTTCTGGCCCCCCTGCAAACCCCAGAGACAGTCCACAGGGGGCAGTAAACAGGGAGAAACTCCTGCCCCCTGCGGCCTGTCTTTTACCCTCTCCGGCTGCTGAAAAGACGCGGGGGGGCAAAAAAGAGAGAAGGGGCAACTACTGCTCTGTAAGGCATGTCTCTTACCCTCTTCAGCTGCCAAAGACAAGCTGCACAGGGCAGGAGACAGGCTGCATTTGGAAGACTTCTGCCCTCTGCAACTTGTCTTCTACCCTCTTCATCTGCTGGAGAAAGACAGACCATAGGGAACAGGAGACAGAGAGAAACTCCTGCCCTCCACAGTCTATCTCCTAGCCTCTTTGACCACTGGAGACAGACCGCCAGAGACACTAGCAAGGGCCAGAGGACAAGGGGGCAACTCCTACCCTCTGCGGCCTGTCTCTAGCCCCCAGCAGTCACCAGAGACATGGAGCATGTGGCAGGAGATAGAAGCAAGGGGAAGGAGAAAAGGGGGCAACTCCTGCGGCTTGTCTCCTGCCCCTTTCAGCCTGTCTTTGGAGGGCACAGAAGACAGGCTACATGAGACAGGAGACAGGCCCCAGGGGGCAGAAGAAAGGTCGTGGAGAACCATTCCTACAGCATGTCTCCTGCCTCCTTCCTTCCTCCTGCTGCAGGTGAAAAGCCGCATGAGACAGCTCCTGCAGCCTGTCTACTGCCACAGAAGGAAGGATCAAGGCAGGAGCCTAAAGACCTGGGGGGTGACGGAGCAGGTAATACTTTACCAAACAGGGCGGTTTACCTACCCCCACGTGCATGTCCTGGGGGGCTTTTGCGCCCTGATTCATAGTTTACTGCAATCGTCCTATAGTGCTCTAGCACCACTGTTCTTAAAGAAGGGAGGTTTTAATGACCATTTACCATTTGCAGGACCCTCCCGCATAATCCAGAAGGATTGGCTGAAATGGGCGAATTTCTAAAAAAATTCGTTTCGGTCATTTTGGGAAATTTTTCCGACAAAAATAAATTCGTCCAAATTACTTTGGCACGAATCGCGTTAAAAAGCAGCTATTTTCCGGGCTGCACAGAGCCTCAGGGTGCTGTAAACGTTGTGCCATGCTTTAAATATAGAGGGGTTTGGTTTTGGGTCTTCATACAATGTTTGTGTTTTAGAGGACACGCACAGCTCCGCCCACTTAAAATCGCTTCACAAAAATTTTTCCCCGGGGAATTTAAGAGGGCAAAAAACTGACCAAAAACTAAAGCGGGAATGTAGCCTTAAAGTCATGCCAGCAAAAGCTGGAAAAAAACAAGCGGGGAAGCTCAATGGCAAATTATGACAGGTGTGGAGGTGACGGCGCACCACAGCAGCATGAGGTCAGGAGTGGCACAATGACATTCTGGGGGTGGCAAAACACGGGGAAAGCCAAAGTGGCAAAATGACTGAGACAGGGTCAGGGCGGCAGCAGATCAGGACACAGTGGCACAATGACATTCTGGGGGGTGGCAAAACAGGAGGAATAAGGGGGGAAAATGATGAGGCGGGGGTCCAAAGGGGGGGGGGGGGCCAGGCATGGATCAGCAGGGGGCCAATGACTTCGGAGGGGGCAAAACTATTAGGCACAGGTGGCACAATCCACAGGGGGGGGGGGTCACGCGGCAGCAGATGGGGTCAGAAAATGGCACAATGACATTTGGAGGCGGCAAAAAATTTTAGGCCACAGAGTGGCACAATCCAATTGTGGAGGGTCCGGCGGCAGCAGTAAATCAGGAGTGGCACAATGACTTTTGGGGCGGCAAAACGTATTAGGCCAAGGGGGGCCCACAATCCACAGTGTGGGGCAGGGGGGAGTAGAGGTGGCAGGGCAAAATGACATTCGGGAGGGGGCAAAAAACAGGGGGAAGCCACAAATGGCAAAATGATGAGAGGGGGAGGTCACGGGGGCACGCATGAGGTCAGGCAGGGGGCCAATGACACAGTGGGGGGGCACGGCGGGGATCACGCAAGCAGGGTAGGAGTGGCAAATAAATTTTTTGGGGGGTGGAAAAAAGGGAGGAACCACAAGTAGCAAAATTACGAGAGCGGAGGTCAGGTTTGGCACAGCATAGGTCGGGCAAGGGGCACAATGACACAGTGTGGAGGACTGGCAGCACCAAACAGCAGCATGAGGTCAGACAGGGGCACAATGACACTTGGGAGTCAGGGCAACACAAACACACAGCACATGAGGTCTAGAGTGGCACATGACAGAGGTTGGAGGTGGGTTTGGGAAATACATTTCCCGGTAAAGATGGTGATGGGGTAGAAACTTCACAAATTGTGGCATCAGGCGGGGGGGCATCAAAATAGTGGCTGAGCGGGTAGTTTGAACCCAGATGATCCCCAAGGCTTTTGTGTGTGGAAACCCGGCCGATCCACGCCTGTTTCATTTTTGACAAAGGGTCAGCCCGTTCCACATTTCCCTGGAAAAGCGGGTTCTCCTTGGGGAAACGAGGCCCCCCCGCCCACTGAACCCCCCCGCTTGATGCCACACTACTCCCGGGGGCAGGACGCTTCTCCCACTGCAAATCGAAGTTGCGGCCAACACATCCGTTTGGCTGCCCGAAAGTCCAGGGATCTTCCGAGGGGTGGCAGGTGCTGCCCAAATAGGCCAAAAACCTGTTTGGTTCGGGGACCCTCCGGGTCCTGGGCCTCTTTGCTGCTCCCTTTGGCGACTGCCCTTTAGGCGGGGGGGAAAGCTGCCATCAGTCCCCAGACTTATTTTACTACTGAGGAGTGGTACTGCCCTCCCCCCCCCTCCACATTCCCCCACAGCCGCGGCGTAGTACGGAGGGGAAACCCCCCGGTCAGACCTGTCAGAGGAGGGACGATGCGCCATAGGCAGGGGCCCAAACTATTAGGGGTTTTCCCTATGTATTTGATTTTGTTTTCCCTCTCAATAGCTGGAAAAAGGCCCCCTTTTTGGCCGGGAGCGGGGGTCCAATAGGGGGGAGAGCCAAAGTCATCCCTTCCCGGATGCTGACTATTTGGCTGCCCTAGCCAGGCAAATAAGCATGCTGGGGGCCTCGCACAAGTGACCCCGAGGGCCCCCTGCCTCCATTTCCCATGTATACTGCCACGGTCCCGGGGGGGTCATTGCCTCGCTTCCTCATCCCATCCCCCCTCCTCCACTGCCCCTCCCACCCTCTTTTGTCACCGGGGTAAAACTCCATCATTTCACCAGAAAATGCTTTGCCCAATGTCCTCCTCCTCCCCTCCATTCATCCCCAGGATTCATGTGGCCACGAGATTTGTCGCCACGTCTCCAGTCCCCTGCCCAGACAATTTTTCCCACCGTTTTAAAAGGACAAAAGCAGGGAAGAGTTTTTCATCCCGTGTCCTGGGACTGAAAAAATAACGTTGCCTTCGAAGGGCCTAAAACAAACGGCGGGTGTCACGCATAGCTGCCCCCGGCTGCACAAATTTACCAGGGATACTTCTGTCGCCTGGATACAAAAATCGTTAATGGCCTTTTCTTTCAAAACAGTCCCCCCCCCAAACAGGTGCAGGCTGGAAAATTCCAGGGGGTGGAAACATCGCATATCAGAGTGTATTGGGGAGGCCGTTCTGCCGCTGCAACTCGAGGAGGGTGTTCCTGGTTTTTACGAATGGAAAAAAAGTGCATGCACATTTTTTCCGGGCCATTTTCAGAATGTTTTCTGAAGATCGGTGGAAGATTCAGGAACCTTTTCACAACCAGTTGAAACGTCGCCATGCAGGGGCATGGACCATCCCCCTCGGTGCAGCGGGACACCATTTCCCCCCATTGTCCACCAGGGTTTCCCATTTCAGTTGGCGCGGAGAAAGCCACACATCGTTTCTTGCTCATAAACCCGGACGTTCCCCCCCCTGTGTCCCTTAGTTCCCCGAGGCAAGCCAGGTGTAAAACCCTGCGTGACACCCTGTCCCCAACCATGTGGATGATGGGGCAGTACTTGGGGAGGTGAATGGGGTGGGGGTGGGAGGAGGAGGAGGGGACTTTGGAGCAGGGCAGCAGTTTGACAACGTGGAGGAGAAAAGGCGGGGTCTCCTGCCAAGTTTTTGGTTTCCCGGGGCCCCGGAAGCACATTCCCCCAGGGGGCCGTAAAGGCTGTACTGGCCCCTACCGTAGTTACAGCTCCAACTCCGCGCTGCCCGCCTGCCCCTTGGAACAAACCGAAAGCTTAAGGGATGGGCCCCCCTTCTGTTCTACATATTTTATAAAGGGCTGGTACTTGCCTTTTTGGAAAAGAAATTACAGTTGGAACTCCCATCCGGCTCCCCCAAAAGCCATTAGTTCTCTGATGGGCAGAGTCCACCTTTTGGGAAAAGGGGAGGGACTCAAACCCAAAAAATTGGACGGGGACACGGTCCTCTGCACCTTGGGATGGTTGGACGCATACGGGTTGTCCCCTTTTGCAATCGCCTGCTAAAACCACTGCGGGGCGCCATGATAGCGGGGACAGGAGCACTGGACCGGGGATGATTCAAAGAAACATTTCCTTCTCAGGGGGTGGACCCATTGCTGGCTGCAAGGCAGGGTGCCACTGGGCGCGCGCTGCTCTGTTGCTGCGGGGGCAGGATGGACACCACACTGACCACGTTTCTCCCAGGCCACCGGATGGTGACGCTCAATGTGTTGACGCAGGGCTGGGTGCCAATTTTACCCCCTGGCCACGCTTCATTTTTTTCCCCACAGATTCTAATTACCCTTTTTTGGGCCCCCTTTCCCCGGTGTTTCCAAAGAAACCCACACCCCGAGTATCGGTTTTTTACCGCCAATGTCCGCACGAGTGATCTCCCCGCCGGGTGCCTCTCTGAGCCCTGTGCCCTACTTTCTTGGCCCTCGAGCGGGTTTTTTTTAACCCCGTGGCCGCTTGGCCCCACCTCACACTGCTGCTATCCTGCGATCACGGCCAAAAACACCCACTTGTGGCTGCGCTGCTCCCTGACCGCAAGCTGACCCCCTCCTTCTCCTGACGATGATAAGCCCTTGCCTCACCCCCCCAAGTGCGGTCGGTACATCATCATCTATTTGTGTTTCCGCATGCTGTCCTCATCACCGGTTTGGGTATGCCGAGGCTGACCCTCAAAAACTGACCCCCCAGCCACCTCCAAAAATATATTTTGCCGCCTACTGAAAGAAGCGGGTGATATTGGCCCCTTTTCTTCGCTGCAAGTACGTGACTGCCCCCCTCAAATTGTTATCCCTCGCTAAATAGTGGCGCTGAGCCAGACCACATAGTAGATCTCTGGGAGGGAACCGGATGGGACAGAGGCGGCTGAGGCAGGTGGGCCGCCCCGACCCGTCCCGGGCCATGCCAACAAAAAGGTTTTGTCTGGGGGTTTCCCACCCACTCTTTTGGCTGGGGTTGTCAGATTCATCTGGGAGAAGAGGATGACCTTTCAACCAATCAAGAAAACCCCCGGGTTTTGAACAACACACGGCCGCTAGATGACAACGGCAGTTTGTGGGGCCCCACCGGGGGGGACCCCGTCAATGTCCCCCCTTCTGTGCTGCGACCGGGCCTGTTCCAGGGAAGTTTTGGGCCCCCTCCACCGAGGGCACCTGCCACCCCCTGTCTGACATCTGTTGTTTAAAAGTACAAAACTATTTGATGTGATATCTGTATATGATAATATACACCCCGTTTTTTTATCCAAATGAACCCATAAAACCTTTTGGGTAAACCCCTTTGGATATAAATTGCGCCCACAATGGCCAGGAAAAATTTTCTTTTATGTGTCGTTTAAAAAAACTGGTTTTTTACTAAAAAGTAAAAGCACAAACAGGGTTAATTAACCTTTGGACATGAAAAGGTCAGGAAAAATGTATATATTTTTGGCGTTGAAAAAGAGGTTTATTTTTGTTCCCCCAACCACAAAACAACGTTAATAAACCCCGGATGTAATTGCCCAAAAAGACCGCACAAAATAGGCTTTGTAGGTGTTAAAATTTTCGTGATTTTACGCCACACAACAGAGTACATTGTAATTAACCTTTCTTTGTGTTAGGACAGGGAAAAATTTAGATATTTTTGGGTTTGAAAAAAAAGGTTTTATTTTTGTAAACAACCAGCAAAAAAACGCTTAATTAACCCCTGGAGTAAATTTCGCAAAAAATTTAGCCCACAAAATAAGCTTTGAGCTGTAAAAATTGCGTTTTTTACGCCAAACCCAAAAAGAATACCATTGTAATTAACCTTTGCTTTTAAATTTGGGGAAAAGGAAAAAAATTTTTTATTTTGCGTTTTAAAAAAAGACGGGTTTATTTTTGTAGCCCAACACCCCCAAAAAAAAACGCTTAATTAACCCCTGGAGTAAAAAATTTCGCAATAGAAATTTGAGCCGACAAAATATACTTTGTACGTTTTACAATTGCGTGTTTTTTCCCTTCGCACACAACAAAAAATACAGTTGTAATTAACCTTTTCTTTGAAATAGGCTACAGGAAAAAAATTTAAAAAATTTTGGGTTTAAAAAAAACGGGTTTATTTTTTTGCACACACCAGCAAAACAACCTTAATTAACCCCTGATGTAAATTGCGCCCAAAAAATTGAGCAGCCAAAATGAAGTGGCATTTGTATTGTAAAAAACGCTGTTTTTTTTAAATGAATACAACAGGAAACTGGCTTAGATCCCCCCTTGGAATGAAATTTTTATGCAGCGCAGGGGACGGGCCAATGGAAAATTTCGTCCAATACCCCAAAAAATTGAAATAGAACATTAAGAAACATCCCTGAAAACAACGAACACCCACGAAATCGCTATATAAAAACAATCTTCAGTTTAAGACTATCAGCCGGGGCCAGCCCCCTTCCCCTGATTTACACATGAGAGGAGGTGAAATCCCCCGGCCCGGGTGGGCGCCCGGACTTATAAAAATTGCGTACGTCCAAATCCCGCCGGTTTGATTGGGTTTTATGTTGTGGTATGTTTTTTCCAGGTGTTTTTGTACCCATTGGGGGCAGATTTTATAAAAAAAGAATTTGTTGAAGGGAACCCAAAAGTTCGACTTCGTTTCGGAAAAGTTTTTTGAAAAATTTCTAAAAAAGAATTCCACTTGTTAGAATCAATTCCCCTTCCAAATTGGGGTGTATAGTTTTAAAGGTGTTGTCTCACAAAAAAAAAGTATTTGCTTTTTTTTTTTGTTAAAGGAAATTTTAAAAAAACAAGGTCATTTGCAAAATATATGTCCATTAACTGTGTTAACCATTTAAAAATATTCTTTTTGGGGGGGTGCCTTAAAACTCCTAAGGTCTCTTTAGCTAACAGACCTGTTCAATCTTTTCCCTTTAAGGCAGTCAGCACTTTGCTATGCTACAACGGCTTCTTTCTGCAGCCTAGTAGAAGCCAGTAAAACCCCCTGAATTAAAAAAGAATCCCAACAAACGGACTGAGGTAAGATGAATCAATGTAGCAAGACAACCCCTTTAATGGGAAGATGGATGGAGCTAAACAAAGGGCAATACTGGAGAAAAACCTGATAAAGTTGCAAAAGACTTTTGGGCTGAGGCGTAGGTTTTTCACAGGGGGGGTTTCGGGGCCCCCCGGTTTTAAAAACCTCCCTCTCCCCCTTTTATAAGATTTACAAAAACATGATGGGGGTAAGTTTCCCAATAGCTAGGGACCAGTTTGACACCTGTGTTCTAGCAGTACAACAACCCTAAGCATACAGCTAAAGCTACAATGGAAATTTGTGACATATCTACAGGATATGGCACAAAAGTCTGATAGCTGTGGGTTACATCTCTGGATCCACCTTATTGTATAACCAATATCCCTTTGCCCCCATGCACTTATAGACATCACCCAAAATAACCTAAAAAAAATTACAAAAACAAAAAATAATAATTTTGTTAGTATATAGTAACAGGATAAAAACAATAATTACACTAAAAACATGATTGGAGGAATGGAAAATACAAAAAAAATGTGGGAGACAGAAAATAAGAAAAAATTCAATGAATAAATTGATAAGTAAAAGGAATAGGCTGGAATATTGCATAAAAAGGGTTCATCAGGTTCTAATAAGCCCATGTTTGTATATTCAAAAATCCCCGATATTAAAAGGTATAATAGTTTTTGTTTTCTTGCCTTATGTTTCAATGTCTTTATTTGGATACAACTAAACCATTATACACGTTTAATTGGACCATATTTGAGTATTTATGCACATACTGAGCATGGGCTTATATTCACTAGTGGAGTTTTGTACGCTACATGTTCCTGGACTTTATTACTAATGAATTTAGTCACTGTTTTTTTCAAATTGTCTGCCTACCACTGTTTTGTATTTTTCATTCCTCCTATCATGTTTTTAGTGTAATTATTGTTTTTATCCTATTTACTAATAAAATATTTTAATGTAGTTATTTTGGGTGATACCAATTATTCTTTTTCCGGTGGTACATTGATTTATAGAACTACACATTTTTCACTGTGTAATTTAGGGCCATATAAGTTGCTTGCAGATTGGCTGCCACGCACTTCGGAAGGCAGCCTAAAGTCACGCTTCCTGGCAAAGAGAGAAGAGAGAGATGGCTGTTGTATATGGACCCCAATTCTCCAAATAGGTGTGATCCCAAAGGGAACCTGATTTATCGGTATTTATGGGATTATTTTGTGGAAATACCCCTTTAGAGGGGTTGTCTGGTTTAATAAAATTGTTATGTTCACTGGCTTTTTTTTTGGGGGCTTTTCGGGGGCGTATTTCGCACGTACTGCCTTAATACCAGTGAAATGCGCCCCAAATTTCGGTAACCAAGTTCTCTAGAGAACTATGGGGTTAGCCTCCTCCCCGCTAGCACAATACGACGTAATTTCACGACGGGGGGTAATTGCATGCAATTACTTGCGGCGAATATCAAACCCTGAGTAATGCAGTCTATGGGGCCCGGCGGGGGGTTTTTCCCCCCCCACACGCCAGGGGAGCCCGTATTGTGCGATCCCCAAACACCCGGCCCAAAATTTCCGGCCCCTAAAATGGGGACCCCCCAAAAAGGCCCGGGGACAAACCCCTTAGGGTAAAACTGAAATAATAAACTGCTGGCGGCAAATAAAAATAAACATTTCCTCATTTTCCTCCTCACTTTTGTTCCAAGTGATGACTCTCCCTAGACGAGCTGCTTCTTCACATCGCCATACGGAGTTGATCACTTTCAAATGGTGATGTAAGCAGAGTCACATAACCGCTGTAACCAATCAGTGGCTACAGTGTGACATCCAATTCTGAAGAATTTAACAGAAGACTGTAAATATCCAGTGCTGGAAAGGTGAGGGGGGGAAGGTGGGTAAAGGTTTTTTTTTTTTTTTTTACGATTGGCCACCAACAGTTTATTATTCATTTTTATATGAACCCAACCAATCCCTTTAAATAAATGTGCGTTTCATGATATTTTGCTGGTGTCAGGCATTTTTCTATTTGTGATAGAGCCCTACCAGGGGTGACATTAACCTATGTACTGAATTCTATAAACTTTGCTGGATCTGACTAGTATGGCCATGACTTTGTTTATGGGTTTGGTACCTTGAATTTTACTTTATTGTCAGAATGTAGTAAAAGGGAACTGGGGCTTACTAAAAACCTAATCTTGTAATGTTAAAGAGTTAAGTATAGTAGGCTGCCTTGAAGGAAATGTATTATCTATATTTTTTTTTACTTAATAATACTCTATTCTCATACACTTACAATTATACCTTGATATAAGTCTGCTTTGGTATAAACCCAACTTGGAATAAGTCCTGTTTGGAATTGATACATTTTTTTGGATATACAATATTTTTTTAAATAAGACTCAAGGTAGCCTGGACCTGCATGGCAGTGGAGGCATAACAGAGGAGATTGACACTACTGTCAATCTCTACACCCAATCTCTACACCCATCTTTACACCCAATCCTCTAATCTCCTGCTCTGGCTTACTTGGGAAATAGACTGCAAGTTAGCCTGCTCATTCTGACCTTGTGTATGAGTTGGTTTTGGACTCCCGGTATACCACTCTCACTTACCTTCTGGCAGACCCGCCTCTTTTAACCCTTTGCAAAAGGGTTTCGTTTATCTAGCACGCTAAAAAAAGCTACTTTGGGGGCCCGGGTTTTACTCATTTTAAACCCCCTTTATTACAGCTTTCAACCCCCGTCTACCACTGGAGAACGATGAGTAGTATTGGGGATGAGACACAATTCTATTGTTATTATTGTAAGAATGGATTAATTATTTTCCCTTTACTTCATAATGGGAAAAGTTTGTTTGGTATAAATCCAGCTCAGTATAAGTCCAAGGATCTGGAATTGAATAATGACTTATATCAAAAGGGATTGTAAAATGTTTTTCAAATCTGTTTATATTTTCTGATTGTTGATTTTTTTTTTATATTAATTTTCTGAATGTGATTATGGGGCAACCATGTTGCTAAAACTGCTTCTTTGACCTGTGAACAGCAGTTCAGAAAGTTGTTTTCCAGCGGCACCTGAACATAAGAAACCCTAATTGGAAAACAACTCATTGACATCTATGGGAGAGTGTTGTTGACCTCTTTATGTCTGTGATTTGGTTTGGTGCAGGAGGGAAAAGGGGGGAACTCTAGCCATCACCCTACTGGGAATGCTGGGTTTTTTTGCCTAAATTAGGTGTTTTTGGTCTTGAATATTGCCGTAAATAATTTAAGCGACGGGTGAGAAATGAAACTCTGCAAAACAGGAAATGTCAGAGTATTATGAGGATTAGGAGCAATATTTAAAGATTATTTTTAACAAATTGTAACACAGAATATTTGAAAAAGAAAAACCACCCTAAAATTTTTTATTAAAAATGGGTAATTTTCTCATAATAGGCTATTTTTAAATTCTGCATGGTAAACCACAGTAAATCTTTGTGTTATAGTGATTTTACTATGAACTTGACCTCTCACAACACATTTGCTACTGGAGGATACATAGGGTGACATGTCAGAAAACAGGCACTTCCACACCAGTTTTAAGACACATTAAATGAGTGTGTAATGCGCCTGCATAAATAAATCTGTCAAAAATCTGGTGTCTGGTATGTCTTGTATAGCATATTTAATGCGCCTAATTTAGGCGCATACCAAAAAAAGGTGCATAGCATATCATTGCTAGCATATTTGATGCGCCTACTTTAGGCGTATTCAAAAGTTTCAAATGCGACTAGTTTTGGTGTACAACAGTTTGTTTACACAGAGAATATGGGGTCAACAGTTTTTTCGTGCAAAATACACCAAAAAAATGGTGCAGCCCTAATGGGACATGTCGCCCATAATGTCAATTTTATTTGCGGCATGCTCTCAAATCTGTGTGGAATTTACAATTGCATTTAAGCAGAGTTTTCTGCATTGTACTGTATTTTGTTCAGATTCTGAAATTTCATGCTGAATATCCATAACCAATGCATCACATTTAAATGTGTCCTTACTGTCATGATCATCTTTTTGATCTGATTTTATTCACTACATGATAATAAAAACTGAGCAGATGACAGTAATAGATATTGGGTGACATGTATGAATGGGGCTGCACCATTTTTTTGGCGGGCTTTGAGTCAAACAATTTGTTGTAGCCCTGTTCTATAGACATATGAACTTTTTGTAATCTGTGCCAGACACAACACTTTTGAATGTGCCACAGATGCAGGTGTAATACCCCAATACTGTAATTGCATGTTGTAAGGTTGAGTCAGGGATGCGTTCTCACAACAGTGTAATATGTGTAATTTTTGTGTAATATATATATATAGTTATGCATCTTTAGGAAAGTATTGTATCAGCCACTGTGCCAGTGGGGGTTAAGTTTCTTACCCCACAATGCACAGAAGCACAGATCACAGCTTCCAACACCTAGCTCCTGACTTTACAAGGTAGTTGAGAGGAGACGAGAGAAGTGACAGTTGGGGGCAAGGTATAATAGTTGGAGACGGGAGAGAGAAGTAGTGAGGAGGAGTGAGAGATACTGAAAAAGTGTAGCTGAAAAAGAGGAAAGCTGCCAGCCTGTTTGATCATTGAAAGGTCCACAGGAGTACTAAAGACAGTTCAGTGTGGAGTATCACAGACGCCAAAGGCCCTGACACCATCTGTGATAGGAGAAGTAAGATTCGACTACCATTATATACTTCAAGTGTGCTGTTTGGCAGGAACCTACTACTATTCTCATCAGGTACACCATATCTCCACTATTGTTAGGTGCTCTTGACTCCTCATCATCTTGCTGAATACTTCCAGGTGGATTTAGAGAGTTATTTATGAGGATGGTGATCCTGTTACTTTGCTTTTTGGAAGTTGGGTATCTTCAGTAAAGTTATTTACTATTTACATTGCCTCTGTGAGTGTGTGTCCGAGCAACTGCACCAACTACCATCTTGGGTATGACCGCACTACTACCCCCAACCAACACCAGAGGGAGTACCCCGAGGAAGTTGTCCAGAACACCGACGACTCAGGTGTGTTCAACATCCACTGTAGTCATGCACCCAAGAGAGAGAGCCCCAGAGATGCCTGTACCGTGACAATTACTTCCAGCATTAACCACTCATGCCCCTTCTCCCTTTTGCCACCCTCTGTAGAATGCACCAAAAATGCGCCAAATTTTGGTGCAAAATCATTGTACAAATCCATGGCGTAGAATGGGACACATTTATAAAGTGCTGGGAGTCACTTTCATACATACTGTTGGATTAAAAACTATACACTATTAAAAACATAGGTATAACTGGTGAGTTGGTGCTAGGTTCATACATATCCCCCATTACATTAATGATTTAAAAAAGTCCAAATAATTAAACGGCTGCTGCAACCTTGCAGAACATTGCTGGGTGAATAGCCAACAAGGTTTTAAGTTCTGCTCTTTTCTCTTCTATTTTATAAGCAACTTCTAAATGAACAGAACAGACAAGTTATTGTGCATGTGGGAGCCTGTTCAGCAGTTTTTAACTGTATCTCCTTTTGAAGCATTCAGACACAATGAAGCAAGGGGTGCATAAAGTAAGAAGAAACAGCTTGTAGAGGAGGTGCATAAAGTCCCTAAAGTTCAAGCTATTTCTACACATAGGTTTAATTGCCAATGTGTTAAGACTGTATGCTTAATTGCAAGGTTAACAAGAGCAATAAACCTTATGATTATCAAAGTTAGGATTTATTCAGGGTGCAAAGCTGCAGCATTTCCATGGCTATATCCACATCGTAAATCCGGACCAGAGTGTGCAGATTTCTTGCAGATTTGACGCTACAGATTTTAAAGTGTCAAAACGGTCTAGCAGTAAGGCCGTGTTCACACGGCTTATTTCGGCGCGGATTGGCGCCGTACTGCGCGCCGGATTTGCGCTGCAGTACGCCGCCAATCCGTCGCAGTAATTACGGTAATCCACAGTTCTCATAGAGAACAGTGGATTACGTCGCTCCTACACGCTCGGCGAATCCGCCGGGCGGGGAGAAAGGGACATGCACATTATTTACAGCGCGGACGCGCCGTAGATAATGCATTGTCTATGGGGCCGGCGGGCTGCTCCCCCGCCACGCTCGCGTCCCTCCCCTTATTCACGCCGGAATTGCGAGAGCAATCCGGCTCGCAAATCCGGCGTGAATAAGCCGTGTGAACGGGGCCTAAGACTATCTCTGTTGCCCATAGCAACCAGTCAGAGCTCAGCTTTCATTTTCCTATAACAATTTACAAAAAAAGTTGGCATCTGATTGGTTGCTATGAGCAACAATGACAGTTTTACTGTTGTCACAGTGTAGCACATTTAGTAAGGCAGTTGCGCCAGAATTCTGTCACAATATGTGGCAAAAATAATGGTGTACCTGCTTTACACCACTATTATTATATGTTTTAGACAGTTTCTAGACAATTCTGCGCCTTGTCTGACAAAAGAGGTGTAACATTTGTAAAATGGACATGCCCTTGTGAAAAGGGTCGTGGCTTAAAGGAGTTTTCTCTCTACAATGATTACCTTTTTACCTTTGTAGGGAAAGATAAATGAAGGATATTACCAAATATGTAACTGTTTTGATTTTGCTTTGTTAGGAGATAAAGATTTTATCTACTGCTAGTGTACACAAGTTTCTCTAGGTTACCGACCACCTCTCTCTGCTCTCTCTCTTTTCTGATTGATCCAAGTAGACGTCACTGAGTCTGACCATGGTGAGTCACTCCCTGCTGAGTCTTATCTCTAGCACACAGGATTTGTTTACCACCACTAATGACAAGTTTTAAGCCTTAGAGCTCTGCAGCTTTGTGCACTACAGATTATAAATCTCCTGCTGTCATATCACTACAACAGGAAAAGATTAGTATAGCAGAGCTGATACATCAATCACTGCTATTGCAGAACCCACAGCTTAACCAGTATGTGCGAGTCTGAGGCTGCCTGTGGCTCTGTAAAACAGCATGGTAAGAAAACTCCCTTGACAAATTTATAAAAGGTGCAAAGTTAAGACTAGAGAGTTCTAGCATATACCAGATTTAGCAATACTATCAAAAATGTGGCTGTCTGGGTTTAAGGGTATGTTCACTCTGCTGTGTCTTTCGGATCAAGAATTGACATGACAATTCTTTGAACGGTTCCAAAAGGACTCATCAGAAAGACGCAAGTAAACACGCATCGGCGATCACTTGTCTGGATGCCTATGTGTGTTTTACATTGAAAGCAATATAAATCACACTGCACATTGTTACATGTGTGTTTGGGTCAGTTTAGGGTCCGAAACACGGATCCAAACACGCATCTAAAAATCGGGTCCAACACGCCATGTGAACATACCCTAAGACTTTCTTTGTGGCCCATAGCAACCAATCAGAGCTCCCCTTCATTTCATATAATGCTCTGAAAAAATGAAAGGGGCGCTCTTATTGGTTGCTATGGGTAACAAAGAAAGTCTTACACTTAGTCAGTTTTCATACATGTCCCCTTTTAAGAATACACTGTCTAAGAGTTACACAGTATTGAAAAATCTGCCCCATTGTATTTATTGTATTAATCACGAATTTTACTTCCTGTATACTATTGAGGAAAAGCCACAATAAATGCACAATGTTCCACAAGATATGGTGATATGCTGCAGATTTAAAATCTATGCCATTTTTGCATGGAATCCATAAAATCTTTAATCCATTTTGCTGCTACTGCATGCTGTAATATGCTGGATTTGCTGCACGTATGTGCCCCTTGTGACTGAAACATCCAATGTTTTGTTTTGAGTTTGCAATGCCATGGTGTTTTTCCACAGTTCTGTGGTAGTCAGAGCAATTAACTGTGACATGGCAACTATTTCTGAATTTATCTCAGTACTCCTGTATCAGTGTATCTGCCTGTAGTGTGGCGCTATCATACTGGTTGGTCCTCATAAATATATAATATTAGATATACATAGAGTATATACACTGCTCACTAAAATACCACATCCAAGATCTCAAAGACATAAAAAATTCCAATTGCAATTCTTTATTCATTACATAGCTGAATGCATTGAGAACAGTAGAACATAAAAATGATCAATGAAAATCAAAATTACTATACTATGGAGGTCAGGATTTGGAATGATACTCAAAATCAAAGTAGAAAATCAAATTTCAGGCTGATCCAACTTCAGTGGAAATGCCTCAAGACAAGGAAATGAGGCTCAGTAGTGTATGTGGCCTCCACATGCCTGTATGACCTCCCTAGAATGCTTGGTCATGCTCCTGATGAGGCGGCAGATGTTCTATTGAGGGATCTCCTCCCAGACTTGTATTAAAGCATCACTCAATTCCTGGAGAATCTGTGGTGCAACATGACGTTGGTGGATGGAACGAGACGCGATGTCTCAGATGTACTTGATTGGATTCTGGTCTGAGGAATGGACAGGCCAGTCCATAGCATCAATGCCTTTATCATGCAGGAACTGCTGACACACTGTAGCCACATAAGGCCTAGCATTGTCATGCATCAGAAGGAACCACCGGCCCACTCTACCTGCATTTGGTCTCACAATGGGTCTGAGGATCTCATCCCGGTACCTAATGACAGTCAGTGTACCTCTGGCTAGCACATGGAGGGCTGTGCGGCCGTCTAAAGAAATGCTTCCCTGCACCATTACTGACCACTGGCAAACTGGTTATACTGGAGGATGTTACAGGTAGCAGAACATTCTCCACATCATCTCCAGACTCTCTCACATGTTCTCAATATGAACCTGCTCTCATCATGTTTCTGACAGTTTGAGCAGACACATGGAGATTAGTGGCCTTCCGAAGGTCATTTTGCAGGGCTCTGGCACTGCTCCTCCTGTTCCTCCTTGCACAAAAGAGAACGTAGCGGACCTGCTGCTGGGTTGTTGCCCTCCTATGGCCCCTTCCACATCTTCTGGCGTACTGGCCTGTCTTCTGGTATCTACTCCATGCTCTGGGCACTGTGCTGACAGACACAGCTAACCTTCTTGCCACAGCTCCCATTGATGTGCCATCATTGATGAGTTGCACTACCTGAACAACTTCTGTGGGTTGTAGACACCGCCTCATGCTACCTGTAGGAGTGAGAGCAATTACAAAATGCAAAAGTGACCAAAACAACAGTCAAAAAGGTTGAGAACAGAGAAATAGTCTGTGGTCATCACCTGCAGAACTTCTCCTTTATAGGGGTTGTCTTGCTAATTACCTACCATACAGTAGGTACATACCTCATATAGTAGGTAGCCCCCTCCCAAACTAGGCAGGCAGATCGGAAGTCACTCCTTCTAGGTAGGTTAGCCCTCCAAAATAATCCCTATTAGGTAAACATATAGGCACCCATTATGTAGGCCAGCCCCTTGGTAGGAAAATAAGTCTCCTGGTAACTAGGTAGCTCTATAGGTCCCCTCAATAGAAGTGTTGGTATATAAGCCCCCCAGAAGGTAGGTAGGTATATAGGGCTCCCAGTAGATAGATACAGTGGGTACGGAAAGTATTCAGACCCCTTTTCATTTTTCACTCTTTCTTTCATTGCAGCCATTTGGGAAGATCCAAAGAGTTCATATTTTGGCTCATTAATGTACACTCTGCACACCATCTTGAAAGAAAAAAAACAGATATTTTTGTAAATTTATTAAAGAAGAAAACTGAAATATCGCATGGTCTTAAGTATTCAGACCCTTTGCTCAGCATTGAGTAGTAGAACCCTTTTGAGCTAGTACAGCCATGAGCCTTCTTGGGAATGATGCTACAAGTTTTTCACACCTGGATTTGGGGATCCTCTGCCATTCTTACTTGCAGATCCTTTCCAGTTCCCACAGGTTGGATGGTGAACGTTGGTGGCAGCCATTTTCAAGTCTTTTCAGAGATGCTCAATTGGGTTTAGGTCGGGGCTCTGGCTGGGCCAGTCAAGGATGGTCACAGAGTTGTTCTGAAGCCACTGCTTTGTTATTTTAGCAGTGTGCTTAGGGTCATTGTCATGTTGGAAGAAGAACCTTCGCCCAGTCTGAGGTCCAGAGCGTCTGGAAGAGGTCTTCATCCAGGATATCTCTGTACTTGGCCACATTCATCTTTTCTTCAACTGCAACCAGTCGTCCTGGCATAACATGATACTGCCACCACCATGTTTCACTGTTGGGATTGTATTGGGCAGGTGATGAGCAGTGCCTGGTTTTCTCCACACATACTGCTTAGCATTAACACCAAAAAGTTCAATCTTTGTTTCATCAGGGCAGAGAATCTTATTTATCATAGTCTGGGAGTCCTTCATGTGTTTTTTTGCAAAGTGTATGCAGGCTTTCATATGTCTTGCACTGAGGAGAGGCTTCCATCTGCACACTCTGCAATAAAGCAACGATTGGGGGAGGGCTGCAGTGATAGTTGACTTTGTGGAACTTTCTCCCATCTCCCAACTGCATCTCTTGAGCTCAGCCACAGTGATTTTGGGGTTTTTCTTTACCTCTCTCACCAAGGCTCTTCTCCCACGATTGCTTAGTTTGGCTGGCCAGGTCGAGGAAGAGTTGCGGTTGTCCCAAACTTCTTCCATTTTTGGATTATGGAGGCTACTATGCTCTTAGGAACCTTAAGTGCTGCAGAAGTTTTTTTAACCTTTTGCCAGATCTGTACTTTGCCACAATTCTGTCTCTCAGCTCCTTGGGCAGTTCCTTAGACCTCATGATTCTCATGTGCTCTGACATGCACTGTGAGGTCTTACATAGACAGGTGTGTGCCTTTCCTAATCAAGTCCAATTAGTTTGATTAAACACAGCTGGACTCCAATGAAGGAGTAGAACCATCTCAAGGATGATCAGAAGGAAATGGAATGGGTCTAAATACTTATGACCATGTGATAGTTCAGTTTTTCTTGTTTAATACATTTGCAAAAACTATCTTTTTTTTTCTTTCCAGATGGGGTGCAGATTGAACATTGATGGGCAAAAAAATTAACTATTTGGATCTTACCAAATGGCTGCAATGAAAGAAAGAGTGAAAAAGGGGTCTGAATACTTTTCATACCCACTGTATATAGGGCCCTCCAGTAGGTATGTATTTAGTCCCTGTAGTAGGTATGTAGGTATTTAGGGCTCCTCAGTATGTAGGTATATACCGTGTTTCCCCGAAAATAAGACACCCCCCGAAAGTAAGACATAGCAGAGATTTTGTTGAATTCCCGAATATAAGGCACCCCCCGAAAATAAGACATAGCGGAAATCATTGCTGCAGCTCAGAACCGTCCCTAAGGGTGGGCAGAGAGAATGGGGAGACGGGGGGGGCTGGTGTTCCCAAGCCCTGCTCACCCCGAGAAACGGCCCTGAGACCTATTGCTGTAGCACCTGAGTGTTGAAGAACCTTTGAAGGGAGGTCATGTGACTGTGATGTCACCACAGGTCCCGAACATCTCGACAGGTCCCGACAGGAGACAAAAAATACATGTAAGTAATAGAGGGAAGAGGGGGGAGAACAGAGCAATGATATTGACACACACACACATCTCACAGGATGGCTGATGGGGCATGCTCGAAGTTCTAGTTCCACAGGTCCCAGCATGTCACATTTGCCATCCTTTGAGATAAGACACTGCAGCCGCCATAAAATGTCCTTTACATACATATATCCAGGGCCGGACTGGGAATAAAAATCAGCCCTGGCACTAAGCCCCCAGCAGCCCACATACAATATCCGCTTAAAAAATGTCCCTTGTTCTCGCACCTCGCCACTGTCTAAAATAAACTACACTATAAAGCTGCTTTCACACGGAGCGTTTTTGGTGCATTTTTGATGGGTTTTCGGTGCAGAGAAACCCCTCATCACAGAGTCAGGAGTGCACTTGCTTTACAATCAGGGACAAGCCCACACTGACACTATACAAGCACCAGCATAACCTACAACCAATCACATCACCAGTAGTCAGGTCACCATCACATGAATACAGCACTGACTCAACATAGAAGTAAACTTACCCCTGACAGCAGGGACTCACAGGAGACGTCATCTCTGATGGGAGTTGTTCTCTTCTCCTTTTCTTCTCCTTCTGGCACAAACCTCCATGACGCCTTCCCTTGTTGTTCCCTTCCATTTCTCTCTCTGTTCGGTACAGCATGCAATGTCTTCTTCTAGTGGTCACTACTCGTCCCTGTAGAATTTACAACAAATACATCTTAGACTCCTCTCTCTTCCAGCACTTTCCTATCAATTCCCCAAACAGCGTCTGTTAGACCCTAAAAATTAGAAATTAAAAAATGTCAGATAAGTGGCATGTAAATAGGTAGACCCCCATTAGGCAGGCAGGGCCAGTATGCAGGCAGGCAGGGCCAGTATGCAGGCAGGCAGGGACAGTATACAGGTAGGCAGGGACAGTATACAGGCAGACAGGGCCAGAAATTTGGTAACTTATCTCGTATTGAAAGAAGAGCATTGCAAGAACTTAACAACAATTCTGAGTTGGTGATAAAAATGGCGGACAAAGGGGGCACCGTGGTAGTAATGAATAAGAACATGTATATTGACAGCATATCTTCTATGCTGTCTGATAAGACAACATACTCTGTGCTCAGTCAAGATCCTACATCTAAGTATAGAACAGAGATGTTTACTCTATTACAAGAAGGTCTGTCTATTGGTGCTCTCAACCAGAAACAACTAGATTTCCTGGTTGTAGAACATCCTATAATGCCAATTATGTATGCCCTTCCTAAGATTCACAAGAATGCAGATAGACCCCCCATGCGACCTATAGTTTCGGGCATTGGGTCGCTTTTAGAAAGATTGTCACAATGGCTGGATGGCATATTGCAGCCGCTGGTAGTTAGGACCCCCAGCCATTTACAGGACACACAGGACGTACTCAGAGGATTAGAGAATTTTGTGTGGGAAAATGGTAGGACCTGGTTGAGCTGCGACGTTGAATCTTTGTATACTTGCATCCCCCATCAGATCGCCATGATGGCATTGGATTTTCATTTAAAGCAATTTAGTCAATTCTCATCGGAATTATCTATCTTCATTATATCTGTTGCAGATTTTTTAATGACACACAATTATTTCTCCTTTGATCGTGTAATCTATCTACAAATACGCGGAGTCTCAATGGGGGCTAAGTTTTCCCCATCCGTGGCAAATTTGGTCATGGCATGGTGGGAGTACATGTATTTGTTTACACCTACCAATCCTTTTGCAGATCTGATTTGCTGGTATGGCAGGTACATTGATGACCTCCTGTTTATTTGGGGGGGGAGATGTGCCTGCCATACCAGCTTTTCTCTCATTCTTGAACAGCAACCCATTGAATTTAAAATTTACTCATCAAGTGGGGGAATATGACATTTCATTTTTGGATCTCAGGTTAACCGGTAATGTAGGTCAAGTCATTCATGCCAAAACATACCGCAAAACTACAGCTGGTAATACCATTCTGCATTTCAGAAGTTCCCACCCTAGACATACCCGCCGCTCTATCCCAGTTGGGGAGATGACGCGGGCCAAAAGAAATTGCAGCCAAATTGCAGATTTTGAGAAAGAGAAACATAATATTTGTGTCAGGCTAAAACATAGGGGTTACCCTGAGGGATTGCTACAACGAGCATCCAATATTGTGGATATTAAAGACAGAGACACACTACTAACCCGTAAACAGCCAAAGACAAGTTCTCTTCTTAAGAACAAAAAATGCCTGTTAGTTATAGATCAGAGTTATCAGTTTTCTCAAATACGTGGGATATTTTTGAAACATTTGCCTGTTTTAATGGAAGATCCAATTTTGGAGACAATTTTGGCTGAGGGTTGTCAAGTCATTGCTAGGAGACCTTGCACTTTGGGCAATGTTCTTTCCCCTAATTTGGTTTTGTCGAGCAAACCTACTGGTTCCTGGCTGAAATATAATGGATTCCACAAATGTGGTTCCAGCCCATGTAGAACATGCAGTTTTGTGAATACTGGTATTCAGTTCCAGGACAAACACGGCATAAGAAATTATGCCATCCGCCAATACATCAACTGCAACTCTCATCATGTGATTTATCTGGCTACCTGTGTCTCCTGCAAACTACAATATGTAGGTAATACTACTCGGAGACTTAAAACACGCTTTTTGGAACATTTAAACGACATCACCAATATTTCCGTTCGAAACAGATCGAATTTGTCCAATCACTTTAGGGAGGTCCACAATTCTAATACAAGTAGTCTGAAAGTTATGGGTATCGAAAGAGTAACAAAATCATTACGTGGAGGGGACATTAATCGAGTATTACACGATAGGGAAGCATTTTGGATACTCACCCTTGATACATCAGTACCTAATGGGTTAAACCTCAAACGAGAATTAATGTTCCACTATTAAGTTTTGTTTCCTATATCCGCTATTTTTGCCCGTTCCTTTTTCAGCACTGTTTGAGCTTTCTTATATTGTGCATGTATTAATCTAAAGTATCTTTATTGGTATTCATTTCAGTGCATTGTCTTTAAGCTTGTTGTTTTTGTTTTTATTTTTAGCCGTGTCCCGGTTTATCCATATCGCACTCACACAGGCTTTTTTCTATTGCAATTGGCGTATATCTATGTTCTCTCCAGTGCGCATGCACTAATATGCCCTTACCAGGCTAGTGCCTGTTGGATCTACTGCGCAAGTCTATGTCATCACTTCCGATTTTGCACATTGCGTCCCGGAAGTGTTCAGTGCGGCATGGAGACATCGGTGAATTCGGCGTCCAGGTGTGAGTACCTGTATATTTTAGTAATTGTATATAAGGCATGTGCATGTGGTGGTTCATTATGCTATGACTAAGGACGTTGCATCGTCCGAAACGCGTTAGCTTTACACCGGTCGAGCCATGGAATACTTTGGAGGTGTTGGTTTTATGTGCAACCAATAAAGTTATCAAGTTTTATTGCAACCATTGGATTCGCTGGATTACCTTTCACTTGTGGACTAGCTGTTTTGCGTCTTGCTCTGGACGAGTTCCGTGCGATCCTCTCTACTGGTGCCGCATTATTGTGGGTGAGCTGACATCTCCTTGCATTTCCAGACAGGGCCAGTATACAGGCAGACAGAGCCACTTATAGGCAGACAGGGACAGTATATAGGCAGGCAGGACAGTGTATAGGCAGCCAGGGCAGTGTATAGGTAGGCAGTGCTATTATAGGCAGCCAGGGCAGGATATAGGCAGCCAGGGCAGGGCATCATATAGCCAGGGCAGGGGCAGTATATAGCCAGGGCAGGGCTATTATAGGCAGCCAGGGCAGGGGCAGTATATAGCCAGGGCAGGGCTATTATAGGCAGCCAGGGCAGGGGCAGTATATAGCCAGGGCAGGGCTATTATAGGCAGCCAGGGCAGGGGCAGTATATAGCCAGGGCAGGGCTATTATAGGCAGCCAGGGCAGGGGCAGTATATAGCCAGGGTAGGGCTATTATAGGCAGCCAGGGCAGGGGCAGTATATAGCCAGGGCAGGGGCAGTATATAGCCAGGGCAGGGCTATTATAGGCAGCCAGGGCAGGGCTATTATAGGCAGCCAGGGCAGGGGCAGTATATAGCCAGGGCAGGGGCAGTATATAGCCAGGGCAGGGCAGGGGCAGTATATAGCCAGGGCAGGGGCAGTATAGGCAGCCAGGGCAGGGTCAGTATATAGCCAGGGCAGGGGCAGTATAGGCAGCCAGGGCAGGGGCAGTATATAGCCAGGGCAGGGGCAGTATAGGCAGCTAGGGCAGGGGCAGTATAGGCAGCCAGGGCAGGGGCAGTATAGGCAGCCAGGGCAGGGGCAGTATATAGCCAGGGCAGGGGCAGTATATAGCCAGGGCAGAGCAGGGGCAGTATATGGGCAGGGGCAGTATATAGCCAGGGCAGGGGCAGTATAGGCAGCCAGGGCAGGGTCAGTATATAGCCAGGGCAGGGGCAGTATAGGCAGCTAGGGCAGGGGCAGTATATAGCCAGGGCAGGGTCAGTATATAGCCAGGGCAGGGGCAGTATAGGCAGCTAGGGCAGGGGCAGTATATAGCCAGGGCAGGGGCAGTATAGGCAGCTAGGGCAGGGGCAGTATAGGCAGCCAGGGCAGGGGCAGTATAGGCAGCCAGGGCAGGAGCAGTATAGGCAGCCAGAGCAGGGGCAGTATATAGCCAGGGCAGGGGCAGTATAGGCAGCCAGGGCAGGGCAGGGGCAGTATATAGCCAGGGCAGGGGCAGTATAGGCAGCCAGGGCAGGGGCAGTATAGGCAGCCAGGGCAGGGGCAGTATAGGCAGCCAGGGCAGGGGCAGTATATAGCCAGGGCAGGGGCAGTATAGGCAGCCAGGGACAGAAAGTAGTTTAAAAAAAAATAAAAACGTAATACTCACCCGGACACCTGCTGTCCCGTCCTCTTCACTCTGGAGCCGGTGAATGTCTATATCTATTGCTGCCACACCAGTGTGCATTTGTGCTTTTTTTAAACAAAGTTTTTTTGATGTGCAAAACCAAATGCTGTTTTTGACTTTATGTAAGTTTTTGCACCCCACCCACTTTCTCAGGTTTTAAATCAGTGCAGTGTGCTTTGAAGCAGGTGCCTTCACTCCCTGAAGTGTGCTGGTCCGAACAGGACCCAATAGAGAGGTAACAATAGCGTAGGACTCACTTACCTGAAGTCCCGGTGAAGTTCGGAAGTGGGCTTAAGCAGTTTTGACCAAAAGTGTGAACTAAGAACCTCAAATTTTTTTTCCATGTATCCTAGTTAGCAGTAATGATATTTCCAAAATTCCTATGTCCTTTTTGATAGTTTCTTTAGTCCATAGTGTGCCACTGTTTTTTGAATTTGAATGTCTATATATACACGTACACACACACACTAGTATAGCATGCTATAATTTATTCATGGAAAAATAAGACACCCCCTGAAAATAAGACGTTGCACATCTTTAGGAGCAAAAATTAATATAAGACGCTGTCTTATTTTCGGGAAAACAGGGTAGGCTCCGCAGTAGGTAGGTAAAAAGATCACCCCCAGTAGGTAGGTAGGTACATAGGAAGATATATAGATACACCCAGTGTCAGACTAGAGGGCCTATTGCCCAACAGAGAAGTTGATTTTAGGGGCCCACAGTGTTTCCGGCATCTGTACGGTGTTCTGCCTGGTCTCGCTTCAACTTATGCAGACTGGTGTGATGACATCATCACCCTAACCTGTAATCAAGATGAGGTGTCTGAGTCTCCCTCAACTAATTGCAGTACAACACTGGGTAGTAAACATGAAAGGTCTAAAGAAATATGTCACCCTGTTGTCGTATAGATGTCCCCCATATCCATATATACATGACCAGTGTTTATAAAAAAAAATTTAAAAAAAGTTACTCACCTCTCCGCATTCCCTCGCTGAGCAGTTTGCACCAGTAATTTGAGACTGGTGTGAGGTCAGGACGTCATCACGCCACCTATGCCAAGATTCAAGCTGTGTGGCAATGGGCCCTGAACCCTATGGCCCACAGTAGTAAGCAGCGCCTGCCTGCTGCTCAGGGTGTATGTGCCGGACTCGAGGTCCACCCCATCCTGTCCCCTTCGCTGTCCGAACATCTCTTCCTAGACTCTGGAGCAGGTGGCGTGATGTCATCATGCTGTCTGCTCTGGGACGCCACTCCCTGTGTCTTTTAGGCCATAAGCCTAAAGACCTAGGTTTATGGCTTAGTACAGGCAGTGGCATAGGTGGTGTAATGACATCTTAGCACCACCTATGCGATCACTGCATAGACCCAGCGATGCAACTGTGTGGTGAGGGGAGCTTGTGGGTCCCTCTGGATCAGGGGCCTGGTCGCAAGTGTGACAGCTGTGACTCCTGTAGCAACGCAATTGTATATTTGTTTTCGCACATACAAAGTGTGTAGGAATTATGGGTATCTTTACTATGCTCTTGACAAACAGTGAACTGCAAAACTTGAGAGAATTGCTTAGTGTTGCTTTATAAGATTAAAAGGATTTTCTCATCTGGCTGTTTCACAAAGCCTGCTCTTCACAGCCAGCTTCAGGCTGTTCAGGCTATTAGTGGTTCTACAGAAGTGATTGGTATATCAGCTCTGCTATTCCTAGTTAAGACTCTTAGAAGAACATTACTAATGAAAAAGTTTTATTAGCAGGGCACAAGTTACAGAGCTCTAAAAGGTTAAAATTTGTCATTAAGAAAGACAAAGAAGCTCCTGTGCTGCTGATAAGACACAGAAGGGAGGGACATCTGTATCATGGCCATAGTGTGTAACCTAGTGAAGCGTGTGTACACAAGCAGGACATAACTCCTGCTCTAGCTCTAAAAGGAAGCAAAATCAGAATAGCAATGTACCCCCTCGAATGTACAGCGCCCTGGAATCAATGGCGCTTTAAAATAAATAATAATAATAATAATTTAGTATTAGTATTTATTTACCTCTGTCTACATTATTATAGCTAATCAATGTGGTGAGACTGCCCCTTTATGGTTACTAAGTACTTTGCTGAGTCACACAGTGAGCAATAGGCCTTTAAAGAGGACCTATCATCTTCAGTGAAACCTCATGTAGTAATAAGAGACCTAAATACAAACACTTTCTCAAATATGCTTCATAAGGAAAATCAAAGCATATCACCTGTAATTCAGTCTTTAAATAAAGCGATGGCCCTTTAAGACAGCATTGAAGTTGGGTCAAGTTGGCATCTGACAGCTAGATGGATCACTATGTTGATAGTTGTGTCAAAGTAACTGCTTCTGACCTGGAAGAGTCCACTGTGAAAGGTGGAGCCAGGCGGTCTAAATCATGAGCATACAAATAAACTCTGGACTGCAATTTCTGTGCTGTATATATTACTAGCAGCAGTGTAATGTAGATGCCTGTAAACCCTGCCACACTATGTCCTCTGTGTGCTGTGCCTGCTGCACTGTATGCAGTGAGAGTCTCAGCTGTACAAGCAGCTATATCCTCAGCTCTCCCTACACAGTTGGTACCTCTCAACAGCATTAAACCTGCTACATAAAGAGATCTGTCTAAGAAAGTGAAACTAAAATCTGTCCTTTGTAAAACTGAGATAAACCCTCTAATTTGCTAATCACATGTATTCGATAAAAGTCTTATAATTTCACCTATTATTGTATTTTGTGATTTTGTGTGGAGCTGATAGGTACTCTTTAAGTGTTTTCATCATGTGACTAGCCCTAGCCTGTACAGAAGGGACAGAGACTTTAAAAACCTGGGCTGTTACAGGTTAGCTGGATGTTTTTGCTACTGTAGTTAGAAGGTTAGAGTGTTCTTGAGCTCCAGCCAAAGAAATTGCCCTAGCCATAAGCCAGCTGTGGCCCAGGAGCAGGCTACCCAAATACACTAGACCTATAGAGACTCACAGAACAGCAGGACTCTCAAGGTTTTCCCAACACAGAAGTAGACACAGAGGAGAAGGGAAAGAAGGTACAGAACCAAGGAACAGTACAGTCAAATCAGAACTACCACAGAGAGAGAGTTCATTTTACTGCAGGCCAATCATGGTAGAACAATAGGAAAGACTGGGCTGTCACAGCTGGGAGAGTTATCCTAATGCCTTTTAGGTCTGTAGTGGGCAGCTAGCACATTAAGACTAGTTGCATGGGTTGCTGAATCAGCCCTCCTCTCTTGGGAAAATAAATGCAAAGGACAGAACCTAAAAAGTGATAGAATGTGGATTGTAGAAGGAGTCAACTGTACCGATGCTTGTGATGCATAATGGAGAAATTGTAACAGTAACTTTAGGTGACGTGCCATAAGTAAAGCTTGACAAGACTTAAGAAGCTTAAGAAGCTTGTTGTCTCTATATTTCTTTTTATATTAGGCACACCTCATCTCTCACAGTAGTAGGCTTCACTATCTTCTGCACGCCTACATACCCGCCCTGTTTCAGGTACCACTGGCCGGCAGCACATGGCTATGGTCTGTTTTAAACAAGAGTATAAGTATATGTCAATAATACAGAACTGCAATATGGAAGTATTACAGATTATATTGCATAAGTAAAGGAAACAAAAGACCTACTACTGTAAAGTAGATAATGCTTAAAGGGGATTTATCGTTTGAGCTGCTCGTGCTGTTCTGCTAATTTTCTCAGATTGAGTTTGAAATCCAGGGGCGTGTCTCTCCTGTCAGCAGGCGTGTCTCCCCTCCCACGAGGCGTGTCTCCCCTCACTGAAGAACTGTGACATCATCATTTTGTTTGAAGCAGGGGATGCAGAGGGTTGTCTGGATATAACAGCTCTGTAGCCTCCTGCATGCTTATGTCTGCAGCCTTGAGGCTCCACAAGCTGCAGCAAGCACCTATTATATCTATTATATCTCTTAGTTTACACACTGAAAGCCAGCAGCTTTAACTTCTGTTCTAGTGGTATTCAACCAAATTGTACTGACAACAGGCAGAGACCTTTACTCAACTACAAGGACAAATGTCAGCTTCAAGTAAAGATCTCTGCTTGCTGTCAGTGATAGGAGTGAAAACAGTGGGGGGGGGGGGGAAGCACAAAAGCGTTAAGAGAAGAACCTGCTTAACCTGTAACTGACTTGGGCTGTTTGTGTAACGGTAGAGTGTTGGTTTTACAACGAAGGGGTTTGGAGTTCTAGTCCCCTCATAGGGTTTATTCCCCCCCCTAAATTCTACACATATGTAGAGAGACCTAAAATATATATGTCAATCTCTATAATGATATATATACACATACATAGCTCCCCTATATCATGTCTCATCCCTGAGAGTATATGCATTGTATCACATATGTTGGAAGTGCTTGGTGTGACTGTGAGGATGGGACACTATATAGGGGAGCTTTCTGTGTGTGTGTGTGTGTATATATATATATAATTATAGATGTCTACACATATATTTTTATATATTTACATATGTACACAATTTATAAAAAAAAAAAAAAAAAAAACGATGGGGACTTGAACTTCCAACCTCTGTCTTTCCAAGCTGATCACCTATGCACTGTACTATACAAGCAGCTCATACAGACACAGTGTTGAATCCTTATGTTATACAATACAAATGATGATGTCATAACGAGGCGGGGCTTGCATTCGATCTGAGGAACAGAACGCCTTCTTTTAAAAGTTCAAACTGAACCTTTGAGGAGGTGAATCAACCTCTTGGCAAAAGCCCTTTAAACAGGCAGTAATTGCCCAGATCATCACCATAGAGCTGAGATGTACATAAAGCCAGCAGACTCTGGTTTCACTATCGATTTTAACAGCTCAGAGGGGAGTAAACACAGAGTGTGCAGGCAGCCAATCACAGCGCAGGGGGTGTGGCCATGACATTTCCTGTCTAGGGGCATATCCTAACAGGCTGAATGAAATGTCAGCCAGCCAATCACAGTGCAGGGGGCGTGTCTAGGGCACAGGAATCGACCCGGGGGCGTTCTGACCCAGCAACAGCAGAAATAAAAGACAGATTTACAGCGAAGCTGATATCTGCTAAACCAAGTGACAGAGGTAATGCAACCCAATTACAAGAGTGCTTATTTATACTGTCCCCATAATCTGAGACATGATCTTTGTAACGATAAAACTCCTTTAAATCACCTCTTGGCCAGAAAGACAGATTCAAAGAAAGAGGGAAAAAAGCCATAAAACTTCACTTTTAATATATTCAGCAGGTGAGTCGCCCCGATAAGGGCGTTCCTGCCAGTAATCTAACCATACACAATAGCCCTATTGAGCCCTATGGTCTTATCCCGACATGACATGTTTCGATCATCCAACAATAGTACAAACTGATTACCTCAGGGGAAGATTAGGAAGACCAAAATATACAAAATCGGGCACAATTGTATCAATCCATAGGTTTATGTTAGGGCTGAGCAAAATTACCTAAAATGCTGTGACATCAACAAAGGAGAGGGCAGGTGCAATCACAAAACTAACTCAAAATTACTTACAGTTCAGAGTCCATCACATAGACCCAATCCCAACAGCATATCATGTCTACAGGGAAAAGTAGAGGGAAGAACCTTAGTATGGACACCTAAAAGTTAGATCCAATCTATACTTCCATAACTAGCATTGATCATTTCAAAGACGATAACTTATCAATGTCAAAGATAAAGATAAAATGTACGTCTCTCACACTGTAAGGGTGAACCAGCAGTGGCTGTGTCAAGGAAGGAGACGCAGTTAAGCAGCACGAGCGCGGCTTTTAAGGCGCTCATTAATAGGCGCCTGCCGTGACTTCATCTTCGTGTGCTCGCAGTTACCAGCGCACGGAGCATCCCTAGTAGCAGCGCATGCGCAGATAGTCAATACTACCGTGCTTCTATCAAAGCACAAGGGGATAAACGCTCCGCAACCATAGATGAAGGGGGATTAATACCTGCATCCCTATATTATGCCAGACGACATTTAGAGGCAGTATCAACACCATAGTAACGGCCAATATAGACTAAAACTTTTACATCTTTTAAGCACTGAACAATGTTGTAACTGGGTAGTATGATGTATTA
The DNA here is from genome assembly GCA_025379985.1 of Phyllomedusa bahiana. Taxonomy (NCBI): domain Eukaryota; kingdom Metazoa; phylum Chordata; class Amphibia; order Anura; family Hylidae; genus Phyllomedusa; species Phyllomedusa bahiana. The sequence goes on from JAODAL010001912.1 coordinate 85,989, forward strand.
GACATAACTGCTAAATTCTAAACTTTCATTGAGTCCACTGGGTGTTTTAGTTTGTAAAGTAAAAGTCCAGAAGTACTCTCTTTGTAAGAGCTGCTTATCAAGATCTCCACGTCTTGGTGAGAAAGTTATACAATCAATTCCCCTCCAACTCAGACACTTGGGATTCCCATCATGTTGCAAATGTACATGTCCAGAAATTGGGGTCTCTCGGCGATGACGAACGTCCCCCAAATGTTCACCTATTTTACGTCGAAGTTGTCTAGTTGTTTTCTCAACATACATTTTACCACATGTACAGATGATCAAATAAACCACATACATCGTTTTGCAATTGATAAAATGTCGAATATGAAAAACTTTTCTCCACTACTGTCTGTGAAGAAAGATGTCTTCCCCATGAAAAATACAAAAAGAACAGCCCCCACACTTGAAAGAGCCCCTTGGGTTTTTTTTTGATAATTTTTTTTTGATTTTCAAAATGGTACTAAAACCCAAAAAACCCCCGGGTTTTTACCCCCCCTGAAAGTGATAATGGTGATTCATGATGTAATCCCTTCAAATCCGATTCCTTCAGAAAATTTTCCCAAAGGCGGGGTAGGATTCTTAAACTCGGGGGCCGCATCATTGAAAGTCCCCTTTTAAAACGTTCAAATTTCTTCTCTGTTTTTTTGACATTTTTAGATGTCAGAAGTTTATTACGATTTTTTGACAGAGCATAATGGATATGCCTGTTTTAGGATAAGTCTAGATATCATTTGGCAAGAAAGCGCCTCTGCAGAATATTCGCGCTCTTTTTTTTTTTCTTCCGTTAGAGGAGCAATTTCGTATAACCCGTAGTATTGTCCACGGGGAATGCCTCGTTTAAGGGATATAGGATGGTTGCCTCTCCCATCGCAACAGAGTTGGGACCGTGGGTTTCTGAAACATAGTAGTGGATTGGACTCACATAAATGGTTCTTGATGACCTTAATGTCAAAAAGGGTAAAGTCTGTGCCGCTCAAATTCGAATATTTAAGTGTATAGAATTTCATATTAAAGAGTTTGACTTTCAAATGCGGTAACATTTAGTAGGCATTGGTCCTGTGTACATTCAAAATGTGAGGATGTCGTCATTTATATCTGCCCAAAGACGGATGGTGGTCTCCACCTGCAGAGGTACAATTTACGCATTGTCTGGGTGCATGAGATACCCTTGCTGTACAGTTATCTGGTGAAGGACCACCCACATCAAACAAAATAAATATTTCTTAGTAAAAGACAAAATCAATAGATCCTGAATAAACTCATTATGTCCCTGAATTGTTGTCCCTAGAAGTGAGCATTAACCTCACAGATTCTAAAGCCAGATTGTTGTGGTATTTTGTATGAGGGATTCGACATCTATACTCACTTAGGCGGTATGTGATCGACTGATAAGCCCTCCAGTGTCTCAAAATCGTCGTATCTTGCATGTTCGTGGGCAAAGAATGCACATAAAGGAGGCCAGAACTGATCTACTATAATATACCACTGTTCTGGCTAAGTGAATCATTACCTGACACAATCAGACGACCTTTAAGGGGTGTCACCCCTTTGTGGATTTTGGGGAGGGCATAGAATGTTGCCACTTTCGGAAAACGCGGTTATAAAAAGTCCATTTCAGTTTGATCAATTAATTCATGCTCTTTAGCTTTAAGTAAGAGCATTCTTAGTTCTGATTGAAAAACAGCTGTAGGGTCAGTAGACAAAGCAGTATAGCAGGACTTATCCGACAATAGAGAGAGACACATTTTACAATATTGTTGACGATCTAAAATCACAATATTGCCGCCCTTATCTGAGGGCTTTATACATATGGACTCATTTTTCTCAAGCCTTTCAAGTGCCTTCCTCTCTGGTCCAGATATGTTTGTCCATCTTGACTTTTGAAAGTCAGCCAGATCTTTCAGGACCAATTCAAGAAATACATCTACACACATAATTCACAGGGGGCATCTTAGTACTTTTAGTTTTTAACTGAGTAAAGGGGCGACTCACCAGCTGTATATAGGTTAGGGGTATGTCAGTTAATTAGGGAGTTTGTAGGGTGTTTGTGTTTTTGTTTAGGTTTTTTCTGTGTGTCCTTTTTTTGTATTTTGATGAGACGTAGGTACTTCTCACTTTTTTAAATAACTATATATTAAAAGTGAAGTTTTATGGCTTTTTTCCTCTTTCTTTGAATTTGTTTTTCTGGCCAAGAAGTGATTTAAGTATTATCTACTTTACAGTAGTAGGTCTTTTGTTTCTTGTAGTTGGTTTAGCGGCATGGCAGGTTTCCTTTCAAAAGGCCCTAGCACTGATCAATGGTCTTTAGATTCTGCGGATGTTTTTTCTGATAAATTGTGAATGATGTCTCTTGTGTAGATGTATTTTTTGAATTGGTCCTGAAAGATCTGGCTGACTTTAAGAAGTCAAGATGGACAAACATATCTGGACCAGAGAGGAAGGCACTTGAAAGTCTTGCGAAAAATGAGTCCATATGTATAAAGCCCTAAGATAAGGGCGGCAATATTGTGATTTTAGATCGTCAACAATATTGTAAAATGTGTCATTCTCTATTGTCGGATAAGTCCTGCAATACAGCTTTGTCTACTGACCCTACAGCTGTTTTTCAATCAGAACTAAGAATGCTCTTACTTAAAGCTAAAGAAGCAGGGATATTAATTGATCAAACTGAAATGGACTTTTTATATCCGCGTTTTCCGAAAGTGGCAACATTCTATGCCTCCCCAAAATCCACAAAGGGGTGACACCCCTTAAAAGTCGTACGATTGTGTCAGGCAATGATTAACTTAGCCAGAACAGTGCTATATATTTAGATCATGTTCTGGCTCCTTTTGTGCAATCTTTGCCCTCATACATCAAAGATACGACGGATCTGTTGAGACACCTGGAGGGCTTATCAGTCGATTCACATACCGCCTTAGTGAGTATAGATGTCGAATCCCTCTATACATCTATACCACATCATCTGGGCTTAGAATCTGTGAGGTTTTTCCTCTCTTCTAGGGGACAACAATTCAGGGGACATAATGAGTTTATTCTGGATCTTTTGGAGTTTGTCTTGACTAAGAATTATTTTTTTGTTTGATGGGGTGGTCTTCCACCAGATACGGGGTACAGCAATGGGTAGCTCATGCACCCCAGTCTATGCTAATTTGTACCTCGGCTGGTGGGAGACCACCATCATCTTTGGTGATGATCCCCCTCCATTCTCAGACAAAATAGCCCTTTGGGCGAGATATATTGACAACATTCTCATATTTTGGAATGGTACACAGGACCAATTCCTACCAATGTTACAGCATTTGAATGTCAACTCTTTAAATTTGAAATTCACTTTCGAATTTGAGCCACAGACTTTACCCTTTTTGGACATTAAGGTCATCAAGAACCATTTAGGTGAGTCATCCACTACTATGTTCAGAAAACCCACGGTCACCAACTCTCTGTTGCGATGGGAGAGCCACCATCCTATATCCCTTAAACGAGGCATTCCCCGTGGACAATACCTACGGGTTAGACGTAATTGCTCCTCTACGGAAGAATATAAAAAAGAGGCGAATATTCTGCGGGAGCGCTTTCTTGCCAAAGGATATCTAGACTATATCCTTAAACAGGCATATCATTATGCTCTGTCAAAAAATCGTAATGAACTTCTGACATCTAAAAATGGTCAGAAATCAGAGAATGATAACTTAATATGTTTGATAGGGACTTTTGATGATGCGGCCCCTGAGATTAGGAAATCTCTTAGCCGCCATTGGCATATTCTGAGAATGGATGCGGATTTGAAGGATTACATCAGTGAATCACCATCTATCACTTTCAGGAGCGGTAAAAATCTCTGTGATTTCTTGGTTAGCAGCCATTTTGTAAGACCAAAGAAAGAATTATGGCTAATAAAAAACAAGGGCTCTTTCAAGTGTGGGGACTGTTCTTTTTGTATTTACATGGGGAAGACATCTTTCTTCACAGACAGTAGTGGAGAAAATGTTTTTCACATTCGACATTTTATCAATTGCAAAACGATGTATGTGGTGCATTCGGTCATCTGTACATGTGGTAAAATGTATGTTGGGAAAACAACTAGACAACTTCGACGTAGAATAGGTGAACATTTGGGGGACGTTCGTCATCGCTGAGAGACCGCAATTTCTAGACATGTACATTTGCAACATGATGGGAATCCCAAGTGTCTGAGTTGGAGGGGAATTGATTGTATAACTTTCTCACCAAGACGTGGAGATCTTGATAAGCAGCTCTTACAAAGAGAGTACTTCTGGACTTTTACTTTACAAACTAAAACACCCAGTGGACTCAATGAAAGTTTAGAATTTAGCATTTTTCAAATACACATACTACCTTTTAAAAACATTGTTTAGTGCAAAAAAATGTAAAATTTTGTCTATATTGGCCCCTTTTACAAAAGGTGTTGTCTGCCTCAAAATGTCGTCTGACATAATAAGGGATGCAGGATTATTCACATATCACATCAAAACCCAAATTTACTTTTGGGATTTACTTTACGGGAAACAGTAAGACAAAAATAAAAATTGTCCCCTTCTTTAAAAAAACGCAAGTAATTCTTTTGCAAGCCTCCTCTGCCACCCAAAGACACGTGGAAAAACTTTCCCCTTGGAGATTTTATGTAATAAAAGGATTGCTACAGTCAATTTTTTGAGATTTTAAAAACCCAACACATGCATTAAACTAAACGCAGAGTTACGTAAAAAGATATTTTTATGGCGTCAGAAAAGTCGAGTTTTAGATGGGGGTACCTACTGAAGTCCAATCAAAGAGATTTAATCGGGGGAAAATACTAACAAATTACCTTTAGCAACGTATAGTAGACAATTCAAAAAAATCGTCAAAAATTAAAAAACATGCTTCCCCTGTTTTTTGTAAAATTTCGAAATTAAAAATCTGCTAAAACCAAGTCAGATATGTTCTGAGACCCCCGAGTTGGGACCATACTTTCTCCAAGCTTATTACCCCCGAAAAAAACCACAACATGATGTGTGGATAACTCCAAGGTTTTCCAAAGCGGACTTTCCTTTTTGTATGTTTTCAAGCATTTTACAACGCCCCCAACCCAAATTTTGTATTTTTTAGTAATGGCAAATGTTTTTCTATCAAAATTACATTAACTGAACACAATTTGTAATTATTTGATTGTGGCCCTGCCCAAAAGTCGTGGGATGTACGACGGCCCTTTAAAAGTTTTGATGAAACATCATCTGACGCTCGACCCCCTTTTTACCTTCAAATCCTCTGTGTCTCACTCACCCTTTTCGACGTACATGCTGGGGAGTACCTCATAGAGAAACTTCAGCCCCCAGTCCCCACCACCCCCCCCTTACCCCTTATAACCCGCTCTTCCCCCTTAACTTGCTTCCCCCCGGGCACTCATGACAAGCTTCCCCCCTTACTGTCCAAAACCAACCTCCTACCTGTGCTTGACCCCCTGCCATCCCACCTCATCCCCGACCTCAGTGCTTCTATCTCCCAGCACCACCCATCCTTTAACCCATCAATAACCTCTGTTTTCCTTCTGCCTTTTAAAAATGCTACTATCACTCCAAACCCAAAAAAAACAACCCTTGACCCCTCTTCTCGTCCCCAATATCGCCCCATCTCACGCTCCCTTTTGTTCAAATCCCGGCAGCATGTCTATTTCACTGTCCTCCCCCTTCCTCCCCTCCCCTTTTTGACCCACTACAACTGGGTTTTTTGACCCCACCACTCTAAAACCCAAAAATGCCCTAAACCAAAATCACAATGATCTGTACTGCTAAACCTCATGCCCCTACTCGTGCTCCCCCTTTAGACCTTCCTCTGCCTTTGACACTGTCGACCATTTTCCCCCCTCTACAAAACCCTTCTCCTCAAACGGCATACGGATTGGCTCTTTCCTGGGTCCCTCGTACCTCCCTGATCGGGGAAATTTCATGTCTTTCCCCTTCTTTCTCCACCCCCTCCCCCCGGCCACTCTCTGTTGGGGTCCCCCAAGGGGCATCCTGGGTCCAACCCTTTTTCTAACCCTTGGCCCCGGTCACTCAAGATCACATGGGTTTCATTTCCAACCCCCGTAGCTGATGATACCCAACTCTACATCTTGGCCCAATGTCATTCTCTATCTCCTGGACCCTGACTTTTTCTGTCCTCCATTCCTCCTTCTTCTCACACTCCCCCAAAACTAAATGTGGAAAAACAAACTCATCTCTTTCCCCCCATCCAACTCTACCCCTGCCCCCGATTCTACACTTCACCCCGGTCCCCCAATCCGCTGTCTTGGGGTATTCCTAACCGCTTTATCTTTCAAACCACATCCAAAACCTCACCTCTGGGCCCGCCCCCCCCACCTAAAAACATCTCCGCATCCCAATTCCTCGGCTAGACACTACAAAAATCTGGTCCATCCCTTGTCATCTCCCGCCTGACTACTTTAAAATTCTTTTCTGGGGTCCCCAGCTACACCCTCCTCCCCCAACCATCTTAAATCTGCTGCCCTCTTATCCACCTCTCTCCTCGATACTCCTCTGCCCTCCCCCTCTCCCCATCCCTTCACTGGGGTTCCCATTGCCCAGCAAATTTTATTTTAAGCTACTAACCCCTGACCACAATCTCCAGACCTTCCCCCCCCCTACATCTCTCCCTAATTTCCAAAAAATCTCCCCCACGCACTCTCCGCCCCACAGGGCCTTTCCCCTGCTCTCCCCCTTTCAGCTCCTCAACAACCGCTCCAAGACTTTTCCGTTTCACCCCACTTGGAATCCATGCCCCCCAAACATAAATCTTCTCCACTTTCACCCAAATTCAAACAACCCGAAAACCTTTCTTCAGGGGTTTCCCATAAATTCACTAAACTTTTCACACTTCCTTCCCCCAACATGTGCCCCTCACCTCCTGTTCTTTCCCCCTCCTTTTAGATTTAAAACCCTCGCGGGGAGGGTCCTTCTCCCTCTTCGGCCAAATTGTCATTAAACCTTATCATGTATCGTTTACTTATGTAAGTATGTAACCCCCCCGAAAGTACAGCGCCCCCGGGAAAAAAAAAAGGGGGCTTTAAAAAAAAAATAATAAAATAAGTTTTTTGATCTCAAGTGTGCGGCATTGAAAGGTCACTCGCCGCTCAGAGGCGGGAAATTGGGGTAAGAAAATTTGTCCAGGGAGGCCTGGTGGTTTTTTCATTTATCCACCAGGTCTCCCCCTTGGGGCCTTTAAAAAAAGAAAAAATTCACCTATCATTATTAGATGTTTCGCATTTTTGGTAGTCGCCAGCATAATATAATTTATATTTATTCTTTTTTTACATGGGTTTTTTTTTTTCTGTTTTTTTGTTTTTTTATTTTTATGTTTTTTTATAAATTTTTATTGTTCATGTGACGGCTTTTTTCCCCATAAACACGGGGGTTTCGGTCTACGGGCAGAGCAGTAAAACAACCATGAGGAAGGGAGGGGGTCGCTCCCGAAACGGTGGGTTCATCTAGCTCGAAGCCCCCATTAATTTCTTGCTGCTATAATTCAAAACCCCTTTTCTCTATTTCGTGCATTTAAAAATTTTTAAAAAATTATGAATAAAGAAAACAATTTTTTTAAAAAAAGGACTTTTCTTCAGCCTGGTCAACCCCCCCTCAGAGCGTTTGGGAAGTGGTTATACTTACCTTTTCTACGTGGCTATTGGACGGGGAAACCCAAAAAACCGTGATCCAATGCTAACGCTGAGAACAGGGACCGAACAAAACAAACCTTTTTTTTTTTGTGCAGGGATTAAATCTCCCTTCATCTATGGGTTGCGGACGTTTTTCCCCATGTGCTTTTATAGAAGCCCGCAGTATGACTATCCGCATGCCCGTCACCAAGAAAGTTTTTTCGCTGGGGACTGTTGAGCACATGCACTGCCCCAAAGGGCCTCCCTGCGCTGGTAACCCACGAGCGCACGAAATGAAGTCACGGCGGCGCCTATTTAAAAGCGCCTTAAAAAGCCGCGCCTGTGGCTTAACCCCGTCTCCTTCCTTGACACACCCACTGTGGTTCAACACACAGGGAGAGACGACTTTTTACTTTATCTTTTACATTGAAAAGTTATCTTTTTGAAATGATCAAAAGTAGTTTTGGAAGTAAGATTGGGGTCTAACTTTTAGATGTCCATACTAAAGTTCTTCCCTCTACTTTTCCCTGTAGACATGATATGCTGTTGGGATTGGGTCTATGTGATGGACTCTGAACTGTAAGTAATTTTGAGTTAGTTTTGAGATTGCACCTGCCCTCTCCTTTGTTGATGTCACAGCATTTTAGGTAATTTTGCTCAGCCCTAACATAAACCCATGGATTGATACAATTGTGCCCGTTTTTGTACATTTTGGTCTTCCTAATCTTCCCCTGAGGTGATCAGTTTTTACTATTGTTGGATGATCGAAACATGTCATGTCGGGATAAGACCATAGGGCTCAATAGGGCTATTATTGTGTAGGGTTAGGTTTACTGGCAGGAACGCCCTTATCGGGGCGATGAACCTGCTGTATATAGGTTAGGGTTATGTCAGTTAATTAGGGAATTTGTAGGGTTTTTGTTTAGGTTTTTTCTATGTGTGTCCATTTTTTTGTATTTTGATGAGACAGTTACTTCTCACTTTTTTTAAAAATAATATATTAAAAGTGAAGTTTTATGGCTTTTTTCCCCTTTCTTTGAATTTATTGCATAACTATTTAATCAATGTATCATCAGTATTGGATGAGTATTATTGATCAATCTGAACTACAATCCCCATCCGGCCATCACTGTGCGTTTTCAATGCTGTGTATGTATCTGAACTACAATCCCCATCCGGCCATTACTGTGTGTTTTCAATGCTGTGTATGTATCTGAACTACACTCTCATCCCTCATTTCCTTCGATGTGTATCTGTAGTATTTTATCATTTGGTATCACAATGCCATCTCCTCTACCCCCATCTCCTGCTATGTGTATTTAGCCAGTGTAGTTCACCTTGTTATCTCATTTCCTATTCTCCCCCACTTTGCTAATAAGTTGACTAACCCTTCCAATTTTTTGTTCACATCTGATCGTCTGATTAAGACTTCAGTTTGCTAACCTATCTTATACTATTCTTTTCTTTCCCTCCATTATCTCAATCTCCATTTTCCTGATACTAATCGCCTATCCCCAAACCCCTTTTCTGTGCAATGAGTTCTATATCTCTCCATGCATTCTCTCTTATCTGTCTGCAGCCACCAACCTCTTCCCCACTATCAATGCCTTCCACACCAAACAGACCCAACCAAACTACAGTCTATCCTACTCACCCTCTCTCTGCTCCTCCTGGCTACTGGGGACATATCCCCTTACCCAGGGCCTCCTCAGCACATTCCCATTATTGTCTCTGCCCTTTCTACCAGATTCACCACTACAAACTCTGTTAACCCCCTCAACCAAACACATCCCCTTGATCCCTGCTCCCCCTATCTTACTAGCAGGAGCTCTCTCTAACCCATGGTCTGTATGTAACAAACTCTCCTACATACAGTACATGACCTATTTATTTATCTTGCATATTTTTCTCTTCCTTCCACAGTCTTCCCTGCTGGACTCTCATTTGGTGGCCTCCAATTTACCCATACCCCCCCTCCCCCAGTAACAAGCATGGGAAAGGGGTCAGCCTTATCCTGTCTAATACCTGTTCCTTTGTCCCTATTCCACCTCTACCTTCCCTTACCCTCCCCTCCTTTGAAGTGCACTCTGTCTGTATCTACTTCCCCTCCAACCTCCAAGTGGCTGTTGTCTACCGCCCACCAGGCCCCGCCACCACCTTCCTTGACCATTGTGCTTCCTAGCTGTTCCACTTTCTTTCCACTGACATCCCCACTATTATCATGAGAGATTTCAACATCCCAATTGATGCACCCCACTCTGCTGCCAACAAACGTCTTTTACTCTGCTCTTTGTTTGACCTCTCACAGTGAACCTCTGGAGCCACTCACAAAGATGGACACACACTGGACTTCATCTTCACCTGCCTCTGTCCCCTATTGAACATCTTGAACTTTCCCCACCCTATATCTGACCATCACCTGCTTACTTTCTCCACCATCTCCGCTCCACTTGCCCTTCCTATCTCACATCTTTTACTCTCCCACAAAACCTGCAAAACCTTAACCCTCACACTCTGACTCTCTTGCACCTCTTTGTAACATATCCTCACTTAACGACCCAGATGCAGCCACTGCTTTCTACAACCACACAATCACCATAACCCTCGACTCAGTCGCTCCTCTCACACACAACAGAACCCGTAAGATCAACAGACAACACTGGCACATAGACTCCACTAAACAGCTGAGGCGAGCTTCCAGAATTGCTGAACGTCGCTGGAAGAAAACCCGCTCCACTGAAGACTTTGCCTCATACAAACAATCGCTACACACAGTTAAGTCTGCATTCACCTCGGCCAAAAAGGATTACCACTTTCATATCCTTCCTGTTTCACAACCCCAGACAATAGTTCAATACCTTCAACTCTCTCCTCCAGCCCCCAGCACCTCCTCTCCCATCTCTCCTATCCGCGGACGATTTTGCCACTCACTTCTTAAACAAGATCAACTTCATTAGAGAAAGCTTCACCCCACAGTCCCCACCTGCCACTGAATGTCCGATCAGTGAGGTATGAAGAGATCCAGGAAAGGGCCGAGTTTGTGATGCTGAGGGATGAGAGGATTTGTAGCAGGAGGGAATGGTCAACAGTGTCAGGCAGAGGATAAGTATAGGAGGAGAAGGATAGAGTAGTGATGTGAGGCTTTAGCAGTGACTAGGTCGTTGGTGAACTTGGTTAGGGCGGTTTCTGTAGAATGATGGGACGGAAACCAGATTGCAGTGGGTCAAGAAGAGAGTTGGAGGACAGATGGGAGGACAGTTGAAGGTAGACGTGTTGTTCGAGGAGTTTAGAAGCAAATGGAAGCAGTGAGATGAGGCAATAGTTGGAAATAGAGGAGGGGCCAAGAGACGGTTTCTTCAGGATGGGTGTGATGGTAGCATGCTTAAAGGAGGAAGGGAAGATGCCAGAGGTTAGTGATATGTTAAAGAGATGGGTGAGAGCTGGGATTATAACAGGGCTGAGGTCTGGGATGAGATGAGATGGGAGTGGATCAAGGTTGCAGGTAGTGAGGTTGGATTTGGAGAGTAGAGAGGAACAGAACAGAACAATACCAAGAAAACATATTGTTTACTCAGTGGGTGTCTTATCAATCTCGGGAATTTTTATAGTCTTAGGAACATTAGAAATTAAATAATGAAATATTAAATTTGTCTCAGTCCCCATACAAATGTCAACAAAATGTACCATTTGGAATCTGTGGAAAGCCACAGAATAGGTAGACTGAATGTTTTTTAAATAATTAATAAATTCAGACAAGTAATGAATGTCTCTGACGTCTTGTCACGGCGGTCCGGCACGGGTGCTGCGGCTGTCCGCAGCCGTGGTCCTTCTACTCTTGCCAGGGAGACCCCGTACTACCAGTCCCCGCTCCTGTCTCCAGCTCTGACAGCCGCCGCGAGCATAATCCCTGCGTAAGGTGCGCGCGCGACGGCTGGTCCGGATTTAAAGGGCCACGCTTTTTTAAAAGGGTTTTAATTGACGGCCGCTGGTCCTATATAGGGTAAAAACCCCCCCCTGCACCGCTCCCATCTTTGGGGTTTTTGGAGCGTTTAGAGTGTAAAGATTCCCAGCCTTGATTTCCCTTTGTCCCAGTCCGAAATGTTTTCGTTCCTGCCCTTTGGGCCTGTTTGCCCCCTCCCCTGACCGTTCCCCTCTCTTTTTTCAAACCTCTGTTTCCCCTTCCCCCTGCCCTTTCGCCTGTCCCCGAAAAAAGGGCCCCCCGGGAAATTTGTCTCTTTTAACCACGCTGTACCCCGGGCCGCCATCGCAAGAAAGTCACGTCAGGGAAGGGGGAAGGGCCTGGTACCCCTAACGCCGCAGAAAAAACCATCCCGCTTTGCGGGGGGGGCTCTGGTAAAAAAACCGGGGGTTTACTTGCCCCTTTCCCCTGGGGGTGGCTTCCCAATCATCGTTTGCTTTGGGCCCAAGCGGATCCCTCCCCCTTTACAGTACAGGGGGGGCCATGGTTTCCCCGCCAGGGTACCTTTTCCCCGATCTCCGGGCGTCACATGGCTGTCGCCCAGCAGAGCCATTTGAATCGCCCAGCTAGGGGGCCATGTTTGCACCCCCTTGCGCCCCGGGCTGCCTCCCCCCGGTTTCCCACCACTGCCCTAAAATCCTTTTGTTTCCAGCACCTTTGCTCTACCTGCTCGGTTTTTGGGGGACCCTCTCTGCATCCCCACCCCCTCTCGCATGAGGGAGACCCCAAAAAGTGCGGGGTTTCCCATCCCCAGTCCCCCTTTCCACCCGAGTTTGATGGGGCCCCAATTCCCTACAGAGCTTTCCCAAGGGGGGCTTTCAAAATTCAGCCTCTTGGGGGAGAACCTTGGTTTGGGGGGCTACGCCGCTAGGGGATCGGGGGGATCCTTTAACAGCAAACCCTCCAAACCTTCCCCCGGGGGGTTTCCCACAGTTTTGGGGGAACCGGGCCCGTATTCCCTTACCCTGCCGGGGCACTGCTCCGGGTTTCGCCCGGGGCCCGGGAACCACAGTCGGTCAGTATTTGTACATTTTTCCGCACTCTTGCTTGGAGCTGGACGGGAACAACAAAGGGTTGGTGGCGACTTTTTGGCAAGGCCCTCGGGGCGAATCAAGGACGAGCTCGCCGCTTGGGATCTCCAGCTGCCTTGGATGACCTAAATCCTTTTTGGCCACCCGTGGGGATATTCGCTTCCAAAGGAAAACAAGAGCTCCGCCACAAGGGGGGAAACCGTCCCGTCCAGGGGCCTTTTCCCCCCGCTTGGTTTCCCCGTTTCCGCGGCCCACCTTTTTTCCTCCCCCCCGAGGGCTTTGAAGAGAACCTATGGGGGTTGGGAGAGAGCCCCCCTTTTCCCGGGGAGGAACGTTCTGCGCCCTTGAAGCGGGCTTTTGCTTCTATTGTGGGGGTTTCCCTGGCCTTTTCATTGGGGCTGCCCGGGTTTTCCGCCCCTTTTGGGTTTGTAGGAGGGGAAAAACCCTAGGTGTCAGAAGGGCCTCTCCCCTTTTTGACAATGCCGTATAAAATTGGGTGCTTTCCGGACAGCACCTTTCAGGCCCCCGCCGTTTTTTGGGATTTTTGGATCGCCGGGAAATTTCATAAGCCACAAACTTGTGACCGGGGTTTCGTTCTCCCGGTGACTCCGTTGCAGAAAACCCATTTTTGGGGTTGGTCCTTTCGGTTCCCAGTGTCTAAATCCCTTTAAAGGGACGCCTTTCCGTTTCCTTTACGGCCCCCCTCTTCCGGGCAGGGGGGGGCCCCTTCACAAGGAAACATTCCCCATTCTAGTCTGCCCCCCGGTCCTCCCAAACCCTTCTGGGCCCCCTTGGCTGCGGGGAACCCAAAAACCCCCGCCCTTTGGGATTGGAGCACGGGTGAAGCCAATGCTTTGGGGTTTCCCACGTGTCCCCCCAACGTTGCCTGCGGGCACCGCAAATGTCCTCAGGGGTCGCCCCCCTAAAACTGCCAACCCCTCCTCCAAACTACCTACGCCATTTTGGGGGAATTTGCGGTTGTTTTTTCGGAGAGGCGGGCCCGAAAGCCCCCTCCCACCGGCCTTAGGACTGCCCCATTGATTTTGAACCTGGCTGTACTCCCCCCAGGGGCCCCGGGTTTTTTCCACTCTCCGCCCCGGAGATTTTAAGGGGGGGCGTTGTCTTAGTACATAAAAGGAAACCCTCTGCATAGGGTTTTTCCATAAGTCCTCGTCCCCCGGGCGGGGCCCCGGGGCTTCTTTTTTTTGTGGGGGAAAAAAGGGGGGTTCCCCGGGCCCCCTTTGCTTTCGACTATCGGGGAAAAAATTTAAAATCACCTTAAAAAAATTTTAAACCCTCTGCCCTTGTTTCGGAACTCTTGACCGCCCCTGCGGGGCGCGAAAATATTCCCCAAGTTTGGTTCTTGGGCGGGGGCTTAAAATTTGACCCGTATTAGAGAAGGGCAAACGGTGGAAAACAGCTTTTTAAAATTTACGGGGGGAAGGGCCCATTTTCGAGTTTTGGGTTTAAAGCCTTTCCCGGTCTCTGCAACGCCCCCTCCCTGAAATTCCCAAAAATTTCGTCAATGAGATTTTCCCGGGACCTACTCTACAGCTTTTTTTTTTTTCCCTATTTGGACAAATACCCTTATTTTTTCCGGTTTCCTGGGAAAACTCTCGCCCAAAAAAACGCCCGGGCCAGGTCCTCAGGGGGGACTCCGTACCCATCAGTTTTTTGCCAACCAGAAAAAAGTGCCTATTCGAACCCCACCATTTTCCCCTTTTTAAAGGGTACATGTTCTGATAAGGGCCCCCGGATGGACCCCCTCAACCCTCTCCGCAATGTTGTAGTGGCCACAACCGGTGGGCCTTCGGGCCATTCAACGTTTCCCTGGGTTTCCCCAATTATTATAGACAATTACCCCACATTTCTAAACGTTTGGGGCTCCTCTGGGGGCCCCAAAACCAAGAAGAAGTAAAATTCCCAAGTCCGGGCCCCCCGGGAAGCTCAAGAACCCCTTCAGCCGTCTCAAATCTGCGTTCGCGTCTGCCCCGGTTCTTTTCCCCGCCCGGACCCGAACCGCCCCTTAAATTGGAAGTGGATGCCTCCTCGGGGGTGCCGTGCTGCCCCTCCTGCATGGTCCTCCTCGGGAAAAATGCATACGTGTGGTTTCTTTTTCCAAAACTTTCTCCCCGGCCAGAAAAAAATTTCCCTTTGGGGATCGCAAAATTACTGGCCATAAAGTTGGCTCAAAAGAGGGGGAAGTCCCCTGCTGGGGGGGCCCGCATCCAAATTGATATTTTAAACCGGCCCCATAAAAACCCCCCTATACCCCCTTCAGTCGGCTCAACCCCTTTGTTCCCGGCAGGTAGTTTGTCGTTTTTTCTTCGCCCGTTTTTTGCTTCCTTTTCCTTTTTTCGGCCACCCGGGGAAGAACTCAAAGCTGACCCCTTCTATGCTTTTTTTTACGGTGGGTCTTGACTCTCCTCCACAGCACATTTGGGCCCTCCTGAAAGCCCCGTCACGGCTGCCCCCCCGGGTCTTCAAAAGTGTGCCCCCCGGGAAGACGTATGTCGGCCCCGCTTTTGGGGGCCTAGAATCCTGAGTGGGGACATTCTTTTCCGAAAAAGCTGGGATCCAGGAAACGATAAGTCCCCTTTAAATTTTTCTCCTGCTAATACTGTTGGCCCACTCTTGCTCAAGCATCAGGGACTTTTGTTGGCCCCGCTCCTCCTGTGCCCCAAATTTTTGGTTTTTTCTCTTCAAGCCCGCGGGCCTTCTTTTAGCCTCTTCCCTTTTCCCAAGAACCCTGGGGCCCATGTCGCCATGGACTTTTTTCACAGTCTTCCCCCCCTTCATTGGAAACACGGTATTTGGGTGGGTGACCCAAGTTTCTTTGAAAATGGCCCAAATTCATCCCATGCCGGGTTAATTCTCCCCCCAGCTTTGGGCCCCGCATTTTTTCCATCATATTTTTTTCCCCTTGCACGGTCTTTCCCCTGGGTATTGTCTTGCAGGGGAGGCCAGTTTATTGCTAAATTTTTGGGGGGCCTGGCGGGGCAGTTGCAGATTCAGTTGGATTTTTATTGCATACCACCCTTTAAAAATAACGGGCCCGGTAGAACGGGTTAACCAGGTGTTGGGGAACCCAATTGCGGGGAAATTTTTTGTTTCCCCTTTGTCAGGTTTTAAATGGCCGTTCCCTTTTCTCCTGGGGGAAGTTTTTAAATACTCTTTAAGTCAGAATCCGCTGGGGCCCCCCCCCTTTTTTTTTTGTCTTTGGGTTACATCCCCCCCCCATCTCCCTCTACCACCTCGTGACCTGTCCCGGGCCCTGGGTGCCCAAGGGAAAGGCATCAAGGCTCTCTGGCAACTCCAAAAACGGGCAGGGCCCTTTCTACGAGCTTCTGCCCCCCAAAACGTCGGTGACAGGTACCGTAGGCCCCCACCCCTATTTGAGCCAGGCGATAGGGGTTTGGTTATCCGCAAAGTACGTCCGTTTTTTTAAATGCCCGTTTTTCAAGTTGGGGGCCCCAAAAACCCGGGTCCCTTTTTTGGGTTTTTGCTCCACGTCCCGAACCCGTCTCCTATAAGCTTTCGCCTTTCCCCCGCTCTACGGATCCCAACGCGTTTTTTCCCTGTCCCTCCTTAAGCCGTGGTGCGAACCCGCTTTTTTCCCCGCAGACCGTCTCGCCTTTCCCCGTTTCTGCCCCGATAACATCTTTGGGGGCAAAGGGGGGTGCTGGCGGGAAAGAAGAAATGAGGGGGAAAATGGTTTTACCCTTTTCGACGGGAAAGGGGTTCGGCCCCGGGGGAGCGTTCATGGGAACCCAGACCCAAACTGTCCCCTGATCTCCCCCGCTAAATTTTTAAAGGGAAAAAGGGGGGAGCTTTAAAAGGGGGGGAAATGTCAAAGGCGCGCGGCGCCGGGAGCTCCCGCTGCCGTCCCCCCGTGCCCACGGGGGCCGGCACGGGGTGCGGGCTGTCCCCAGCCGTGGGGCCCCTTCCCCCTTTTTGCCCGGGAGACCCCGAAATAACAGTGCAAAAACCCCGCCTTTTAGGGCCCCCGCGCGCGGGCGGCTGGTCCGGAAATTTTAAAAGGGCCACGCGCCCTTTAAAAAAGGTTTAAATTTACGGGCCCCTGGTCCCATTATATGGTGAAGGCCCCCCCAACACTCGCTGTCGTTTTGTTGGTGTGTTTTGGGGGCAATTTTTGGGGTGTTGAGTTCAGCCTTGGTTTCCCGTGAAACCCGTTTCCCTCCCGCTTACGTTCCGACCTTGCCTGTTTGTCGCCTGCCCTTTACCGTCGCCCGGGGCCCCTACTACAAAATCTGCTGCCCGCCCCGACCTTCTGCCTGTTTCCCCGCTACGCCTCCCGGGTTAAGTCTCCCTTTCCCCGCTTTGTACCCCCGACCCCCATCGCAAAACAAAGTCACGTCAGGGGGGCAACCTGGTAAACCTCACGCCGCAAAGTCCATCCCGCTTTGGGGGCGGGCTCTGGGGAAAAAACCCGGGGGGTACTTTGACCCGTTCCCTGGCGTGGTTGCTATCCCTCCCCTTTTCTTTGGGGCCCCGCGGGGTCCCCCCCCCCCTGTTACACGTCTTTTGGAAATTTTCAAACACTTTCTTTTTTAAAACCCAAAAAAATAATTAAAAAATTTAAGCACGCCCTCCCCATTTTTCATGCCCCGGGCGGCTCGCAGTATTTTTTTAGCCGAACTGTTTCAATAGACTTTTCTTTGTGGGACCACTTTAAAAAACAAAAAAAGGCCCCCAAAAAACACCATTGAAAATGTACTGAAATTGTACATTTTAAAAAATTTAAACCCGTTTGTTTGTGTTTTTTTTTAACTTTATTTGAGTAAAGGGTCTTGTTACAATCCAGCATACTCTGTACATGGCATTTATACTGGACTTGAAAAACTCCACAAAAAATATATGCTACAAATGTAACAATTATCACCAAAATATCAGGGTGTTTCAAGCAACAACAAAAAAAGCCCAAAGAAAAAAAATGTGGTAAAATTAAGGGCCAAGAAGCATTGGGAAAAAAGGCCCAAAAAAATCCCCTGTCACAAAGGGGTTTTTCCCTTTTTTTTCTAATTTTTTTAGGGCTTTTTTAAAATTTTAAAAACAAACTATAAATTGGCTTTCTTTGCACTCAAAATATATGCCAAAATTTTCACACACCCTTTTTTGCTAAGCAATGCTTCTTGACAATTGAGGGGCACAAATATCTAAAACACAATAGGTGAAATGTCAAATTGTGCCATGTTTTGGTGCATTTAACAACAGATTTTAGGCACAAACCCTTTAGTAAATTTTTCCCAATGTGCTACAGAGCCCTTAAATTTTGGGGACAGTTTTTGTGGGCCCAAAAAAAAAAGGGTCGAAAAAAAAAAATTTTCGAGGGCCCAAAAACAGAAGTACACCAAAAAAAAGGGGAAAGGAAAAAAATATTATTCCTTCTTTTATAGGGTTTCTTCATTGATCCACTTTTGGCTTTTTTTAATAAAACTACACGTATGAAACCCCGCCCCAAAAATGGGGCCACCTTTTTTAAATATTTGCTTTAACCCTTTTTTTGTTTCTAAAACTGAGTTGCGCCTTTTTATTAAAAATCCAGAGTTTTTTACTGACAATTCTGATGGCTGTCAATGGAAACAGTCAACATTTTTGAGCAGCTATGCCACTATTGTTAAATAGTGTGCTGTAAAAAGACTATACTTCTCAGAATGAAATTGAGTGCTGGGCTATAATACAGAGTCAGGGGCGTAACTACCAGGGTAGCAGACGAAGCAACTGCCACGCGGCCCAGTGGCTGCTATCACGTCTGCTATCCCGGTAATGCCGCTCCTGGGCCCGTCGGCAGTGAACAGTTCACTGCGGCGGGTGCAGAGTTGCGGGGCCCGGCCAGGGCAGCCGATAGGGCATTACAACAGGTACTGCTCTACCGGGCATGGCCGGTCTGTGAATCCACCTTGCTTTACAGAGGCGATCTTACATTTAAGATGAACGGCATACAATTAAGATGAACGGCGGAGCAGGGAGAGCTGTGCGCTCCGTGCCCTTGCCGTACATAGCTCTGCAGGCAGTGCGGCGGAAGTGGCATCATCACGCTGCCTGCCGAGCTTCCTGGTCTCGTCCCCAAGCCTAAAGCAGCAGGCTTGGGGCCGGGAGGAGATGGAGACGCCGGAGGAGCACGGCCAGGTAAGTAATTAGCTACGGGGGGCCGTAAAGATGGGGGGGGGAGAACTATGCCTACAGGGGGCCCTAATGCCTCTGGGGGGGGGGGGAGAACTATGCCTATAGGGGGTCCTAATGCTTGGGGGGGGGGAGAACTATGCCTACAGGGGGCCCTAATGCTTGGGGGGGACTATTCCTACAGGGGGCCCTAATGCCTGGGGGGAACTATGCCCACAAGGGGGCCCTAATGACTGGGGGGAACTATGCCTATAGGGGGCCCTAAGGCCTGGGTGGGGAGAACTATGCCTACAGGGGGCCCTAATGACTGGGGGGGAACTATGCCTACAGAGTGCCCTAATGCCTGGGCGGGGGAACTATGCCTACAGGGGGCCCTAATGACTGTGTGGAACTATGCCTACAGGGGGCCCTAATGCTTGGGGGGGAGAACTATGGCTACAGAGGGCCCTAATGACTGGGGGGGGACTATGCCTACAGGGGGCCCTAATGACTGGGGGGAACTATGCATACAGGGGGCCCTAATACTGGGGGGGAACTATTCTGCCTACAGGGGGGCCCTAATAACTGGGGGGGGGGAGACTATTCTGCCTACAGGGGGGCCCTAATCTACAGGGGGGACTATTCTGCCTACAAGGGGCCCTAATCTACAGGGGGGACTATTCTGCCTACAAGGGGCCCTAATCTACAGGGGGGACTATTCTGCCTACAATGGGACCCTAATATACAGAGGGCCTTATTATACCTACAGGGGTGGCCTAAGCTACAGGGGGCCCCCATTCTACCTACATGGGAACCCTAAGCTACCGCCCGGAGGCCCGAAGCTGCCTACATCTCCACAAGCTACCTAGTCTCAGGTGTTTGTGTTGTAAATTCTACAGGGACAAGTGGTGGACGGAGGAAGTCATCATGGAGGTCTGGACCAAATAGAGAAAAAAAGGGAAAGTGAACGACTCAACAGACAGGACTTCACCTGTGAGGCCCTAAATGTAAGTAAACTATTTGCAAAGCACAAGTGTAGCTGGTATCTACCACTATATGGTCACTGTATGATGGTTATATACAGTCTGCAGAGCCTGTGTACACTGGTATATACCACTATATGGTCACTATATGGCGGTACTATTGGTCTTTGTGTACTGATCAGTTGTAACGGTGCGGTGGTGACAGACGTATGCCGAGGCGCCGACATCCGGGTGTGGATCCTCTGTGATCACCGCAGGTGAGGTGGTAGCTGGGGGACCACGCCAGGGAGCGGAGTCTAAGGGGCCCCTGGTCTTCGCCAGAGCCCGCCGCAAAGTGGGATGGACTTGGCTGCGGGACCCCCAGGTCGCTACCCCTGACATGGCTACCTGCGGTGCCAGCCGAGGTGCAGGACAGGAATCCAGGTAGTGGTATACAGGAACATGTACAGCAGGATACAGGAGGGATAAATGTACACATAGCACCACAGGATACGGCAGGAACTGGACGGTTAACACAGCAGGTACAGACCAGGAACAGGTGCCAAGGCAGGAGACAGGACAGGTGCAGAGACAACAGACGTAACAGGAGACAGACAGAAGGTCAGGAGCTCAGATGGCACAGAAACTGAACCAGCATCTCCAGGGTTAAGTCAAGAGATACTGGCAGGAGCTCAAGATGGAACCAGCAAGACACAGCAACAGACTGCAACAAACAGCAATGAACTGACCCAGAGTAAGGGCAAGGACTTCCTCTTAAAGGCAGAGGTCAGAGGTGAAAAGGCAGGTGCATGAACAGAAACCTAATAAAAAGGAAGGAAGCTGCCGCGCGCACGCCCTAGGAGGCACAGGGCACCGGCAGGACCCCAGGAAGCAACAGGACAGAACAGGTAAGCACGACACGCCGACGGCCCATGGCAGGGGACCGCGGCGTGAACCGTGACATCAGTAATAGTGTAGGGGTATTATTCAGTCACTTTGTGGTCATGTTCTGGCGGTATAATCAGGTCCTTATATAGTAGAGTTATTGGTAATGTTGGTCTAGGTATAGTGGGATTTGTTTGGTAGCAGTATGATGGTGATATGTAGGGTGAGGTATTTACCCCTCGTATTAACAGCATGTCCTGGTAAATGTTCGTGGTCAGGGAGGTGGGCAAGGGGGGGAGGGTTGGGGGCCCCATCCAAAAGTTTGCTTTGGGGCCCTGGCTACTCTAGTTACGCCCCTGTACAGAGAGCAACTCAGTATTCATATAGGATAACTAATGCTACGCATTTGCAAAGATAGTTATTTGCTGTGTAGCTATCACCGTGCTCACCAAAAAATGGACCCTCTGGGTTGAACAGATTTTGTTACTGAGCTAAACCAGGGTGTGGAGTTTATTTAACATAGGGTATTTCTTGGTCATAAACCAGAAGCAATCTCTGATAGCAACAGTTGACTCTTGGACGGATTGAAGTCTGAGGTGGAAAACTAGGGCAGAAGATGGAATTCATAGACAGATAAGCTGTGGTGAAAGAGGTATGGACTGTCATAGTAGACTAGATTTTTTTTTACACAACAGCATCCAGTAAAAATCTATATGTTAGATGTATCCTTGCTTTTGAGATGTTCTCAAAGTTGAGTACAAGGCTAGGTTCACACAATGTCTATAGTAGTTATGGTACCATAGTAGATAAGGTAGAAAAAATACACAGGTCCATCAAGTCTATAACCTATAACCCTACAGTGTTGATCCAGAGGAAGGCAACAAAACCCATGAGACAGATGCCAATCATCCCATGCAAGAGAAAAAAGTCCTTCCCGACTCCAAATATGCAATCATAAAAAATCCCTGGATCAACATCTCCAGAATCTAGTCCCTATATCCTGTAACATTATATTTTTCAATACAGGCATCTAAGTCCCTCTTAAACTTCAGTGAATCCACAATCACAACCTTTTGTGGCAGTTCCATTGTCGCACTGCTCTTAGGGTATGTTCACACCTGCAGAGCCAGAGCTGGAAGAGAAGTTAGGGTGAAGGTGCGTATCAGTTGTGGTTTTTTTTGTAATTTTTTTTTCAATTTTTCAGCAGCATTAGTATTTTTATTTTAATCAACTGTACAAACCCTTTTAAAAAGCCAAATATAGGCTAACTGGAAAATATAGCTTACTGCACTTTTGGAAAACAACTGTAGGCAAAAAAAGTATATTTGACATGTTGTTTTTGTAATGAAAGTCAGTGGTAGACATATGTAACTGTATAGGTACTTGTTAAACTGAGGTAATCCAGTGACAAGGTGAGAACCAAGCCTAAGCAAGTTTCAGTCACTTACGGTTGTGTTTAAAAGTTTACATACCTGAGCAGAATTTTTGCTTTCTTGGCCTTTTTTCAGAGAATATGAATGATAACACAAAACCTTTTTTTCCACTCATGGTTAAAAGTGATCAAAAGTTCACATACCACAGTTCTTAATACCATGTGGCTTAGCCCAATCCATTTTTTTTTTTCCACATCCTTACAGTTGCACATCAATAGGGATTTAGCAAGATCAACATCAATGACAGCTTGAAGTCAGCTTGTGGTAGTTGTGGATGAGACTCTTTATTTTCTCAGATGGTAAAGCTGCCCATTCTTCTTGGCAAAAAGCCTCCAGTTCTTGTAAATTCCTGGGCTATCTTGCATGAACTGTGCTTGAGATCTCCCTAGAGTGGCTCAATGATTTTGAGGTCAGGAGACTGAAATGGCCACTCCAGAACCTTCATTTTGTTCTGCTGTAACCAATGACAGGTCGACTTGGCCTTGTGTTTTGGATTGTTGTCATGTTGGAACGTCCAAGTACGTCCCATGCACAGCTTGTGCCTATGTAGCTCACACATTCCCTAAAACATCAGTGATCCACCTCTGTGCTTTACCGTAGGAATGGTGTTCCTTTCATCATATGCCTTGTTGAAACCTCTCCAAATGTAATGTTTATGGTTGTGGACAAAAAGTTCGATTTTGGTCTCATTATCCAAATGACCTTATTCTAGAAGTTTTGAGGCTTGTCTCTGTGCTGTTTAGCGTATTATAGGTGAGATACTTTGTGACATTTGCTCAGTAATGGTTTTCTTCTGGCGACTTTACCATGCAGCCCATTTTTCTTCAAGTGCCTCCTTATCGTGCATCTTGAAACAGACACACTGCTAGTTTCCAGAGGGTCCTGTATTTCAGCTGATGTTATTTATGGGTTTTTCTTTGAATCCCGAACAATTTTCTTGGCAGATGTGGATGAAATTTTTGTTGGTCTACCTGACAGTGGTTTGGTTTTACAGAGCCCCTGATTTTCCATTTCTTAATCACAGTTTGAACATTGCTGACTGACATTTTCAATTCCTTGGATATATTTTTGTAACCCTTTCCTGTTTTACAGATGTAGCAGAACTAAAAAGAACAGATAGACCATGACCCCACAACGCTGGGGGATGTTTTTTCTCTGCAATTAGCGGAGAAAAGCCCTTCCCATTCGCATAGACTTATTCATATTCCGCCCGAAAACCGAACGGAAGAATTAACATTTTCTATGTTTTTCCAACCACCGGTGGTCTAAAAATCCGCCCGACAGAAAATCTGTGCAGTGGGGACCGCTGCACGGGTTTTCTGTAGAAGTCCATTTTAAAGTTTGCCAGCCGGTTTTCAGACAGTTTTCAACACCGAAAACCGTCTGAAAAACTGGCTGCAAGCCCGTGCCATGGGGACAAGCCCATAATGCGCCATGATATCACGGCACAGAGTGTTATCTCTACTTTCTCAATGCTTTTCAATGGCCTTTGTTTACAGATGGGAGCAAATAACACACGCTTGGGGTTTGTTAAAAAGACAAGTAGGCCAGAAGCAGAAAGATAAATGGGAGACCTGTCAGTGTGTGGATTGGAGCTTTTTATTAAACTGGAAGTACATAAAGTGGACAAGCTTCATAGTCAGTGGAAGTCTAGTGTGCCTCCGGCCTAGCTCAACTCACTATCTGCTCAGAAGTTTCTGGATCGCATTGGGCGAGCAGTAAGCTCCTGCGGTGTAGTTGTATTTCTCTGGTTACATAGAACTTGGGCCTATCCTTGCTGGTAGCTCTTTGAAATTTGGACTGTGATTTGCATGTACCTGAAAGAGGCTTTCATCAAGGTTAACATCTAGCTTGAAGTAAAAGAAGCTGTTTTTGTTTGAACTCCTTACTGCCTCCTGTCTTATTCCTGCACTAAAATCATGGATACCTCCACCACCATCAAGGGCGGTGAGGCTACTAACATGCTCAGTGTGTCCTGGGGGAAACAACTAAGAAGTTACACCACCAACTGCTACATCTGCAGATCCTCTAACCACTGTAATGTTATATGAACTCACCACAATCCCCATCCTCTCCTCTGCTGCCTCTGGGGCATCACAATAAGGCTAGGTTCACACGGTGTATTTGCAGGGCATAATTACGCCCCGCAATTACGCCAGGTGGACTGGGGCGGGAGCGGGGGGCTTGCACCTCGCCGGCACATAGACATTCATTACCAGCGGCGCGTATACGCCGCTGGGAATTCCCATGTCACTTATCTCCTCCCTCGGCGTATTCGCAGACCAGGGAGAGGAGACGTAATCCCTAGTTCTCTATGAGAACTGTGGAGTACTGTTAGGACTGGGACGTATTCCAGCCGTAATTTGCGCAGTACGGCGCATAATTACGGGCTGAAATATGTCCCATTTTAAGCCGTGTGAACATAGCCTAACACTTTAAACACTTTTTCACTTCTGTTGTGTGCTTATCTAGAGTGGTTGCATGGCAACTGTTCAGGATTCACGCATGTTAGCTGACCTGGCGGTGCACCTAAACTCTGGTCTCTGTAAAGCTTAGGGAAATCTGGCAGTTTGTTTGCAGACTATAGAGCAAGGTCTTGTCTAGTCCTAATATGTAAATTTTTTGTTTCTTGAAATCTGTCTAGTTGTGTCAGATCATATTTTTTTCTTAGTTCTGTTTGCCTAGTTCTAGAGTTTGTAGTTCTTGAGCACAATATATTCAGTGCGTTGCTAGTTTTTGTTGGGCTCCCAGTGCCACTTTCTGTTTTAGAGTCAGTTGTAGCTAAGGGACATTTTTGAGTAAAAGATTTAGTGTTAATTTTAGGAATACAAGGTCTGGGGTTATGGGCAGTTGTAGGGCTAGCTTTAGGGGAAGAATTAGGGACTGTAAGCTAGGGTCAATCACCACTATTACTCTCTCATTTCTGGAGTAAATTTCCATCAATCGTGTACCTGTCATCTTCTGTCCACTATCCATTCGCTGAATCATCTAGCAGTAAATCTTTCTTCTTTTATTGTTACTCTTCATATTCTTATTTCCTGTGACTGCTGGTGACTTTCCTTGTTTGGTTTACTATTCTTTGAAGTCCACTAGCATTGTTACAATACAGATATGTGATATGCCTACTTGAAAAGCTGTGTGCTGAGGCCCCCCTAAAACTGAGCTCCTTTCAGCAATTACAGGACTGTAGTCTTATTTTATGGTTCCTAATTTCAAGAACCCTTTCAAACCACACCTTCCACTATCCAATCACCCAAGCCCAATACTGTATAAAATTGTTACAATTGTTAGATCCTATAAAATTCTCTTAGTATTCTGCTGCTGACTTTTTGTCTGCGTATAACTAAACTGCAATATCAGATGCAGTATGCCTGAGATTATGTCTTCACAAGGGAATGAAGAGTGTGAGTGACAGAGATTTCAGATGACCTGACGACCAGATAACACTGTGAAATGAGTTTCTAAGAGGTAATAATAGCAGTTATATTAAAGAAAACATAGTCGCAGGAACTATGCAGGTAAGACACTCTTGTTGTATGTAAAAATAAAATAATATATAAAACATTTTCACATTTTAGCAAAAATGAAAAAAAGTTAGTTTTTAAAATTTTCCAGAAAGATAGAAAGCAAAGTTAATTTTATATGATAAATTAGTTTGAAGTGGCTACTATTTATGCTCCTTTTGTCTTACTTTTTTAGACATATGCCTTGCAGGGTTACCTTATTATTGTTAAAATAGGGCATTGTTATGAAATACATATTTCCATCCTGCCAGTACAAAACACAGTATGCATGTTAACGTACATGTGTGTCTCATTAAATCACTTGCCACGGGGCACACTAGTAGAAACCACATGAGGCAAAATCTTACATTATCCCGGTTGTCAGCTAATAAAACAAGCATGCCTTACAGTGTATTCCTACTTTTTCTCTTTCCCCATCACCTTGTACCTTAGGGGGTAAATAAGTAATTCCAGCATATACTAAATATGTCTTCCTATGTTGAATTCATGGGAAAATTTGTTTTCTTTTTATGGTTTAACTAAATTAAGCATTTTGTGAATATGACATATTCAGCCAAAGGCACTACCAGTCCGTTGTCAAGGTGCTTTCTTTTGAAACTTTTACTTTTCACTTTTAAACCCTGTGGTGGTTCTGATAAAAAGGTTTTCCAGCGATCTAAACATATTTCTCAAATGGTTTGTCTAAATCTTCATTCATCTGCATGTGATGTTTTCTGTGCCAATCTATCCCTTTCCTGTTTTGTAGACAGCATTGTCTATCTTCATTTCTCCCAATATAAATTTATGTGAACACCCACGGTTTACTACTTTATGATCCAATCTTTCGAACCCCCCTCCCTCCCCATGAATTCTTCCTATACTTCTGGAGTTTCAGTTCTGGTCAGCCTACAGTATATGCTAAACTTAAATACAAACAACACCCTCAATTTTCTTATCTCCCCAGGACAGATAACTGACAAGTTAACCTAAAAATAAACATTTTCCCTTCCTGAACCCATCCTTGCTCTCTGTATCTCTAAAGCTATGTTCCCATGGCAGATGTTTGTATTTGGAAATACAAAGCAGAGATTTGGTGCATACCTTCAAATTTATGCCATGTATTGTGCACTCAATTGCCATGAATTTGGCCACAGTTATAGATTTGCCAAATTTTATAAGGCTAAGTTGTGTCCTGTCCCCGTAATGTGTTCAATGTATTGTTTTTAAGGTTACAAGGATACTAAATATGACTGTTTACTGTTTGATAAAAAATATCATTAAACATGAATCATTTTTTTTGGTAACTTTAGCAGAAAAACTTTTATTTGTATTTACCAGTATGTTATGCCTTTAAAGAAGAATACTATTCAGATTTGTAGGCAGAGATATATATATATATATTGTGGCGATGCGAGCTTAGAAGATCGCATTTCTCCGCCACTAGATGTTCCGCAGCAGCTGAGTTCCAAGTTATGGGTTACCAAGTTGCTGCCTGTCAGTGAGGAAGGTCAGCAGACTGGCAAGGGTAACCAGGAGTTAATTACTCAGGTGGTAATTAGGAGATTTGCTCAGCTGAAAGTCTGTTAAAAAGCCTGGTCTTCAGTATACCAGAGGGGGGAGTGTGGCTCACAGTCAGTGGAGGATGTGTGCAGGCCTTTGTCCAGGAGAGTATCCTGAATTCTTCCCCCCTAGGCTTGAGAGTAGCCAGGCCCAAGGACTATATTGTACAGTGCGAGTACATATTTGTGGGGCTGGGTGGTAGACCCAGACCACTGCTAGAGAGGGACTCTCTGTACATTTAGTTAGTGGCTGGACGGCCTAGGATTTATTTTGTTTGCTGTATATGTTTTCTGTATTGGAGAATAAAGCTGGCGGAGGCCAGATTTAATGAGAAACCTGTGTCAACCTGCTGTTCTGTTTACCAAAGCGGCGATCCCAGAGCGAGAGTGTCCCCCAGGCCAGGCCAAGATGGCGGCCGAACACGAGTGAACGCTTACAATATATATATATAGTCAAAAAGGAAAATAGGCAGCACAAAAGAGACTGTGGGTGTCAGCGAAATTGGGACAGAAGTTACCAGTCCTAGTAAATATACAAGGAAAACCGCAGCACTCCTCTTTCAAAAAGATGCAAAAAACTTTTTTCCAGCATGTCCATAAGCTTTTGGACACACTGGAATAAAGTTTCTTGCATCATTTTGAAAGAGGAGTGCTGCGGTTTTACTTGGGTATATATATATATACATATATACACAAACACTACTCACAAAAAGGTAGGGATTCTTTGCTTTTGGTTGTAATTTCAGGATGAACATAAAATTTCAGTACAGTTCAGAATTGTTTCAGTACTTTCTGTACAACTTTCTGATCTCTAACAAGGAGCTCAATGCTAAAATTCACAACAGGTGTTTGACCCTGAATTGCCCAATACATTCAGGGAATTGATTTGAATTGGGACAACACTAGAGATGGGTGAATTTCTCAAAAATTCGGTTCTCCGACTTCGCCAAATTTTCCGTCAAAATTAGTTTCGGTCCGAAATACTTCGGGACAAATCACGTTAAAAAACAGCTATTTCCAGGCTGCACAGAGCCTGCAGGGTGCTGTAGAATTTGTCCCTCTTCAATTCAGAGGGAGCTTGGTTTGGTCTTCATCAAGCTTGTTTTGTATGACACGCCATGACTCCGCCCTCTTTTAAAACGCTTTTACTCTATAAAAAGAAAAAAAACTAAAACGGGGGAAAGCGCCGAAAAGTCAGGGAGAACCAGCTGGAAAAAAAACAAGCTGACTAAATCCTACCATAGCGTCAAAAAACCAGTATAGGGTTACCGAGCCGCCACGATCGAGCACAGTAAAGGGGGGGCATCACAGCAGGGGTCACCTTGCAGGGGGCCCCGATCCGGTTATCTACCGGCCATGTTGGCCCCACACTAGGCATACACTTTCTCCCCGAAAAATTAAAAACCCCCAGCCCCCAAAAGTCGGTGGGTTTTTTACACACAACCCCTAGGCATGGGCCCGGGGGCAGGTGAGGGGGGTCCACCTTCCCCCAACCCCCTCTGTCCCTTCGCTTCCCCCGCCAGGAAAATACTATGGCTTTTGGCCTCTTTCACTTACAGTGGGCAAAAAATTTGAGGGCAGTGGGCAGCAAAGAGGGGGGAAAAAAAAACCGCGCTTCTTGAAACAGGCAAAAGGAAAGGGAAGTTCAATTTGGGGGTTTGTTAAGAAAGGGGCACTTTTTTACAGCGACACCCTTTAAAGGGGGTGGGTGACAGGCAAAACGTGTCGATCCACTGGGGGGGGGAAACAGCGAGGCTGGGGCGTTAAATTTGGTGCCCTATTAAACAAGGCTAAAGTGCCCTCGAAAAGGAAAATTCATCCATCCATACCCCCTTTTGCCCCCTTTTTCCCCCGGGGGTGAAATGGACCCCTTTAAACCTCGGGCCCCCCTCGACCCCATTTTCCCCCCCTGGAAAAACATTCCTTATTCTGCATTAATTTTTAGGGTGGGAAGAAAAGGGGCTTTTTGGCAAGACAACTGGGATCTTGGACAGAAAAGGATTAATCTGTGCCCCGAAAAGTAAGTTGGGTGCATCGCTACTGGGGGTTTTGAAACCCTTATTGCTATCACTTACCCCGACCAAACAGGTACAAGGTTTATCATTATCAAGGGAGAAGAGGCACAGCTTGCGTGTCAGGCAGTGGCCAGCCCTAAGTCGGTAGTGGGCCCGGGGGTTACGGGGGGCAGCTGCGAGGGTTGGGGAAAAAACGGCCCCATTTAGACCACCCTTTTGCAGGCCAAAAGAGCGGCAAAGGGGGCTCACCGGGGCCAGCGATACATCAGTCAACAGAGCTTTGGTGGTAAAAAAACCACCGAGTATGCCCTTTTTTGACGGACACCAAGAGGGTTTTAAAATAAATATTGAGAATCTGTGGGCCCGAAAGGGAAAACGTACCAGGGACCTAACGTTGGCACCACAGCCCCGCAAATTTTAATCATGCAGGTCCCAAGGTTTTAGAAGTGGGTCCCCCTGTCCCAACGCTGTAGCACCCAAATGGGGAAACCCCCCCATTTCAGGCGTCAACTTCACCACCTCTGCCGAAACAACTCCCCTTTTATTATATCCCCTACCGGTCCCGATACTCCGCTCCTGGCACTCGGGCACTTTTTGCGCCCCCCCCTAAGTGCAAAAACTGACCCTGTCCGTCCAAGTTGGTGGTACTGCAAGTCCCCTTTCCCTTTTTAACTGCCAGGAAAAACCCTTGGGATTCCTCAGCCATTGAACGCACAGTATGGCTCCCCTGACCCCGAAGTGGGGGTACTGCCCCCCAGGGGGGACTTTTTGGCGGGAGCCTACCCGGTCGCTACCCCCTCCGCGACAGTTGGTAGCCGAGGCGCAGCGAGGACCGAATCGCAAAACGAAATCGTATCAAAGGTTTTAGGCCAAAAGGTCCGGGCAGGCGGCGGATTTCGAGGTTAGGAATGAGAGGAAAGATGGGGGCGGGCAGCCCGGAATGGTCAGGGGGAAATTTATGAACAGGAAAAAATTTTAAAAGGGGGGGAAAATTATGAACGGAAAAAATAAAATTAACAGGGGGGAAATGTAGAAAGGGAAATTGATGAAAACGGAAAAAATATATTAACAGGGGAAATTATTTTTCAGGGGGGGAATTGATGAACAAGAATAAATATATTTAAAAGGGGAAATATTGAACAGGGGGAAAAAGATGAAACAAGAAAAAAATATATAAGAGGGGGGAAATTATTGAACAGGGGGAAATTGAGGAAAAAAAGAATAAATATATTAACAGGGGGAAAATTTTTAAAAGGGGAAATTGATGAACAAGAATAAAAAATTTTTAAAAGGGGAAATTATTAAACAAAAGGCCCTTAAAAAGATTTTTGAACAATGGAAGGGATTCCCCGGCAACAAATACACACGGGGGGAAAGCCCAATCAGGTTGTTCATGTCTTAAACCCCTCCAAGACATTCTAAAAAGGGGCCCGGAAACTTTTATGCACTTCAGCTTTTTCTTACACCCCAATCACACCCTCCTTTAAACTTCAGCGGCACACCAGCCCCCCCAAATAGGTGAATAGCATTTCCAAAATGTGGAAATTCCACCCCATTGTTTGAATGACTCTATAAAAGGGGGAAAAGGCATTTAAAGATTTTTTGATATCCAAGGGACAATACACCCCTGGTTAAAATTTTAATGTCGGGTATGGGACTCATGCGTGCACCTGCTGTTTTCTCACCCTTTCATGCGGGCTGGTTTTTGGCAGCGCCCGCAATCGGGGTGAATAACGTCATTCAATGCTTCATGTTGTCACGGACACGAAGTGGATCCACGGGCCCGCAAGGATGCCAATAGCCAAAGCCAAAAAGCGGGATCTAAGTAGGTCCCGTTTTCACCAGAGCCCCTCGCAAAAGCGGGATGGACTTGCTGCAGCAGGGGGCTACCAGGTCGCACCCCTGAGCGACTAGCTTTGGTCAGCCAGGGCCCGCGAGGTACCCAACGTAAGACAAAAATCGTAGTCAAAAGGCAGGGGCCCAAAAGGTCATAAATATATCAACAGGGGGGAAAAATTTTTGAACAGGGGGGAAATTCGAACAGGAAAAATATATTTAAAGGGGGGGAAAAAATTAACGGGGGAAATTGAGGAACAGGAATAAAAAATTAAAAAAGGGGGAAATTATTGAACAGGGGGGAAAATTGTGAACAGGTAAAAGGGAGGGGCCCCCCCTTTTTTTCCCCGTTAACAGGGGAGGGCCCCCCTTTTCCCACCGTTAACAGGGGAGGGGCCTCCCCTTTTTTTCCCCCGTTAACGGGAGGGGGCCCCCTTTTTTCCAAAATTTTTAAAAGGGGGGAACCCCCCCTTTTTCCACCGTTAACAGGGGAGGGCCTCCCCCTTTTTCCACCGTAAAAAGGGGGGGGCCTCCCCTTTTTCCACCGTTAACGGGGGGGGCCCCCCCTTTTTCCACCCTTTTAACAGGGGGCCTCCCCCTTATTTTAACAAACCATTTTGCAGATTTGCTTTTTTTCTTTTTTTTTCTTCCCCCTTCCCTTTTTTTACTGAATTAACCAACAAAGGCACAAATGCAAAATGAGCACCCAAAACATTCCCTGTACTATGGGCTCCTTAGTTCAAGTTCCATACGCTGCATTTGAAAAACTGGGGTAAAACGAAACTGGGTTCAAACCACCACTTTTTTATTCATGAGTGTTTGATTGCACTGGTCCTCCTCAAAATCTTGGTATGTTAAGCTTACCGCTCGCCAAAAAAAACCCCCATGCCACTCTCCACATCAATATGCAAGAAACAGGGGGGTCGCCCACCTCTTCGTTGCCAAATACTCTTGACTGTCCTCAAATTGTTCACCTCGGTTTGTGGTGCTGGCCCAACCCATAGTAATCTCTGGCTGAGGGGAACTGGATGGGACGTGGGGGGTTGAGGACAGGTGAGGGCCCCCGACCCGCTCAAAGGGCCATGCCAACTATGGTTGTGCTGACGTTTCCCACCGACTCTTGGCTGGGGTTTTCAGATGTCATCTGGGAGGAAGTGGATGACCTAGTCAACCAATCAAGAACCAGGGGGTTTTGCTGAAAAACACATGGCCGCTAGATGACACCGGCAGTTGTGGCCTCACCAAGTGACCCCTGCTGCGACGTCCCCTTGCTGGGGCTGTGACCTGTGCCTGCCCCAGGAATTTTTGTGCCACTGCCACTTGCATGTGAAGGTCTGCCACCTCCTGTCTGACATACTGTTTGTTCTAAAATGTAGAGACTCTGTTTAATGAAGATATCTGTATATGATAAATACACACCCTGTATTTGAATCTAAATGAACCCATAACAAGTTGGGTAACCATTGGATAAAAGGGTTGCGCTCCAAAAATGGCCAGGGAAAAAATTTACTTGATGTGCCGTTTAAAAACACTGCGTATTTTACTGAATATAAAATCACAAACACGCTTAATTAACCTTCGGATATGAATTATGCTACAGCCAAAATTTCTTCTTTGGCGGTGAAAAACAACCTTTCTTTTACTAACTACAACTGCAGAAAAATAGTTAACCCTTGGATGTAAATTGCGCAAAAGAAATGTGCTGCCCAAAATTACCGCTTTGTAACGTGTTAAAACGGCATGTATTTTACGGAGCACAACAGCAGAAAAACGCTTAATAAACCTTCGGATATGAATTATGATACAGCCAAAATTTCTTCTTTGGGTTTTTGAAAAACACCATTTCTTTAGTGACAACAACAGCAAGAACAACGCTTAATTAACCCCTGGATCAAAAATTGCGCAAAAGAAATGAAAAAAACCAAAATTAAAATGTATTTGGATTGTAAAAACGCTGTTTCTTTAAATGAATAAAACAGGAACAGGCTTAGATAACCCTTGGATATTCAATGTGCTGTGAGCAGGTAGCATTAAAATGTATATGCAGCTGCATTGGACGCACACTGGACTTCAGTTCCAATACCCCACAAAATCAGAATTAGAACGTAAGAGAAGCAGTCTCTGAGACAAGCTGAGACACCCCACAAAAATCACTGTATAAAAATGAGTTCATAAGTATCAGCTATCATAAACAGCCGCGGCGGGACCTTCCCTACTCAGTACAGTGAAAGGGGGTATGAGGTCCCAGCGTCGCGCCCGGACTTATATAGTGCGGTGACGTCACAGAATCCCGCCGGTCTCTGATTGGCTTCATCTCTGCACATTTCATTGAGGATGTTCCTTTCTTCCTCTCAGAGTTCTTTGCCCCATGTAACGCTATGTGCTCGCAGCCATTTTATCAATTAGAAACACGCTTCGTTCCTGTGAATCACCCCAAACTTCGACTTTGTTCAGAAAAGAAGTTTTCCTGAAATTCTAAACGAATCGATTCGCCCATCCCTAGACAACACCTTACAATTGATCAACAGTACCTCACCATTGCAAGGCTTCAAGCAGGATGCTTTCAGAGGAAAGTGGCCTCTGAGCTTAGAGTGTCACAGAGTGTCATCAGCAAGTTGCAACAGAGATACAGAGAGACTGGAAGAATCACAGAAAGGCAAAGAAGTGGACGTCCTTTGCCTACAACACACTGATGACCGCTTCATTGTAAACAATGCCCTGTGGAACCGGATGATGAATGCTACACAACCTCAGGCACGTTTAAGGGAGTTGAGAGCCACCCAAGTGTCATGTCAGACCATTCGTAACCATTTACATCACCATGGTCTGTGTGCTAGAAGACCTGACCACAACACCAGGCACAGGCATCATGATTTTGCATGGGAAAAAGAAGAGGAACCAGTGGTCCTCAGTGCTGTTCAGTGATGAAAGTTGATTCCCTCTGAGCAGAAATGATAGGTGCCAATGATGCTATAGACATCAAGGAGAGTGCTATGCATCAGCCAGGTAAGGTACCGTTTAAGTACCCTTTCCGGTCGTCTAGCACGCAGAACATGCTGATATAAACGGTTACGGTACAAATAGTTGGGACCAACACATTTCTTATGAATGTGCCCCTCGAAAGGGTCAACTCTTAACAGAGTGCCGGTGGTGCTTGCATGCAACCCTCCAATTTGTTTTTTGGGAATTCTGAGTACAGCATGAGTGATACGTACAGCTGTGCTCGGAAAAAAAACCAAAGGGTCGTGCACAAGTGCGACCGGCTCTCCATTCCGAGTCAACACTTTAAGGGTTCTATTCCCAAGAGAGGTGGGACCAGCACCTATCAGACTATAAGAACATACCCTCATGCCATTAAATTATTCTCATCATGCTATTTTACAGAGCCACAGACTCGCACATCTTGTTCAGACTGTTGGTGGTTCTATAGCAGTGATTGGCATATATGGTTTGCTATTGCTAGCTGATTCTGTTATAGTGACATGACTTCTGGAGGTTTGTAAACTGTAGTGCACAAGGCTACAGAGCTCTTAAGGGTTACAATTTGTTAGTAAGTAATGTAAACAAGCTGCCATATTTCCAGAAAAGGAACACAGCAGGGAGTAATGTCGCCATACTGGCCACTGCTGGAGCAATGAGAGCAGAGAGAGGTGGCTGTTAACTAGTAGGGAAGCTTGTGTACAAAAGCAGGAGACAAGATCTGCTCCTTACTCTAAAGAAAAGCAAAACAAACAAAAAAAGCAATGTATTTGGCAATAGTCCTTATTTACATGTGCCTTCAGGTTTAAAGCTAAATAATGAAACAGGAATACTCCTTTAAAAAGTACTATTCACCATTCTGTTATAGTGACATGACTGCTGGAGGTTTGTAAACTGCCTAGGTTACATGGGGTATGTCAGTCTGCAAATTAAGCAAATTTTAAGGCTAGTCCAGATTATTTTAAAGAAGAAAATGTTTGAGTCCAATTTTTTTCTAAATTATTATGATATTATATTATTAATATTATGTCTTTAAAATTATTATTTTAAGAGCCAATTTATGTTACTATTTCCACTATCTGAAAGTCTATTGAACAATGCTGTTCAATGTTGCTGGGAGGCACAGAGAACATCGCTGGCATAAGTTGTTTTTTATACACAGCTTGCTTTTCTTACTGCAAATGATAGATTTGGAGTTAAAGTCCTTTGGAAATTTATTGCATTTACTTAAAAAAAATCAGTCTTTAACCCCTTCCCGCAGACCATAGATGTAACTGTATGTATAGTCATTAATACATTTGCTACAGTATGCCATGAAGTTATATGGTTGATGGAGTGAGATCCGGAGCTGAACCTGTGCCTCGTTATGGGAGGGGGAAAGTAAAGTTTTGTTAACAAGGTGTATTTTGGAGTGTAGTTGGCTACCGAAATACATGCTGAAATACTCCCAAAATGAAAATGTTTGAGTCCAATTTTTTTCTAAATTATTATGATATTATTTTATTAATATTATGTCTTTAAAATTATTATTTTAAGAGCCAATTTATGTTACTATTTCCACTATCTGAAAGTCTATTGAACAATGCTGTTCAATGTTGCGGGAGGCACAGAGAACATCGCTGGCATAAGTTGTTTTTTATACACAGTTTGCTTTTCTTAATGCAAATGATAGTTTTGGGGATTTAAAAAGTCCTTTGGGAAATTTATTGTTTACTTAAAAAAAACATTTTTAAACCCCCCTTCCACAGACCTAGATGAAAATGTATTTTAAGTTTTAATACATTTGCTACAGTTGCCATGCATTTTATATGTTGATGGGTGAGACCCGGAGCTAAACCTGTCCCATCGTTTATGGGAAGGGAAGTAATTTTAGCGATTACGTTGGCATCGCATGGGCGATAGTGAAGGGGCACCATCAAAAAGGGTTTTTTCGATAGCGACAGCGATTAGAGCGATAATTAAAGTCATGGGAGAGCAAAAACACCTTCATTTCTTACACCCAAACGGCTGGAAACGGGAAATTTAACAGCCACAACAGTCAAATGGATACCTGCTACATTTTAGGCAAAACCCTTAGGCAATAAAAGCCACAGAAAAAAAAGTACACACCATTCACTATCCCTGTCTTGTACCACAGCATGCCCCTTTAAACCTGCATCACCCACAAATTAAAAAGTGCTAGAAGGCGTATGAAAAGAACATCTTTTTACTTAAAACTGGACATTGAATTCCCTGCCCGGGAACGCAGCTGAGCCCCAAACCAAACATGACCCCCACTTTTAAAAAGTCCCGGGGAAAAAGGAGTCTTTCAACCCCCATTTTAGATAAACTGGACATTGATTTTAACCTCTCCAGGGCCACAGCATGACCCCAAACCGCATGCCCCCCCAATTTAAAAATCCCGGGAAAAAAGGGTCTTTCAACCCCCTTTTTTAGTTTCACTGGACATTGATATCCCTTTTCCCTGGGCCACAGCAGGCCCAAAAACCTGCATAACCCCCAGATTTAAAAAGTCCCCGGAAAAAGGAGTCTTTCAACCACCATTTTAGTTTCACTGGAATTGACTATACCTGCCCGGGGGCCACAGCATGACCCGGGGCCGGAGTTCGTGGGTGCGGTGAGAGCAGGCTGGCGCCGCATTATTAACACGCAGGTTAAAATGCCCTGTGACGCAGCAACAAAAACTGTCGGTGAAGCAGGGCGGAAAGCGGAAGTGTAGAACTCCACCCTTTCCCTCAGTACACAGTCAATACCTGGGTAGCGTTTTGCCCCTCCAATGAGGTGGACCAATGAGCTTCACGGAAATCTGGGTGGTTAACGCTCCTTTTTAAACCCAGGTGCCCTTTTTTGGGGCATTTTTTTCCCTCTTTTTACTAAAAGTGTGGGGGGAAAGGGGTCTCTGAAATTTTGTTCTCTGTCAGCTCCAACCCATGTCCTCTGAAAAACCCACATCTTAAATTTTTCCTGTACCTCCCTTTGTACAATTCAAGGGATTTTTTTTAACAGCTATTTTGTACATGCAATTTTTTTAGTACTTTAATTCTAGAAAACACATTTTTAAATGGATGGAACCCCAAACCCGTCTTTGTTTCTCTTTTTTAATTGTATTAAATGGGTTTTTCTCAATAAAGGGATTGTAGCTATGTTAAAGTCTTGCAAAAAAACAAGTCATTTGCAATATGTGTCCAAATTTAACGTGTCCTACCTATTCCCCGTTTCTGACAGCCCATCACCTTGAGTACTCTTGACCATTGGGGAAAAACAAATGTCGGTTAGAAACAACATTTTTTAGAATAGGGCCTGAGTATAGCGCATGTCACAGTAAAAAAAGCCTCCAAAAAAAAGAAAGCTTTTACCCCTTTAAAACCCTTTTGGGCAATTGTGAAGAAAAAAATGTCTGTTTGAAAAAAAACATTTTTTAGAAAAGGACCGTAGTTGCTGCATGTCACAGCAAAAGCCCCCAAAAATTCAAAAAAAGACCCCCTGAGCCACTTTTGACAATTGTGAAGAAAAACAAATGTTATTAGAAACAACATTTTTTTGAATAGGACCCGAGTATTTTGATTCAAAGGCATGACCCAAAAAATTTTAAAAAATTACTTCTCCCACTTAAAAATTGTGAAGGAGAAAAGCCACTTGAAGCCACTTTTTTTTCCAAAGGCCATGAATTGCTGTATTCACAGCAAACTGACCCCCAAAAAATTATAAAAAATATTCTCAGCCACTGTTAAAAAAAGTGAGGGAAAATGCCCCTTAGAAGCCACATTTTTGTCCAAAGGACCATGATTTTGTTTATCTCACACAACATGACCCCAAAAAATTTTAAATAGACTTCTCAGCCCGTTAAAAATTGTGAAGGAGAAATTCCCCCTTAAAGCCACATTTCGTTCCAAAGACCCTGATTTTGCTGATTTACAGCAAATTTACCCCAAAAAAAATTTTAAAATATGATTCCAGCCCCTGTTTAAATTTTGTGAGGCAAACCATACCCCAAAAAACCCTGACAAATTAAAAATTCTAAAAATGAAGTGAGTAAATGGAAAATGGTTTTTTTCATGAAACCTTGGTGTCTTTTAGTTCCTCACAGCTAAACCAGCAAAATTGTTCCAAGTGGGCTTTTTAAGAACATGAAGCAGATGCACAGAAGTCTCCAGTTTTATCAATCAGCAAGGCTCCCTTTCCCATTTTACTCTCTATTTGGGTGGGTAGAAGGAAATGCTGAGTTTTGTTTTGACCGGGGATCAGGGGGTGGGCCCCCCCAGTAACTGTTGTTCATTTTTTATGGCCTAATGGGATCTGTTGGAGGAAATGGAGCATCCAAGCACTCATGTGAGAGATGGAGACTTTAGTTCCCCCGCCCCTGGTTGAGGGGCACTACAAATGATCTTCCTATCTGCCCCCCAAAATTTACGCCAACTCTTTTTCCCAAGGCAGGGAGTCGGTGTTTTAGGAATACCCCCTCCCTCCTCCTCCCCTTCCCCGGACAGCTTCAACAAGCCCCGACTTGCTCGATGTGCACCCCTGAGAGCGAGGTGCCGCCTTGCATAGTTTTGGCCCCGAAAAAACGCCTAATGAAGACCAATAAAATTGAGAAACTGTCAGGCCTTTTTCGATTTGCGGAGAGAAAGGCTCCGTGTCTCATCTGTGTCCGTTCCTCCTCCGTGCTGGGGACCTGATGTTCAGAGTGTCCAACGATCGTTCCAGAACTAAGATCAACCCCAAATGAATGTGACGGGATCGTCCCACTGACCATTTTGGTGGCTTCTTAAAATGGGGCAAGGAGGGGTGGAGCTCTTTAAACCTGCCTCCACTCTCGGTGGTTAACACCCCAGGTTCCGCACCGCTGCTTGTCAGGCCATGTGTCACTTCGTATGCTTAATGGCATTCGCGCCCCCAAAATCGCGGAGCATGTGGAGGGTGGAATTCCAGCGTGTTGCCAGTCAAAAATGAGACGGTTGCGGGGAGGCCGAGTTAACGCTGCAACGCACCAGACGGGACAAGCAGGGGTGCAACAGGGGAAAAGTGCGAACTAAAGCCCTCGAGCCTTCTTCAGCAGGCATCCGACCCCGGGTAGCTCTTTGAAATTTCTGGACGACAATGTTCATAAAATGTCCAGGCAAGGGAGTGCCCAGCCTACCGATCTTAAGGGTTTGCCAGCGATTTCGCCCTTATCGCACACCCCCTTGCTGCACAATGTTCTTGTAAACCCAGCCAGCGTGGGGTCTCGTTGGGAGAGCCGTCCACAGCTCCGACCTGGGGTGGGACGGTTCCAAGGGAGTTTTAATTTTTCAACATTGCCTGGTGGCTCTGGGCACTACCCCAGAGCACCTTGGGGGAAAGAGCCCTGCACCATCCCTGGGGTTTTTAAAAAGAGCTCCCCGCCCGAGCCTGAGAGCCCCGTCCCCCCCAGAAATCTCCCCAGCTCACCCATGAGCAGTCACAGAGTTTATGGGGCCTTGGCCGTGCTTACTACCCATGGTGGGTGGTGGAGGACTTTTCCGGATACAGTGCAGAAAACCGCTTAAATTTTAGAGGGACACGGGGGCTGGCCGGGGCGGGGAGGCTTTTCTGGCAAAGAAATCCCTGCTGGGATTGGTTTTTGGGGGCCAGGCGGGGCCATGACTGGGGAACCATCTTTTCCACCAGACGGAAAGGAAAACATTTCCAAGGCAAAAGCTGGAAATGGGACATTCGGGCTTTTGGCTTTGGGAGGGTTTTTGGGGTTAAAAGTGTTCTTTTGCTCCCAAAAACCCGGAAAGACAGAAGGTGGCTGCTAGACTGGCCGCGTACGGGGCAGGTCGTCAAACTGGCGGGGGAGAAGGGTAGGAGGGGGTTCCTGGTGGTGCTGGGGGGACTCGGGCGACAGTGGAGGTGAAGCGGGGATATCCTGTCATGACTCGGAGAGACGGGCCTGAGGAAGCTTGGTGGGGGCGGGGGAGGGGGAGGGGGGGAGCAGAGGGTTTGACGGGGTTTGGAGGCCTGGGTGGGTTGGGCCTTTTTTTGGCCAAGTGTTCCCCCTTTTCAACTCGCATTCGCTGCATGTGATTAACATGTTTTGGTGTTAACCACTTAAGGTTTTGCCTTACTTAGCTTTTCGGAAAAGGGGACTATGACAGGGGGGAAATAGAGGCTGGTCAAAAGGATAAAACAACCAAACGGATAAATGGACCGCGATGAAGTAAATGAAGTGCTTATTTTAACTTTTCCCAATCACCAGTCGGGGGCAGGGGGGATAGAAACCAAAAAGCGTTTGGGGCCTGTATACCCCTTGTTCACAAAAGCCCCGAAACGCATGGTTTCTTCCCCCTGCCCCCCCCTGATGGTGGGGGAATTGTTAAAATAAAGCACTTCATTTACTCATCGCTGGGCCCCATTTTTTCCATTTTTTTGTGTTTATCCTGTATCGGGGTTTCTGCTGGGGCCCAAGACCCGACGCTAATGAAAGGCAATAAAGCTGGTTGCTGAATCCTATCTGCGACTTCTGTGGCATTTGCCTACCTTTCCCTTTTGGCTATGTTGTTTATTTGGGTCAAAGAAGGCCCCCGGCTTGAGAGGCCTGGCCCTTTTTTGCGGCGATAAGCGAGGAGCGGGGTTTTACGCTGCCCGTGGCTGGCGGAATTATATCGTGACTTCTGGACCGCCCCTCCCCTTTTTTTGTGGCGGGACCCGTATTGCATCCCCCATCGTTTTCCTCCTCGCCCATGATAAGCGTCGCAAGCAAATTCTGGGGGAAAAGACCAGGGGGGATCCGCAATGCCCCTCATCATATCATCATCAACCAGGTACTTGGTCGGTTGACTTTCTGCACCCAGAGCTGGGGCTACAAGCAAGGGGGCACTGCAAGGCGTTCCCGACCCCCCGGGGTTTTTTCCCAAATTGACCGGCTTCCTTACCTCCTCTGATGGCTCAGTAATGGGCGAAAAGCAACAAAATCATCCTTTTGATCTTTTAACATCCCTCGCCCCCAACCGTTTTTGTCAAAAAGGGGTCTTCAGAAAATGGATTACCCACAGTGGTGGGTACACGAGTTGAATTTGGGCTGTCATGTTGGCGGATGCTGATAATGCTGATGAGCATTGTGGCGTGACGCGAGGACGAGGAGGTAAGACGCTGATGCAGGTTGCATTAACCACTAAAGGGGGACAGTTTGGCGACGATTTCGTTATTTAAATTTTCACAGGGATTACAGCGATGACGGGACGGTCCGCAACACGTCCGCTGGCATGCTTTGTTGTCGCCAGCACTGGAAAGGGAGCCCCTTCTCTCGTCCCTCTACCTCCTGTGCTACCCCCCTTTTGCTCGCTTACCACCTGCGTTTCGTCCATGTTCAGAAATATAAAATTGAGAAGGTATGGGGAAAAGTTTTGGGGAAAACTCTTATTTTAAAAGGGCGGCAAAACACAGCTATTCTCAAATTCCCCTAATAAAACAAAATTGGGATTAAATTTAACTGCAAGGGGTCTTCAACAAATCTGGATGGAAAGTGCAAAAAAAAATATCTGTTATGTTTTGTATAATACATGGTTTTTTTGCACCTTTCAAAATTACCCCGTGGTCTTAGAATTGCTGTTTTAAGATTACGTATGCTCGTCAATGAACAAAGGGGTCGCAAAAGTCAAAAAACCGTATTGTTATTTTTCGTTAATACCAGTTTTTGTCACCTTTTAATTCACCTGTGGTGACTTAGAATTGTGTTTTTTAAAATTTACTGGGAAATGCGTCAATGAACAAAGGGGTCGCAAAAGTCAAAAAACACTATTTTTATGTTTTCGTAAATACACAGATTTTTTGCCCTTTCAAAATTCCCCGTGGTACTATAGAATTGCTGTTTTTAAATTTTCTGGAGCTGCATCAAATAACAAAGGGGTGCGCAAAAAATCAAAAAAAAACGTATCCGTTTGTTTTGTATAAAAATTCACGGTTTTTTTGCACCTTCAATTCACCCCGTGGGACTAAGAATTGCGTTTTTAAGATTTTGTGGATCGCTTCAATGAACAAAACTGGGTCGCAAAAGTCAAAAAAACGTATCTGTTATGTTTTTGTATGATACACGGTATTTTTGGCAACAACAACCCGTGCTGACTACAAAATTGTGGATTGTAATTTAACTGCAAGGTGGGGTATATCAACATAGGGGGAAATGGGTAAAATTGAAAATGAACACCATCTGAATGTTATATGATAAAAAAATGGAGTTTTGCACCTAACAAAGAACCTGCAGTTTCTAGAAATGATTTTTATCCCTATAAATTCAGGGGTGCCCAAAATCCAGGAAAATTTCAATAGCAAACTGTTAATAATAAAGTTATTGCAGTGCATTTTCTAATCTAAGTCTTGGTGAACTTTTATCCATGTTCTTTATAGTTTGAGCTTGTCTGTGTTCGCCCCGCGGGGCCCCCCCCCGCTCACCCCTGACTTTACAGCGGTAGATGCTTTTAAATTCTCTAGCTAATACATAAAACTTAATCTCTAATCTAACTAAAAAATTGGGAAAATACAGTAATGTAGGGTTTCTCTGTGCAGAAATAGACTAATTTCGCTGAGCTGTTTGGCACAGGCGAGCGCCGTCCATTCTGGCGTTTTGGGGACACTAAGGCTCAGGAAGGGCTTTCTTTGTTAAAAAGAAGGGTCTGTGATTTTTCCAGCCCAAACGCAAACCCTTTCCATCCCGTCTGAGTCGCAACCATCTCACCCTGTTATTCTGTAAACTGATTTTTCTGGCCGCCAAAAGCAGGAAGCGCCCCAAAATGGCGCGATTTAAAAGATGATCACAGATTTTAAACCTTAATTTTCGCATGATCTGAAAATTTGATCACCCGAAAAACCTTGCGATTTCAAATTTGTCGAAAAATTCCCCCCCCCCCCAAAAAAGTGGGAATAAGTTTTGTTAACAAGGTGTATTTTGGAGTGTAGTTGGCTACCGAAATACATGCTGAAATACTCCCAAAATGAAAATGTTTGAGTCCAATTTTTTTCTAAATTATTATGATATTATTTTATTAATATTATGTCTTTAAAATTATTATTTTAAGAGCCAATTTATGTTACTATTTTATATCTGAAGTCATTGAACAATGCTGTTCAATGTTGCTGGGAGGCACAGAGAACATCGCTGGCATAAGTTGTTTTTTATACACAGCTTGCTTTTCTTACTGCAAATGATAGATTTGGAGTTAAAGTCCTTTGGAAATTTATTGCATTTACTTAAAAAAAAATCAGTCTTTAACCCCCTTCCCCCAGCCTAGATGTAACGATTATAGTGTTTTTTTTCATTTGCTACAGTATGCCATGCAGTTATATGGTTGATGGAGTGAGATCCGGAGCTGAACCTGTGCCATCGTTAGTGGGAGTGGGAAGTAAAGTTTTGTTAACAAGGTGTATTTTGGA
Source organism: Phyllomedusa bahiana (assembly GCA_025379985.1). Taxonomy (NCBI): domain Eukaryota; kingdom Metazoa; phylum Chordata; class Amphibia; order Anura; family Hylidae; genus Phyllomedusa; species Phyllomedusa bahiana. The sequence goes on from JAODAL010001912.1 coordinate 129,353, forward strand.
GTGTAATTGGCTACCGAAATACATGCTGAAATACTCCCAAAACAGCATTCTTAACACGTCACATAGACTGCAATGTAAATGCGTGCCATCATTCACATGATGTGTATATTATTCTCATAATTTTCATAATATACTATATAGGAGGCAGAAACCTGCCTCGGGCACTATGTATCATTTTCACGTTGACTAGCAAGTGCGTAATTTCAACAGCGCAACAAACGCATTTTACGTTATGTAAATATACTGCGTGCACAAACCCTAAAATACAACAGGGCTTTTGCTAGCTGCTATCCCAGCTATCTAAACCCCTACATGCTGTATTTGAGTGGTTAAAGCACTCCCTCTGTCAGTCCATAAGTATGCCATCGGACATGTACAGTTTTTAGGCTGGAGGGCAGGCAGTTATACATTGTACTACATAAATAGTGTAATGTATTATATAAGCGATCAAAGGATTGCATATTCAAAACTACTGGACTTATAAATATAAAAAAAACTAATGCATGAAAAATATTAGATAAAATAAAACACTACAATCACCAAGTAATTTACTAAACAAAAAGGTTGTCTTGCAATAAACTAGTCCTCACAGAGTGAAATTTACAGCAAAATAAAAAAGAGGGCTCTTTTGACACAATTTAATTAAAAAAAAAAAAAAAAAAAAAAGAATAAAAGCTGAAGATTTAGAACATAAATCTGACTTTCTTTAACCCCTTATCAGCAATGGATGAATGGGCATACCCTATTGTCAGTAGAGATGGGCGAATCGATTCTAACGAAGTAGAATTCGTTTAGAATTTTAGGAAAACTTCGATTCTGCGCGAAGTCGAAGTTTGGGGTGATTCGCGAGAACGAAGCGTGTTTTTAATTAATAAACTGTCCGCAAGCACATGGCGTGACATGGGGCAGAGAAGTCTGGGAGGAAGAAAGGAGGACCCTCAATGACATGTGCAGAGATGAAGCCAATCAGAGACCGGCGGGATTCTGACGTCACTGCACTATATACTGTAGGTCCGGACACCATGCTCGCTCCTCACACTGCTTTCATTGTGCTGCTGGTGCAGCTGCTGCTGCAGAGATCTCACACAAAATATATATTTTTTTTAACAGCGATTTTTGGGGGGATGTCACTGCTCTTATCAGAGACTGCTCCTCTTCCGTTATAATTTTGATTCAGTTTGTTTGGCATTGTAATTCAAGTCCAGGGTGGGTCTAATTCTGCCCCATATATATTTTAATGCCATCTGGTCAGTTCTGTAGCGCAATTTACTGTATATCCAAGGGTTATCTAAGCCTGTTTTTGCTTTCTTATTCAGTAAAATACACTGCGTTTTTACACGCCACATACCAGTTAATTTTTTCCTGGTGATTTCTGTAGCGTAATTTATATTCAAGGGGTAATTAAGCCTGTTTGTGCTATTATATTCAGTAAAATAAATGGTGTTTTTAAACGCCAAAGACGAGTAAATTTTTCCTGATGATTTCTGTAGCATAATTTATATCCAAGGGTTATTTAAGCCTGTTTGTGCTTTCTTATTCAGTAAAATGGTGACGGACAGTGGGAGGAACATGGTGTCCGCGTTTCACCGATGAGGGATGGTTCATGCGCCTTGCATGGTGCACATGTTCAATCTGGTTGTGAAAAGGTCCCTGAAATCTTCCACCGATCTTCAGAATTCCATTTTGCACATGTTGGACCGACTGTATGAACAGAGAAAGGCCATTAACGATTTTTTGATCATCCAGGCAGACAGGAGTACTCCCCTGTGTAACTTTGATGTCAGCCAGTGGAAGCTCATGGATGACACCTGCCGTTTGCTGAGGCCATTTGAGGAGGCGACGTTATTTGTCAGTCGCCAGGACTACGGGATGAATAACGTCATTCCACAGCTTCATGTCCTGGAACAGATGCTGAAAAATCTGTCTGGGCAGGGGACTGGAGACGTGACGACTACATCTCGCGGCCATTTGAGTCCAGTGGGGACTGAACTGGAGGAAGAGGAGGGGACATTGGAGCACAAGCATTGTCTGGTGAAATGAGTGGTTTTTCTACCCAGGTGACAGGAGAGGAGGAGCAGGAGCAGCTGGAGGAGATAGATGGAGATAAGGAAGACGAGGCAGATGACCCCCAAGCACTGTGGCAGTATACAGTGGATATGGAGGCAGCACTTGCGCACATGGCCCGCAGCATGCTGATTTGCCTGGCTAATGACAGCCGAATAGTCACCATCCGACAGAGGGATGACTTCTGGCTCTCCACCCTATTGGACCCTCGCTACCGGTCCAAAATGGGAGCCTTTTTTCCAGCTGCTGAGAAGGAGGACAAACTCAAATACTATAGAGAAATTCTGCGTTGTCAGTTGGCCGCTGCCTATGTGCAGCATGGTCCATCCTCTGACAGGTCTGACCGAGGGGGTTCCTCAGCGCTCACGTACCACTGCCACGGCTGGTGTGGGAATGTGGGGGGGTAGTACCAGCTCCATCAACAGCAACCTAAGTCTGGAGTCGCTGATGAGCAGCTTCCTTCACCCGCCTAGTGAGGAGGGCACTCGCCAGCAGCAGCAGCAGGACCTGGAGCAGACCCTGAACCAACAGGTGATGGCCTACTTGGACAGCACTCTGCCACCCCAATTAGAAGATCCGCTGGACTACTGGGCAGCCAAACAGGATGTGTGGCCGCAACTTGCCGAGTTTGCAGTGGAGAAGCTGTCCTGCCCGGCCAGTAGTGTGGCATCAGAGCGGGTGTTCAGTGCCGCGGGGGGCCATCGATACCCCAAGGAGAACCCGCTTGTCCACGGGAAATGTGGAATGACTGACCTTTGTCAAGATGAATCAGGCATGGATCGTCAAGGATTTCTACACACCAATGCCTTAGGCATCAGATTACATCAGCCATGACGCCTCACCAAAACTTGAGTCTGGATTCAAACTACCTGCCTCAGCCACTATTCTGATGCTGCCACCCGCCTGATGCCACACATCTACCGACAGTTTCTCCTTCTGCCTACCACCATCTTTACCAGAGACTGGTATTGCCACCCACCTCCACACTCTGTCATTGTGCCACTCTATGAACTCATGCTGGTGCCGTGACCTCCACACTGTGTCATTGTGCCACTCTCTGACCTCATGCTGCTGCTGCTGTTGTTGCTGCTGCCGTCACCTCCACACCCTGTCATTGTGCCACTCTATGACCTTATGCTGCTGCTGCTGCCGTGACCTCCACACTCTGTCATTGTGCCACTCTGTGACCTACTCCTGGTTGTGCCACCTCTACACTCTATCATTGTGCCACTCTATGACCTCCTGCAGCTGCTGCAGGTGCCATGACATCCAAACGATGTCTTTGTGCCCCTCTATGACCTCATGCTGCTGCTGTTGATGCCGTCACCTCCACACTGTGTCATTGTGCCACTCTCTGACATCATGCTGTTGCTGGGGCTGCTGCGGTGACCTCCACACTCTGTTATTGTGCCACTCTCTGACCTCATGCTGCTGCTGCTGTTGATGCCGTCACCTCCACACTGTGTCATTGTGCCACTCTCTGACCTCATGCTGCTGCTGTAGCTTCTGCCGTGACCTCCACACTCTGTCATTGTGCCACTGTCCCCCAAGCACACCCAATCACCGTGGCAGTATACAGTGGAGATGGAGGCAAGGAGTCCCTCAGAATCACTTGCGCACATGGCCTTCAGCCTGCTGATTTGCCTGGCTAGTGACAGCCGAATAGTCACCAGCCGGCAGAGGGATGACTTCTATGTGCGTTGTATGAAGACCAAACCCAGCTCTCTCTGCATATGTAAGCATCGCACAATGTTCTGCAGCCAGGAAGAGCTGTTTTATAATGTTATTCATCCAGAATTAATTTGGAATAAAAATAATTTTGTCGGGAAATTCAGTGAAGTCGGCGAATCGAATTTTTGAGAAATTCGCCCGTCTCTAATTGTCAGTAAGGATGTATGGAGCATGCACTATGCATGGCTGGTGCTGGCTCTCAATTACAGCTGACACCCGCCGCTAACAGCAGGGAATGGAGTTGGCTCCTATCCCTGCTATTTAACCCTTAGACACTGCGGCAATCGTGGCCATTGCTTCTAAATAAATGAGGAACGATGCTGTAAACTGTTCATTCTCCTATCGACTCATCCCCTCCCCCCCGGCAACATGATTGCAAGTGCTGAGAAGTGCGCATGGTGGATAGAAGCCTAATTAAGGCTTCTATAGCTGCCATGTTACTACTCTTAGGCTATGTTCACACGGCATTTATTGGGACGTATCTCGCCCCGTAATTCGCGCCACACTGCTCTAAATTTGGGGTGAGATATGCCCCAATAATTACGGTAATCCACAGTTCTCATAGAGACCTATGGATTATGTCTCCTCTCCCCGCTCAGACAATACGCAGAGCGGGGAGAGAAGTGACATGTCAATTATTCACGGCATATACGCGCCATGAATAATGAATGTCTATGGGGTCGGCGGGCGTCCCCGCTCCCGAGCACACGCCATAATTGCGGGCGACATACGTCCCCGCAATTACACCGTGTGAACCTAGCCTTAGCCAGGTAGTAATAGGGGCAACATTTTGGCATACCCTTCTGCATTTTATATATATACATATGTTGCAGGTGTACAGGGGATTGTACCGCCTAATGGTCAAACACCATAAGGGACTAAGGGCGACATTTATGTACAGGCTGCGCCGGTAGTCTGGAGGCATGTCAGCCCAAAAACTGCCGCAGCCCTGTGCACTCAATGTATGAGTAGGTGCACTCCAGAAATAGGTGCATTATAAAGTGCCCATGGCACTTTGTAATGTGCCTAAAATGCAGGGGCGTGCTGGAGGTGCCGCTGGAGGCACCGTAATATTCTATGACTTTAGTATGGCAAAACTAGGCACATTACTGCTGGAACAGGTAGACCAATTTAAAAGTGGCTTACATAAGCCTGAATTGTCAATTTGTAGCTAGAAAGCGCTAAATCTATGATCCACAGGTTCATAGATTCAGGTGCATTCTACGCCACTAATAGGCGCAATAAAATTGGCGCCTGGGTGACAAAAATCAAACATGTTGCTCTGCCCTATAAGTACCAGTTAAAAAAATAAATGCAAAATTTAAAAGTATAAAAAAATCTATTAAAATACCACTTCATTTATCCCATACGGTGAAAATCGTAGAAGAAAAAATTCCCAACATCAAAATTGTGTGTTTTTTTTTTGTCATTTCACATCCTCAGGAAATTGGATTTAAAAGTGATCAAAAAGTTGCGTGCATGCCAGAATGGTACCAATAAAAACTACACTTCAGCCTGCAAAAAAAAGAGTCCTCTATCAGGTCCATGAGTGGAAAAAAGAAAAAGTTTTTGGTCACATAAAATGGTACTGCAGTGCAAAGTTAAAAGATGATGTTCTTAGTTTTTTAAAAGTACAGGAACATAATGAAAATTCTACAAATTTAGCTGGAATCGTAGCAATCTGCAGAATACAAAAAAACATCATTTATACCGGAAAGTGAACGTTATAAAACACAACCTCCACAAAAATGGCACAATAAATAATGTTTTTCACTTTCCAACCCACTTACATTTTTTTTCAGTTTCCCAGTGTCAATGGCACCTTTGAAAAATACATCTTGTTTTACAAAAACAAGCCCTCATATGACTATGTAGACCATAAAAGAAAAAAGTTATGTTTTTTTCAAAATGAGGAAGAAAAACTAATGCAGCATAAAAAAGGCCACCTTCAGGAAGGGGTTTATCTTGTCACTAGCTCAGTGATGAGGAATTTCTGCCCTGCACACTGATAAGACAGACGGAGTTTTAGTAAATGCTACACTCTATACATTAGGTCCAAGACCGTGTGTGTAATTTGTTAAGTTCAGACTGTCTAAATAGGGAGGGAGCTTTCTGCAGCTGACAGTACTAAGGAAGAACAGATTTACATTCTATGTCCTCAGCTTCCCTTACATCCCTGACAGTATCAGAATGATCAGGATATAGCATGAAAAATCCCCTTGGAGGTGGGGGAGGGTCACCCTGCACTGAATAGACCTACTAGAGAAAGGATCATCTGAGGTTCTCTCAGAGATTCTGTAATGGTTAATGAAGGTACTTGCCGTAGACTAGGAAACTTCCTACAGATCTGTTCAATGGAAATAAAGTAAAATTGATGTGGGAAGCTTGCAAATTATAAACATTTTCACCTTTTATCATTATTGAAAATTCTGTCCCATTTTTGTTTTAGCTGCTCCTTTAGCGATCCATAGTGTAAAGCTCATTTCTAGGGGATGTGACCAGTGACGAGAGATCCTCACTCCTGGTCACGCATGCTCAGACATCACCTCTCATCTTAGGCAGCTACTGTCAGTCTCTTCCCTGCTTAGTAATCACACACACTGCTGAGCGAGTTTTCAACCCCCGGTGCTGTCATTCTACTCCTGTCCACTGTACTCCCTAGTAATTAGCCAAACATTGCAAAGAAATAAAAGGGAGAAAGAAACCTAAATCAGGTATGTGCATTGAGAAAACAAAAATCCACGTTTGGTTGTTGTAGAGATTTAAACCTAAGACCCCTATGCTGAAAGGCAGAAGTGCTAACCACTTAGTTACATTGTAGCTACTCACAGCTCTTTACATAAACAGACCTTTGGTATACTAGAGTAAGCACACTGTGGGGAAAGGCATGGGGATGTCAAGTCTGCTGGGTCACATGCAGTGTTCGGGAAAATACTTTGGGAAAGTATTTTAACTACAAAATATTTATGACTGAAGTATTTTAAATACAAATACTAAATAATTTCATACCGAAGTATTTTAAATACAAATACTAAATACTACTTCAAAAGTATTTTCAAAATACTAAAATACTTGAAAAATTTTAACAAAAAATTTAATAAAAACAAAAAATGGATCAGAGGTCCTTTAGCCCACTAGGATTAGCATCTACCCTGCAGATAAGTCAGTGGCCAGGATTCATTGTGTCCGACTCCTATAGAAGATGTCTGTCACATGGAGGAGAGGATGCTACAGTAAAGAGAAACATACAGGTACCTTCCTTTAGTTACTATGCCTATTAATGTCAGGCATTTGGGGATATTAATTTAGTTTCAGTAACTCCATGTGCTTCACATTAATAGCAGTTAACCCCATCATGTCCCTCATATTAAACCCTGTGTGCCCTATATAAGGGTTACTAATATGTGAGACACATGGGGGCACTAATAAAGGACCTTAATTATGAAGATACCTAATTATTACCTCCATGTCTCACACATATCAGTAACTCTTATTTGAGGCACACAGGGGTTTAATGTGAGGGACATGATGGGGTTAACTATTACTATTAGGCACATGGAGTTACTAAGCTGTAATGCACATGACCAGACTTTTTATCTGCAATGGTGGATTTCCCCCCCTCGGCTTATACTCGAGACAATACGTTTTCCCAGTTTTTTGGGCCTCGAGTATATACGGTAATTTTACGGAATGCATTACGCGATCGGGATGATTAAAAAGTAAAAATAAATCACGCTTCACTACAAGGCGGACTTGCGTTGTTGGAACTTGCTGGAATTTTCCCTCCTCTCGTCGCACCTCGCACGAGATACGAGAAACGAGAGTGATGCGTGACTCGCGCTGTTGTTTTTTTTTTTAAGTGCGGTGAGGTGGGTTATTTAAATTACAACATTTGTTTTGAATTTAGAAAGTATTTAAGATACTTAAAATACTTCCTAAAAGTATTTTAATTACAAATACAAAATACTGAATAAAAAAAGTATTTTGATTACAAAATACAAATACCTGACAAGTACCTGACAAGTATTTTAAATACTATTTTAATTACTTGTATTTTAAATACTCCCGAACACTGGTCACATGATATGCAGTTCAAACAAATCATACACGTCCTCTTATGAACACACTGAAAGTTGAAGCAGAACAAACCAGGCATGAAATGCCTTAGTGGTAAAACCCCTATTTAGGCCTGATTTACTTCTGCATTGGGTCATGGAAATGAAGTGATGAAAATGGAACTCAAAGTATCCCTTGATTTGATGGATCCTTTAAAGGATCCGTCAAGAAACCGATACTTGTACATGTGTTTGCATCAGTTTACATCTATTGAAAATGAATCCATTTTTAAAAACAATATATAAGGATGAAATTCCTTTGCACATGTGAGAACAAATAAAAGATCTTTCAAACTATGTAAAAACGGAGACAAATGGATAGCCATCCGTAACTATCCGTTTATCATTTTTTAAAGGAAAAACTACCACAGCAAACTATAATATTTTTAAATTAGGAAAAAGAAAATCTGACAACACAGAAGTAGAGCCAAACTGATGCAATGTGAGAGCTTAAAAACTCCGTAATAATGAATGGGCATCTGTTTCTTCCCATTTTTTTGTCTCCCAAATGGAGCAGAACAACAGAGAACCCACACTGATCTGAACTAGGCCTTAGAGTTGTGTAATTTATCCTTAGGAACAACCTGAATTTCAACCTGTTCCATGTCTAATTTGTAGGGTATTCCATACATTAAAAATTCCACTTGTCATATCAGTCTACAGATGCTGCTACAGATGCTGCTACTTTCATTGCGTAAAAGTAATATTAACCCACACAATACTGAAATAATTTCAGATATAGCACTTGGTAAAGACCATAAAAAATAGAACACATTTCCAGAGTTGCTGTTTTTTTTTGTTCATCCTGTCTCTCAAAAAACAGAATTAAATAAAATGATCAGTTATATGTACCTTACAATGGCACCAATGAAACAAGCAGCTCACCCCTGCAAATAGCAATCTCTCATATGGTTCATTTGCTGAAATAATAAATGTGTAAGTGTTATCAAGTCAATTATACATCATGGTGAACACTGTGAATTTTTGTTTCTAGAATTGCTGTTTTTTGTTCATTCTGCCTTACAAAAATTGAAATAAAAAATTATCATAAACTTGTATGTACTGTGCCACAAATTGATACTAATGAATTCTACAGATTGTCCTGTAAAGACAAGTCCTTACACAGCTCAGTTGATGAAATAATACAAAAGTTATGACTAAGAATGTACATAAAACAAAGACAATTTTTTTAAATAACCTATGCATCTGGAAAAGCTGGGTGACATCCCTCCTCAGCAGGCATCCAGAAATGTTGGGTGCCTGTTGTGGAGGATGGGTGCCACTCTGCTTTTCTGAATGCCTGCTGTGGGGGATGCCACCCAGGTTTCTAGGGCACTGAATAGGCTATTCAACGTCTCGGAAATCTGGGTGATGCCCCATTTGAAGGGTTGTTTTTTTCTACAGGTTTCCCTTTTGGACTACAATGAATTCCCTGCACTACGTTGGACCAGAGTTGCATCTATTTCTTTAATAAAATGGTTAATTAGGCTGGTGTTTGGTAGTGTTATTTGTCTTTTTCTATGTGTTTTATTCATTTTCTTCTGACAGATGCCTCTCCATTACTAGTGCTAAGGCTTGGAACCACAAGGCGGACACTAACCCTCTGTCCCTATTATCCCAGTATTCAATGGATCAGGGTTGGCAAGAGCCGGATAACCATCAGAAGCAGATCCTTAATGTGATGGACCGCTTCGGGGGCGGCTGTGGGCTGGTATTTTTAGAATAGGAAGGACCAGTACCGATGGACTTTGTTATTCTGATAGTTTCAGGCTGCAGTTGTCGGTTTTACCTTGCTTGGTTCTGAAAAATGGGAGGGACCCCAGGTCAATTTATTAAAAAAAAATATTTTTTTCTTTTTAGATTTTTAATAAAGGATAAAAATAAAATGATGTGAGGTCCCCCATTTTAACTAGTTAAGGTAAAACCAGAAGCTTCAGGCTGATATTAGGTCCATGAATATTGGTTCTTTCCCACCCTAAAAATACCAGCCTACAGCTGTCCCAGAAGCAGACATTCACATTAAGTTCCCTTTACCCGTGGTTGGGTACTGTGGTAATAGTGACAGTGGGTTGGTGTCAGTCTTCGGGTGACGAAAAACACTGCTGGCTAACTACAAGCCCGAGCCATAGTAATGGAGAGGCATCTGTCAGACACCTCCATTACTAACACTGGAATAAAATGGTAAAAAATATCACAGAAACAAAATGAAAGTAAACAATTTATTTAAATAAACACTCCCCGACACCAGCCCTCGTTGACCATTTTAGTTTAGAAATAGATGCAATACTCGTCTGACTTAGTCTAATGAATCTGATAGTAATAAACTCCACCCCTGCACGCATGAAGCTCATGGCTGTAGCTACTCATCTTGGGGTGCATTGGATGGAGTACAGGCCAAATCTGCACCACAATTTCCAGGGGTTTGTTGGTCCTCTGACTCAGAGGAGATTGTGCCTATAAGATGTGGCTGTTCCTTCTCTCTCACCCATGCGGCCTAATGCCAACACAAAAAAACACTTTAATGGGATTAAGCATATTCTACAGCATGCGCCCTCGACAACGGAAACCATACAGTCACATGACACGACGGACCAACGTCACGGCCCGACGTCCACTAGAAACGCACGCATGCGCACTTTAACACGATAGAAAAAAGAGAAGCCATAGCAACATGAAAACATAAACATATATGCAAGATGAGTATGCAACCGATACTAATAAATAGACACAGGAACTAGCAAAAAAACATACAAATTAGGATGACCATAGCCAACATGTAACAATACAAGTGGGCAACAAATCCTAATACATGTAATATAATTAGATCTAATAGATATGTTCACACCGAAAAAAAATATATATAAAGCGTCCCATGTAGTAGAAGAATACATCGTAATAAAACAATAATATAACAACAGTTGCTCTACTCACCAGATAAGAAAAATAATATTATAATAAACCAAGTATACAGAACTCAAAGTTGAAAAGCGCGTCCAATCAGCAAGACACCGAACACTAAAAACATACACATAAAAAAGATACAATGTAACCGAACATCCCCCAAAAATGATATCAACAATCTATAATAAATAAGCATATTAGATAACATATCAAACATACTGATCATTGAATTGTTAGAAAAAACATATTATAAATACAACATATGTATAATGGCTCAATAGTGATACAAAACCTCGTTTCTTACATTAAGACCATCCGGCCATAAGGTACCCAGCGTCTGCATCCAGAATGGCTCTCTGTCTCTCAATCGTGTCATGATGTCCCCTCCCCTTTTGGACAGAAATACCCTCTCGATAGCAAAAGCCTGGAAAAACCTATTTCCAGACTGGTGTGCCTCAATGAAGTGTCCGCGATCCTGGGTTAGCAATGTAATTGAGATGCTCACAAATTCTAATCTTAAATTTCCTGGATGTAGAGCCCACGTAGTATAAATCACAATGTGTACAAGCAATTAAATAAATAACCGCCTGAGTGTTGCAATTCAAATATTGATTAATGGTAAAAGATTTGCCATGTACCGAAAATGTTTCTGTGACTGACAAACTGACAAGTTTTGCATGGGAAAGAACCGCATCTGAAAAACCCCTTAGGCCATGTTCACACGGCTTATTTCAGCGCGGATTGGCGCCGTACTGCGCGCCGGATTTGCACTGCAGTACGGCGCCAATCAGTCGCAGTAATTACGGTAATCCACTGTTCTCATAGAGAACAGTGGATTCCGTCGCTCCTCCCCGCTCGGCGAATCCGCCGCGGGGGGAGAAAGTGACATGCACATTATCCAGGCGCAATACGTGCCATGGATAATGCACGTCTATGGGGCCGGTGAGCGGCGCACCCGCCGCGCTCCGGCCCTGCCCCCGTCCCGCCCCTTATTCAAGCCGGAATTGCGAGCGCAATCCGGCTCGCAATTCCGTCTGGAATAAGCCGTGTGAACCGGGGCTTATGTGCCAACCAGGTAGATTGAGATGTCCCTGAAAGAAAAAGATTAGGGGCAATACTGTCACCTAATGTAGAAGGGCGTCGGGTAACAACAAGATTTTCGATGTGATGTCATCATCCAACAGTACTGGTATATATTTATAACTGATGTGTTTGATATATGAAGTATGTGCACTATCCTCAATGACAATGGTGGGTACATCTTGATGTCCTGATTTCTTGTTATTTCTAGATGTACCTAGTAGCTGTAATCTTGATTTCCTATCCACAATAGTCTTAGCCCTATTGAGCACCCAATCAGGATAACCTCGGGCCCTCAGTCGGTTGCAGATGTTAGTAATCTCATCCTCAAAATCAGCAATTGTGGTGCAATTCCTTTTAGCCCTCTTCAATTCACCAACCGGAATGGACATCCGAGTATGTCTCGGATGCCCACTCCGGTAGTGCAATATAGTATTCCCTGAGACAGGTTTACGGTAACTTTTAGTTTGAATGACCTGGCCAACAACACCAGTCAAAGTGAGATCTAAAAAGGAAATCTGAGATTGTTGAACATCAGTCACAAATCTCAAAATCAGCAGATTGTTATTCAAGAAGGCAACAAAAGAAGACATATTAGATGGTACTTCCTGCCAGATAATCAAAATGCCATCAATGTATCTTCTATACCACTGGACGTCGCAAACAAAAGGACTGTTATCTGAAAAAACATACATAAACTCAAACCAAGACATAACCAGATTAGCCAGTGACGGGGAAAATTTAGCCCCCATAGACACTCCTCTTAACTGTAAATAAAAATTATTGTCAAATAAGAAAAAATTATGTGTCATGAGAAACCGTACCGTAAGACTAATAAAAGTACGTAAATCATCTGAAAAAGCCGAAAAATTAGAAAAATCCAAAGCCAGGAAAGCGACGTCCAGTGGTATGGAAGTATACAATGATTCTACGTCACAACAAGTCCAGCAATAGCTGGACTGCCAAGTGACCTCCTGTGAACTACACAGGACATCCCGTGTGTCCAGTAAAAACCCTGGGACACGACGAACCAGAGGATGGAGCTGGAAATCCAACCACTCACAAAAGTAATTCATTGAGTGAGCCCATACCAGAGACAATAGGTCTCATCGGGGTAGGAACCACACCTTTATGGACTTTCGGCAAGCCATATAACAATGGCGTAACGGGATTTTTGACAAGTAATTGTTCAGCCAAAAAAGAAGACAGCACCACCAGCGCTACCCCTTCATCCAATAATTTGGCAAGATGGGATTGAAACAGACAAGTGGGATTAGTATGTAATTTCAAATATTTACTCAGATCAGATAAAAGTTTAAAAATCTGAGAGCTATACATCTGATTATCAAGAACCACGATTGAACCACCCTTGTCTGCCATTCTGAATGTCACATGTTTCATAGACTGTAATTCCTGCAAGGCCTTTCTTTGTCTGATAGAGATATTAGAGGGTATATTAGGAAGGGAATCTTGCAAAGTTCCAAGATCACGCATGACCAAATTTTGGAAGGTGGTCATAGAGTCCGTTCTGGCTTGTACTGGGTAAAAAGAAGTGTTCTTAATGCGGAATTCTGATGGAGGCGAAACAGAGGCTATATTATGATCAGACAAGTCCTGTAAAGATAGTAGAGACATCTGTTCCTGGAACATAAGTCTAGAAAACTCATTGACAGTGTTCTGTTGTTCTGGCAACTCTTGTACACCTTCATCTTGCCAGAAATGTCTCTTCACGGTCAAATCTCTGGTAAATGTATTAATACTCTTTAAAATAGAAAATAAATTGAATGGTTTCTCTATCACAAAGTTCAAACCCAATTTCAATACATTCTGTTGATCTTCAGTGAGAGCAGTGTTGGAACTTTGATACATACTGTCGGATCGTTCACTATTAAAAACAGAGGTAGAACTGGTGAGTTGGCGCCAGGTTCATACATATCGCCCACAGTGTCTGCTGGGTAAACTGGAAGTTATGGTGACATTTATGAAACTTGGCGCAATGACACCAGTTCTAAATAGATATAGAGGAGTGTAGAATACAACAGTATATATGAAATAGTGTTATGCATCAAACATTTAGGCGTATAGAGTGTGTCATGCCTCTCTCACGTCTGGACGCCATCTTGGACCGTCCTGAAGTAATTAAGCTCATGGACTTGCCGTCTTCGGTAAACGATTTCAGCACACAGGTAACACGGCCACATGGCTTAGAGCAACTGGCCTCAACCATTTTTATTCAGGCACGCGCACAGATTACAGCAAACAGCATCAATATAAGCCTTGGCCGTCTGGCCACTAGCTAAACACATTAGAGTTTAACCCTCTACTACCAGAGGTCTGTGCCTACCGCACAACACCTCACCAAAACCACAGTATTTTTATTATAAGCTTCCCTAAAGCCTCAGGGGGCCAGAACCTCTCTCCAGCTCCATTGCTCCAATGTCAGGTAGCAAACCACACCCCCAGATCACCTGGAGTACCAGGCTTTATATAAGCCTTCAGAACTGCCAATCCAGATCAGCCAAACTAACTGTATACCACTGCCAACCGCTTACTGTGGCTGAGAACATACAAGCCTGGCTCCTATCACATCAAGGCCAGGTAACCTTGGTGGCGTGTTGCTTGCTGCCTGAGGTCACTCTGCCACAAGTGTTACATGACAAAATTTGTCTCACCCATGGTATGGATTTATATGGCAGTTTTACGCCACACTTTGGCACATTTTTGGCGCATTAAAAAGTGTTTTGTCTAGTGCATACTGCTCCAAGTTTTGATGTATGACTATTCAGTTATCTTTCAGATAGGGCTATAAATTTTTTTTTGGCTCAAAGTATGCCAAAAAATGGGCACAGTCCCATTCATACATGTCACCCTCAATCTCTCTATGCATTCCTATTTGGATGCTTATAGTTAGTCCCATTGTAATGCATAGAGAGTTTGACATCCAGTCTACATCAAGAGCGCTGTGTGTTACAGCAGGTCAGAGCGACGCAACAGAAGACTAGAACAGAGGTCAAAAAAGCTATACTTTTAGTTGCTGGTAAGCAAAATTACTAGTGTGCACCTAAAAGCAATTTCTAAGGGATATAAAAAAATAAAAAAAAACACTGAGTTACAAAACTTGAGGGCACTATCATTTTCAAAGAACAAACAAGTAGACAAATGAGTTAAAAGTGTTACAAATTACTAGTTTGCTAACATTATAGATTTCATCCACAGTGTCAGTGGAGTTATTTTCTTGGGATGTCATGATGGAGTCAGAATTGCACTGGCTTTACACAGTGCATACAATGAATATTCGCAATTATTTGTTTAAAATGGGACCAATTGGAATTATTACGCAAATCCCTTCTATTCTTCAATTCTTCATATTGCCAAGAAATACTTGACAATCCTTTTTTCCATGTACTGAGTTTCTGAATTATTCATTTTCTGATATATTTTATCCAGTATTTACTGCTCAGAATTCTGGCCAATGTTTTCCATGTAGCAAAGCAGTTCATAAATATCCATGAGATTGTAAATGGCAGATAAGACTGGCCATGCATGACGTACCTAAGCAGGAGGCGCAAGATTCACCGGGCTTGTATTTGCTAAACAATTAGGTTAAAATGGTTTCTGATGATGACACTCATTTAAGCTCGACAAACCTGGAAAATGGTAATTGTATGATTATATGTTTTCCTCTGATTCACAGGATCCTTCATGGGGTTTTTTGGTTGTGCATCCATGGTTCTGCAGTATATTGCGATTCAGTCTTAGATGGTTACCCCCTTTACATGCTGTGAGGTTGTATATCTCAGTAATGGTCGTCTCACAATTTGCAAAGTGTCATTTGCACCAACAATAAATGGATGGTAGGTAAGATAAATAAGCTTTCTTTCCTTTTTTGGAGCATACAAATACATATTTATGATCCATTACAAAGAAAGCATTTGTAGAAAAAGAAGAGAAAATGTGTTTCCTTGTTCCAATATTAGCATAAACAAAAAATACAGAAATTTGGAGTACAGTAAAATTACTTCTAATAATCTGGAAAATTTTATCATTTTAATACAAAACTGCAATAAAATATTTAATTGAACAAGAGCAGAATTAATAGAACCAGTAAGGATACCCATACATCCGCGTGGGCTATACTAACTGCACATCATTTACAGTTTATGGCCATGATTTTCTCAGCAAGTACAGGTTAAAGTACTGTACAGTGAGAAAAAAAATTGCTAAATTATAATCTCCCAAAGTTAGATACTTGTATAGTATACTCTTAATTAAATGTCATATGAACTTTTAGCTGTATGACGACACAAAACTCTGTAGTTTTGTTTGCCTGACACAGAAGCTAAGGAGCCTAAAGGGTTTGTGTCCTCCTTTTCAGTTGTTGCTCTGATCACATTGGGGTGGGGCCCAAACTAGCACTCTGTCAGTGTTAATGAGAAGCCTCTACAAATTCCATTATAGTACATGCTGTTCTTAGAATTTTTTTTGACAAGTTTTGAACTCAGAACTTTTAGTATGAAAGGCAGAAACATTAAAAATGAGCCCCAGGCTGCTCCGATAGCTATAAGAGTAATGTACGTCTCTATATGCTAATACATTATTGGATGAAAAAGTGAATAGAAAAAGTTAGTTCTTCAAGCAAAGTTACTAAAAAATAACAGTGCAAAAAGAGTTAGGGGTTGTTCACACGGTGTTTTTGGATCCGATTTTGGATCCATTTTGGGTCCGAAAATTGCAAACAGATCCAACACGTATCTAACACGCAGGTGAATTTTTGGAACGGATCCAAAAGACGCAATGAAACACGCATCAGCGATCGCGTGAATGCCGATGCGTGCTTCACAGTAAAAGCAATGTAAATCACATTTCTCATTATTAGGTACATGTTTGGGTCTATTTAGGGCCCAACAGACGGATCCAAAAATGTATCTAAAAACGTATGTTTACACGGAGTCAACATGGCGTGTGAACATACCCTTATAATATACACATTGTTAGTGTATTTTTAAAAATAAACATAAAAAAAATATGTAACTGGTATCCCCATTACCCTAAGAGAATGTTCACACATAAATGCGCTGAAATACGTGGTAAAATACATTTCAAACAGTGTACAAGTACAGAACTCGTTGAGTGCTGTCTTGAATTGTCGTTGATATGCAGACAGCAATGATTTTACTCCCGTATCTTTCGGCACATGCTGTACGCCCGTGAAAAGAAGTGGCCTTTCACCTCTTTCAGGTGCTTACAGTGAAGGAAATAATTATTTGATCCCTTGCTGATTGTTGAGAGACAGAATATTAAAAATAAAATCCAGTACATCACATTGTATAAATTATATAAATTTGGCTTTTACGGAGAGAAATAAGTATTTAATCTCTTATAAACCATTAAGAGTTCTGGCTCCTACAGACCAGTTCGATGCTCCTAATCAACTCGTTACCTGAATTAAAGACAGCTGTCTTAAATAGTCCCCTTTATAAAAGACTCCTGTACACAGACTCAATTAGTCAGACTCTAACCACTAAAACATGGGCAAGACCAAAGAAATTTCTAAGGATGTCAGGGACAAGATCATAGACCTACATGAAGCTGGGATGGACTACAAAACCATAAGTAAGACGCTTGGTAAGAAGGAGACAACTGTTGATGCAATAATAAGTAAATGGAAGAAATACAAAATGACTGTCAATCGACATCGATCTGGGGCACAATGCAAAATATCATCTCGTGGAGTACCCTTGATCATGAGAAAGATGAAAGATCAGCCTAAAACTACATGGTGGGAACTTTTTAATGATCTCAAGGCAGCTGGAACCACAGTCAATAAAAAAATCATTGGTGACACAATACTCCATAATGGTTTAAAATCCTGCAGTGCCTGCAAGGTCCTTGTCTTTTGGGGGGCTTTAAATGAAATAATTTTTCCCCATACTTTTTGTAGGGACCATTTATATATTTATATAAATTAATCATGTCCCCTCAAAGCTGTCTTTTCTCGAGACTAAATAAGTTAAATTCTACTAACCTATCCTCAAAAGTAAGATGCTCCATTCCCCTTATAAGTTTGGTTGCTCGTCTTTGCACTCTTTCTAGCTCCATTGCATCTTTTCTATAAACTGGAGCCTGGAACTGAACTGCATATTATACATTGTATAATTTATACATGTGATTTTCTGGATTTTATTTTGGATCTTCTATCTCTCAATGTTAAAATTAACCTACCCTTAAAATTATAGGCTGTTCATGTCTTTGTCAGTGGGCAAACTTAGACAATCAGCAAGGAATCAAATAATTATTTCCTTCACTGTACATGCCGCGAAATACAAACGTGTATGAGGCAGAAATTTCTGCCTTTGGACATTGCGCAGAATTTGTGCTTTGAAAGTATGTACTTTCAAAGTGCAAATGAAAGGTGTGTTGTGGCGTGTATAGTGCACACCATAAAGACGCCATCTGAACATATGCTAACAACTAGTGATGAGCGATTGTGTCAACTATCGTTATCGATTCGATAGTCAATATCGGCAATTATCATGACGATATCCGATATTTGATAACAGATTATCGCCGATGACCATTTAAGTCTATGGGAGAGGAACAACACCTTCATTCTTACACCCAAACAGGGCTGGAGAAGCTGGAATTAACATCCACAACAGTAAACTGGATACTTGCTACATCTTAGGCAAGACAATTAGGTTATAAAAGTCACAGAAAAAAAGTCACAGACCATTCACTATCCCTGTCTTGTACCACAGCATGACCCTTAAACCTGCATGACCCACAAATTAAAAAGTTCCAGAAGGCAGTATTATTTGAACCATCATTTTTCTTGAACTGGACATTTACTATCCCTGTCCTGGACCGCAGCATGACCCTTGAACCTGTCTGACCCACAGATTAAAAAGTGCCGGAAAAAGGAGTTTTTCAACCACCATTTTAGTTGAACTGGACATTGACCATCCCTGTCCTGGACTGCAGCATGACCCTTAAATCTGCATGACCCACAGATTAAAACGTGCCAGAAAAAGGAATCTTTCAACCACCATTTTAGTTGAACTGGACATTGACTATATGGGCCGCAGCATGACCCTCAAACCCGCTTGACCCACAGATTAAAAAGTGCCGGAAAAAGGAGTCATTGAACGACCATTTTAGTTGAACTGGACATTGACTATACCTGACCTGGACTGCAGTATGACCATTAAACCTATCTGACCCACAGATTAAAAAGTGCTGGGAAAAGGAGTCTTTCAACCACCATTTTAGTTGAACTGGACATTGACTATGCCTGTCTTGGACCGCAGCATGACCCTCAAACCTGCATGACCCACAGATTAAAAAGTGCCGGAAGAAAGTAGTATTTGAACCACCATTTTAGTTGAACTGGACATTGACTATACCTGTCCTGGACCGCAGTATGACCATTAAACCCGCTTGACCCACAGATTAAAAAGTGCCGGAAAAAGGAGTCTTTGAACCACCATTTTAGTTGAACTGGACATTGACTATACCTGTCCTGGGCCACAGCATGCAGGTTGCATTAACCACTGAAGAACAGATTGGCGATGCTGTTCGTTACTGAGATTCACAGGGCACCGACCCAGCGATGACAGGCCTGACGGTCCTGCAACTGACAATCCGCTGGCTTGCATGTTGTCGCCAGCACTGGAAGGAGCACCTTCTCTTGTACCTCTACCTCCATGTCCTACACCCCTCTTTGCTCGCTTACCACCTGCATTTCGCTCCATGTTCAGAAAGAAAAAAATTTATGGAAGAGTTTTTGACAGTCTCTTATTGAAAGACGGCAAATCACAGCTATTCTTAAATCCCTCTAATTTCCAACAGCCAACTAGGATTAGAAACAGAATTGGTTCTATCGAATACCTGTGAAATGTGGTCTGGTGGAAGAACTGTAACACAAAACCAACAGTGTTCTTCCTTCAGTCCCAGGGATTTACAACTGCCCAGTAGGACTAGGAATTGATAGTTTTCAACAATTATCTTCGCCAAACTGAGATTCAATAAAACTATTCAAAAGTTAAACGGATGAGAAATTGTATTTTTCCAGAAATGACACACGAGAACAGTTAATAGAAAATTTCTGTATCCAAATTTAAGTACAAGGTGGCTCTTTGAACAAAACTGGGCTGCACTAAAGTGAAATACAGCTATTTAAAAGTTATATGGATAACAAAAAGTGTTTTTTGCACCAATGAAATACACCAACAGTTACTAGAAAATTTCTATATCCAAATTTAAGTACAAGGTGGCTCTTTCTAAAAAAAACTGGGATGCACAAAATAAAATGTACAATTACACCTCAGGTGTGAGGTGTGCTGGCCAGAAAGTGGTAAAAAAAATGTCATTTCAATGCAGGTTCAAAGCAGAGTCTGGGCTGCGCAATGTACACCCTCCTTTCCAAAGCCAGCCTGTCTGTCTGTCTGTCCGTCTGCCCCCCCCCCCCACCCCTCCCACCCCCCTCTTCCCTTCCCGCGGCTGTACAGCGCTAGATGCTTCTTTAAACGTCTCTGTCTGACTAACTAAGAACTGAAATTCTCTCATCTCCCTATACCCTACGGTTCCCAGCTCACAGCATAGTTGTCTGTATGAATAAAGAGACGAACTGTGTCTCTGAGCTGAGCTGTCTTGAGAGACATGTAGCACACGTCTTGCTCTAGTGACAGACACTGAAACACTGATACTGAACAGGAAACGCTGTTCTGTGCAAAACGAGGTCATGTGATTTTTCCAGCTAATAACAACCATACACATCACAGTCATGACGTCGCACACCCAGCTCACCCTGGTCTATGCTCTAAGCTGATTTGCTGGCCGCCAAAAATGTCACGATAGTAATAGATTATCTGCAGATTGTCACCTAAAACATTGCGTTATTGGAAATTTCCGATCAGCCTAAAAATCGTGCCGATTTCAACTTTGTCGATTATAATCGCTCATCCCTACTAACAACCTTTACAATACAGTGGACATATTATTTATGCTGATGAATAAAGGAGGTTTGGGACCTTGGGGAGATAAGGAGTGTGAGGAGTTCTATGTTATGAGTTCAGGAAGTAAGCTCACCAAAGCAGAGGTTGCAACAGGAAAAAGGAAGTATGGGGATAAGACTCAGTAAGGCTAAGAGTAGAAGGGAGGAAGGTATACAAATCATGGAAAAACAGGAAATGCTGCTGCTTGGCTGCGTAGAAGGGAGATGACATATAACACATATTAGCGCAGACAAAATCTTCACCATAAAAAATATTGGCCATGTATTGTCAAACAAAAATAAGTCTCCATGGCATAAACTGATCTCTACACAACTCTTTTTAAGCACCAATACATCTTTTTATGGCGGTCACTAATGGGCCTTTTTCCGACCCATATGCCTTTTTACAACAGGGCTGGAGTAATCTGGGGCGAATGTCCCATGGTGGATGAGGCAGGAGCTTAGCTTTAATTTTTTTGAGAAACCTGTGATCCTGGCTGTTTAGCCTGCGGTCATAAATGAACACTGCATCTAGGTGGCTTCCAAATCAGCTAGTGTCCTAATAAAGCTCCTCTGTATGCCTACTAGTCCTCTCCCAAAACTATAAAATGATTATATTATTTATTCTACAAGGTGAAAGCCATAAAGAAAAGAATGCCAAGATTGCTGTTGTTTGTTCATTTGCTTCCCAAAATATGGACTAGAAAGCGATCAAGAAGTCATACAAACCCCAGAATGGTACAGATGAAAATTACAAGTCTTTTGATTTTGAAAACATAAGCCTCATGCAGTTCAGCTCATGAAAAAATAAAAATGTTATGGCTACTGTAATGTAGAGGCACACCATTTTTCTTGTGTTTTTATTGCACAAAAGTGAAAAGGCATAGAAGAACTAAATATATTTGGCATTGCTGTAATTCTAGAGAATAAAGATATTGTGGTATTTTTACTGTGCAGTGAATGGTGTAAATTAACCCCTTACTGCCACAGCCAGTTTTGGCCTTCCAAACAGAGCCCTATCTTTTAAATCTGACGTGTCATTTATGTGAGAATAACATTTTGACACTTTTACCGATCCATGTGATTCAGAGATTTTTTTCTCATAAATTGGTAAGAAATTTTGGTCCAAACAATCTTTGTTTGTTTGGGAAAAATATCAAAATATCGTAAACATTTTATTAAAATTTTGCCATTTCTGTGTGTAAGAATGATAGTTATTCCACTCAAAATAGTTTGACTAGCATCTACCATACGTCCAGTGTAGGTTGGCATCATTTTTTAAATATCTTAATATTTTTAGACATTGGGGAGATTAGAAATTTAGTAGCCATGTTACATATACATTTTTTTAGGGACCAGTCCAGTTCTAATGTGGCTTTGAGGGGCATGTATGTTAGATACCCCCATAAATCACTTCATCTAAGAAACTAAATCAGAAGTCTACCCATTTTGGGGTTCAACACCCCTCATGGAACTCATCTAAGGGTGTATTGTGCATTTTGGGTGCACAGGTCTTCCACAGTTTTTTTAGCATTGGGCCATGAGAATGGGGGAAAAAACACTTCTGTCATTGTTTTTTTGGGCTTCAATTTAACAGCATTCACGGTGCGGTATAAATGACATAATAACTTTACTATGGGGGTCAGTAAAATTACATTAAAATGAATTTTATATAGTTTTATTACTTTTACACAATAGAAATGCTTTTAGAAAAAATTGCGTTTTATGTCGTCATATTCTGATAGCTATAACTTTTTTACTTTTCTGTATAAGGAGCTGATTATGGGCTTGTTTCTTGCGGGATGAGTTTACATTTTTATTGGTATAATTTTTGGGGGGACAAGGCTTTTTGATCGATTTTAAATCCATTTTTTGGAAGGCAGGGTGAAGAAATTACTGCAATCCTATTAGCGTTTTTTTATTTTATTTTTAACAGGGCATTATACATGACAAGTTAGTTTTACTCTGTGGCTCGAAATGATTACAGCGATACCCAATTTATATAGTTTTTTTTATGCTGAAGCACTTTAAAAATAAAAAAGTGTTTTTATTTTGTAAAACAATGTTTATACATTGCTATATTCTGATAGCCATAACTTTTTAATTTTTTTTTTGTGGGATGAACCGATGTTTTAATGGGCACTACTTTGGCATTTATATGAGTTTTTGTTCACTTTTTAATCTATGATTATGAGTTTTGTGATTTTTTTAGATTTTTTTTTACGCCGTTCACCGCCTGGTTTAAATAACATGACAGATTTATAGGGTAGGTTGTTACTCATGCGGCGATACCAAATATGCTTACTCTACTTATTTTTTTATCTTGTTTGGGGCGATTGGTATTTTGTAAAGGGGAAAAGGGCAGTGTACATGTTTTTAATTTTTTTGTTGTGTTTGTGTTTTACTGTGTTTTTACTTTTCCATCTTTTTTCACTTTTCCCTATAGGGGATTTGTATCAATGATCTTTAGATCACTGATACAATAGAAATCAGTACACTGCATTGCTACTGGTCTCTATGGCAACTGTCAGTCAACATGCCTTGCAATGCCCACATGATAGATTGCGACAGCTAAGGGTTAATAACCCAAGGCCAGATCTCACTCTGGCCATGGATGATGTGGAGTGAGGCCTCATGTTGTGATCATCCGGGGCCCGCTTGCGAGCCTGCATAATATGCAGGACATATCCATATGTCCATTTGCATGAACGCATGTCCTGCTAGGACGTATGGGTATGTCCAATGTCGGGAAGGGGTTAAAAATGAAAATTTAAAAAAGGTGGAATTTCTATTTTTTTCCCATTTCTCCAATAAAGAGTTAATAAAAATTAATCAATAAGTTATGTGTACCTTAAAATGGTGTTATTAAAATTAAACTTGGTCTGCAAAAAAGAGCCCTAATATGTCCATATTAATGGAAAATTACAAAAGTTAAAGCTCTTGCTTGTAATGCAGTAGTGAAGAGCTACACAAAAATGATTGCTCATTAAAGGGGTTTTGCTAAAGTCTCTTCTGAAGCCAAATTAGAACAGGAAAGAGAACAGGAAGATAACCATACTTGCGTAGTTCTCCCCATTCATTTCTATGGTAATTCAGAATATAGCTATCACGTTTCAAAGGACTTTATTGCTGGATGACAAGCAAGTACAGGGTATGTAGGCAGTCCCTGAAATGTCACTTGTGGAAGAGAAGTGGATCTTAGGCCTGCAAGGGGAAGTTGCCTGTCCAGTTGAGGCCAAGGATATGAGGGGCAAGATCAGGACACCCGCATGGCAGACATGGAAACAGCAGATTCCGGACCAGCAGGCGTGAAACCAGAAGCAGCGGATTCCAGACCAGCAGACATGACACCAGGAGCTGTAAATTCCAGATCAGCAGGTGTGACACCAGGAACAGCGATTTTGGACCAGCAGGCATGGCACCAGGAACAGTGGATTACAGACCAGCAGACATGACACCAGAAGCAGTGGATTCCAGACCAGCAGACATTACACCAGGAGCAGTGGATTCCAGACCAGAGGGTATGACACCAGGAGCAGCGGATTCTGGACCAGCAGCAATGACATCAGGAGCAGTGGATTTCGGACCAGCAGGCATGTCACCAGGAGCAGCAGACTCCGGACCAGCAGGCATGAAACCAGGAGCAGCTGATTCCAGACCAGCAGGCATTACACCAGAAGCAGTAGATTCTGGGACAGAGTATTAAAAAGCAGGAATAAGGAGGTCACCAGAAGACAAGGACTAAAGATTCAAAATCAAGGGCTAAGACATGAACATAAGCAGACAAGCAGAGGTCAAAACCAAGCAGGCAACAAACATAAGGCTATGGTCACCGGAACAAAGGAACACAGGAATCTCAGAGGGCATGAGCTTTAGTGCAATAGACCCTAGAATGCATAATCTACTATGACCCAGACTGGTGGTAGTAGCTGGGTTTTATAGTTCATCCAGGCAGGTGATGAGCTACAGTTGAGAGAGTGCTTAGAGACAGGTGTAAACAGTTGCCATGCTGGATGGTAAGGCTACAGATGTTGCATATCTAAAAAGAACAGATATTGCATCGTGATATCATGGCACAGAATGTTATCTCTACTTTCTCAAAGCTTTTCAATGGCCTTTGTTTACAGATGAAAGCAGATAACACAAAAAGCCGTGATATCATGGTCAAGCAGGTGTATAGCAGTACGTATTGTATGTGTCGCTATACGCCTGCTGCTTAAGAAGTATGCAGTGTCGGACTGGGGAGTCTGGGGCCCACAGGGGAGTTGATCTTGGGGGGCACACCCTACTGTACGTAAAAATATTACCGGCCTCTCGGACATAAATGCGCCCATTTTACCACATAATACAGTGTGCAAAAAATAACTGCTTTTTGTAGTACAATAGCAAGTGAGTCACATATCTGTCTATCTCATATATCTGTCAGTCTAGTATATCATAGACACAGGGCTAAGTAGCTCCATCCATATCCCCCTCCACCCATATACAATATCCCCTCCTTGTTTCCCTTGGTCACGCACCTCACCACCTTCTAAAATAAACACCAGCAAGAAAGAAAGTCTAACTCCTAATCACAGGGTCAGGTGTTCCCTTGCTCTTACAGTCAGGGACATATGTACACTACCACTATACTAATGCCAATATAACCTACAACACCGCCATATAGAGACCACATAGTGGTCAGACACCAGCTCAGGTACAACCTACAACACCGCCAAATAGAGACCACATAGTGGTCACATAATCTCCAAAAAATTGGGAATCTCGCAAGAGAACAAAGAGTGACTTTTGATCACTATATTTACTATTTTGCCATAGGCAAACTTAAACTCTATCAGTTCTCTATCTATTAAACACTAAAACGTAACTTTTATTATATCTAACTCTTAACCTCTATACACACTATTTAAAAACCTGATCTCTATCCTCATCATTTAACCCTTTTTGCTTCTGAAAGAGGGAATAACTCCCTTTCTATCATCAAGTCTGGTGGAACCCCACCTATTAACAGGAGAGCCTTATATCTATAGCAAAGTACTAGCTTCAGTAAGGGATCCCAAGCCAACTACTTGGGCAGTCGTCCCTAATCTCATAGACACAGAACAAATAAGGCCCCCTTGTGACACCGTCTGCAGCAGGTGACACTTGTAGACAGAGGTGAGAGATCACAATTTAAAACGTCATGCCTGACCTCGCCGACATGTTTCGCCAGCTAACCTGGCTTTATCAAGGCTTAGAGGTCCGATCGGATAGAGATCAGGTTTTTAAATAGTGTGTATAGAGGTTAAGAGTTAGATATAATAAAAGTTATGTTTTAGTGTTTAATAGATAGAGAACTGATAGAGTTTAAGTTTGCCTATGGCAAAATAGTAAATATAGTCACATAGTGGTCAGACACCAGCTCAGGTCACATTACAGTGAATACAGCACTGATCCAATATAGAAGTAAAATAACCCCTGAAATCAGGGACTCACCAGAGACGTCTTATCTGAAGAGTCGTTCTCTTCTCTCATGAGTCGTTATTATTCTCTTTTCTTCTGCATCTGTTCCATACCGTCATGATGACTTGTCCCGGCCACAACTCATCCCTGCAGAAATTACACACAAATATCTTAGAATCCTCAATTTTCCAGCACCTCTTTACCCATTCCCACCTCTGTACAAACTGCCCAGGGGTGGGAGAGCGGGTACAAGCCATAACTTAGAGGCTGGTATCCTGAGGGGTTGGAGGGTGGGGAACGGACTAACCCCCTGGAGATAATGCAAGCAGTTAGGGCCTCCTTTAGGTAGTATAAAGGCAGTTAAGGCCTTCTTTAGATAGTATACAGGCAGTTAGGGGTCTCTTTTAGGTTCTATATAGGCAGTTAAGGCCTCCTTTAGGTAGTATACAGGCAGTTAGGTGTCTCATTTAGGGAGTATACAGGCAGTTAAGGGTCTCTTTAAGGTAGTATACAGGTAGTTAGGGGCCTCCTTTAGCTAGTGTGCAGGAAGTCAGGGCCCCCCTTTAGCTAGTGTGTAGGTAGTCAGGGCCCCCTTTAGCTAGTGTGTAGGTAGTCAGGGCCCCCTTTAGCTAGTCAGGGCCCCCTTTAGGTAATCAGGGCCCCCTTTAGGTAGTCAGGGCTCCCTTAGTTAGTCAGGGCCCCCCTTTAGGTAGTCAGGGCCCCCTTCAGTAGTCAGGGCCCCCTTTTAGTAGCCAGGGCCCCCCTTTAGTAGTCAGGGCCCCCTTTATGTAGCCAGGGCCCCCTTTATGTAGCCAGGGGCCCCCTTTATGTAGTCAGGGCCCCCCTTTATGTAGTCAGGGCCCCCCTTTAGGAGCCAGGGCCCCCTTTATGTAGCCAGGGCCCCCCTTTAGTAGCCAGGGCCCCCTTTAGTAACCAGGGCCCCCTTTAGTAGCCAGGGCCCCCCTTAAGTAGTCAGGGCCCCCCTTTAGTAGTCAGGGCCCCCATTAGTAGCCAGGGCCCCCCTTTAGTAGTCAGGGCCCCCCTTTAGTAGCCAGGGCCCACTTTATGTAGCCAGGGCCCCACTTTATGTAGCCAGGGCCCCCTTTAGTAGTCAGGGCCCCCCTTTATGTAGCCAGGGCCCCCCTTTAGTAGTCAGGGCCCCCCTTAGTAGCCAGGGTCCCCATTAGTAGTCAGGGCCCCCAATAGTAGCCAGGGCCCCCCTTAGTAGTCCTGAAACCAAAACGATGGGTCGGCAAGGGCTTTCAAAGATCTGCTCCCTGAAATAGTCTCCTTTATTTTTTAACTCTCTTACTTAAACCCTAACTTCACCCCAACTTCTGGTCTCTTCTGCTTTATTTGCCTACATTTTGCCCATATTGAGCCCTTATTACGCCCTCTGTCATGATGGTCTCTCCCTAGCTTAGCTCCAAGCCCAGTATTGCTAGCATTAAATCACTACTGTGAACTTCCTTCCACATACTGTAGATATGCCACATTCATTTGCTTTCTTTGAATTTACATGGAAAATATGGGTAAATTTCATTTCTGAGAGATTACATAGTCAACAGCAACCTTTTAAAGTGCAATAAGGCAAATGGAACACATCTGCAGACACTTCACCATGTTTTTGTTGCTGAAATTTACTGGTTTATTACTGCACTTTCACTAACAATGTTTGTAGCGCACAATTAATGTATGAAGGCTGCTCAAGATGTAAATTTAAAAGCACTTGAACAGTTTACTATGATAACTATGATACTAATTAATAATCAAAATATCACAGATTTTCAGATACTGTTATCGGAAAAAGACTATGCCAGATGTCCCCTGTTACTGCATGTTTGTCTCACTGAGTAGCTTCTGAAATTGTTAATAAAATATAATATGAGAAGGAAAGCTGAGCACAGTACACAGAAAGAAGACGGTTTTTCTTTAGTTTTTCATAACTGTGTTTCAAGACCAATAACTTTTTATAATTTTCTTTCAATGTAGCCCTAAGAGGAATTGCGTTTAGTGGGACAAGTAGTATTTTTTTCATGGCTTTATTTTGGAGTACATATAATACATTGAAAAAGCTATTATTATTATTATTTTATTGTTTTGCAAAACAAGCTGCATTTCTGCCATTCATTTTTGAGTTTTGTTTTTATGGCATTCATAATGTGATATAAATTACATGTTCATTTTATTCTTTGGCTTTTTATGATTACAGTGATACTAAATATATATAGTTTTTTTATATATACAATAACACTTTTTAAAAATAAAACATTTGCATTTGTGTCGGCACATTTTCACAAAAATATTTTTTTGTCTACTGCTAACAGAGGATTAATATTTATTTTGGGTGTAATGAGTTGGCATATATGATCACGTATCGGTCATTCACTGACCGGGTCATTTGTACAATATCCATGAAGTGCAGTTACATAAAGTGTGACAGCAGAATTAATACCAGAATTGAAACCAAAAATAAACTTAAGGTAAACACTCTTCTTCTCTGTCATCTACTTTCACAACCACCCAATATGCACCTCTATGCCACTATAATTATTGCCTCCTTATTCTTCAGACTCCTTGACTACCCTCAGACACCTATGCTGGGCAATGGTCTCCTCATCTCCTTGTCTGTCTTACCCTCATATCTGACTTCCAATCTTTACCTCTTCCACAGCATTAAGACCTTTCTAACAAAACCCACACAACCCCCTTTTGCTCTATCCTACGCACACCTACTCACACTCTCACTGTTTCTCAATGCTGCTGGGGACATATCTCCCAATCCAGGGTCCCCTCAGCACATCCCCACTGTTGTTTCACCCATCTCTTACAGACCAAGTAGCACAAACTCCATTAACCCCATAAACCTCAAACCCATTCCCCTCCCCCCCACCACCTCTATCCCCATTTTAGGAGCTTTCTGGAATATACATTCAGTGTGCAACAAACTTCCCTTCATCCATGAACTTTTCATCTCACGCAACCTATCCTTCCTTGGATTAACAGGAACCTGTCTGACCCCTTCTGACACAACTGCCCCTGCTGCACTCTTACGGCGGCCTTCAGTTTTCCCACACCCCACGCCCTGGCAGCAAGCATGGTAGATGTGCTGGCCTTCTCCTGTCAGATACCTGCTCCTTCATCCCCATTCCACCTCTACCTTCCCTCACCCTTCCCTCCTGCACTCTGTCCGCATCTACTTCCCTTCCAACTTCCAAGTGACTGTTTTCTACTGACCGCCAGGCCCTGTTATTGCTTTCCTTGACCACTTCGCTTTCTGGCTCCTCCACTTTCTTGCCACTGAAATCTCCACTATTATCATGAGAGATTTCAACATCCCCATCGACCCACCTCACTCCACTACTAACAAACCAGTTTCACACTCCTCTACCTTCAGCCTCTCCCAGTGGAACTCCGGAGCCACTCATAAAGATGGACACACACTGGACCTTACCTTCACCCACCTCTGCCCCCATCTGACTTCACAAACTCTTCTTTCTCCATTTCTGACCACAACCTGCTTACTTTCTTCACCATCTAAATTTCTCCTGCCCCAAATCTAGTGCTCCCCTGCAGAAACCTACAAAACCTTAACCCTCACACTCTCTCTGACACTCTTGCACCTCTTTCTACCATTTCCTCATTTGATGAACCAGACACAGCCACTGCTTTCTACAACAACACAATCGCTTGCACTCTTGACTAGGTTTCCCCTCTCACACACACAACAGAACCCGCAAAATCAACAGACAACGCTGGCACACAGACTCCACCAAACAGCTGAGATGAGCTTCCAGAATAGCTGAACGCCGCTGGAAGGAAACCTGCTCCACCGATGACTTCACCTCATACGAACAATCACTACACACATTTAAGTCCACACTCACCGCTGCCAAACAGGACTACTTCACCACTATCATATTCTTTCTGTCTCACAACCCCAAACAACTTTTTAACACATTTAACTCTCTCCTCCATCCACCAGCACCTCCTCCCCATCTCTCCTATCAGCAGATGATATCGTCACTTACTTCTTAAATAAGATCAATCTCCTCAGACAAAGCTTCTCCCAACAGTCCCCTCCGCCTACCTCTATTCCTGCACAGTCACCACAGCCCACCTTTACACCTGCACATCATTATTTCCCCTTAACATGCTTCTCTACTGTCAATCATGACAAGCTTTCCAGGGGCTTTGCTATAATCCTAAAACATCTGGGGCCCGGGCCCTCTGTTACAGTTTGCTCAGTAGGGTTGGGTTCACGCAGCAATTTTCATGAAGCATAGTGAACTGCGGCATGTGATTTTATGGAGAAAAAAACGTATGTGTCTGTCTCTAATTTTACATGTATTCCACATAGATCCTGTCCATCACTTCAGCAGTCACTGTGTAATGAAAATCAGCACTAAGAAATTTGCCTTTTCAAAAGTACTCATTTATGTATAATAGTGTAATAGCTCTAAATAATATGGTCACCAGATAATACACCTATGCATGGAGCAGATGTACCATACGTATTACCATCATACTGTTACTAGAAAATCCCACAATACCAAAAGCATCAATTCCAATTCTACCACTGCCTAAGGACCAAATAATACTGCCAGACCATGACCACATGTGAGCAACACATAAGGCCACATGTATGAAAACTGTCTAGGTCTAAAACTCACTTTGTTGCCAGAACGCTATATGAAATTAATGGGGCACTCTGATTGGTTTCTATGGCCAACAAAGTGAGTTTTAGACCTGGACAGTTTTCATACATGTGGCCCATAGTGACTCCCAGTTGTAAACAGTCTTTGCAGACTTAGAAGTAATTATAGTGTAGTTACAGCCAGTGACTCACTGGTAAAAAAATTTCCAATCGTAGTGGATGTCTTCCCCTTGTTTTTTTCCTTTCGTCCCAGACCGCCATGATGACTTTTTCCAGCCACGACTCGTCTCTGCAGAATTTACCAACACACATCTTAGAATCTTCACATTTCCAGCAGCTCCTTACCCTTTCCCTATTTCTGTACAAACTCCTCTTAGGGTGATGGTGGGGGTTAATAGGAATATAGATGGGGGCTGTATTTTGAAGGAGGGGTAGGTACAGGCCACAGCTAACAGGCACAATGTCCTGGGAAAAAGAAGAAGAGGACCAACCCCCTGGAGGTTGTGCTGCAGCTGTGGCTCAAATTTTGCGACCTGAACTCTATACTCTGCACCCTTAGAAGATTAGTCACAGCCATGACCTGTAGGTGGTGCAGGAAATAAAGTTTAGTACTGTCATTTTTGTAATGTTTATATTAAATAAGTATGTAGGCTCCCTTGGTAGCTAAGCATATAGGCCCCCTTCTTAGATAGGTAACCAGGTATATACAGTAGGTCCCCCGCTTAGGTAGGTATGTATATGTGTCCTCCTTAGTTAGGCAGGTATATAAGTGCTCTACATGGTTAGGTAGGTATATAAGTCTCCTCCATAGTAAGTTAGGCATATAAGTGGCTCCATAGTTAGACAGGCATTCCCCTTCATAGTTAAGTAGGTATATAAGTCTCCTCCACAGTTAGGTAGGTATAGAATTCCCCTCCATAGTTAGGCAAGTATAGAAGTCCCCTCCATAGTTAGGTAGGTATATAAGTGGCCCTCCTTAGTTAGACAGGTCCCCTCCATTGCTAGGTATACAAGTCCCCTCCATAGTTAGGCAGGTATACAAGTCCCACCCACAGTTAGGCAGGAATATAAGTCCCTTCCACAGTTAGACAAGTATATAAGTTCCCTCCATAGTTAGGCAGATATATAGGTCCCCTCTATAGGTAGGCATGTACATAGGCCCCTCTCTAGGTAGTCAGGTACATAGGCCCTCTCTATAGGTCATGTCTGTAGGTAGGTAGATAGGTTCCCTCTATATATAGAGGTACATATTTCCCCTCTATAAATAGGTAAGTTTATACATTGCCAATGAAAAATTAGCAATAATACTTCTCTTTCTCTTTTCCCTGCCAAGCACCTAGCTCTTCTGCCCATCACTCTACCTGGGCTGTGTGGCCTTGAAACCGCCGGAGGAGTGTCCAAGTGCTGGCGGCATGATGATGTCATGTCACCAGCATGTGGATGCCACTCCTCCGGCAGTCCCTAGGCCGCACAACCCAGGCAGAGTGACAGCTGTGCGGTCTAGAAGTAAACAACAGCAGTTTTTTTTTTCACTGAGCAGGCGCTCGTGCTCTGGTCCGGAGCAGGTTCAGGGCAGCAGCCATTTTATCCGGGGCACAAACCCTGGATAAAACAGCCTAGCGACGCCCCACCTCATTCCAGACTGTAATGCTGTTATCTTCCGAGCCCTCGCTCATCTCTGCAACCAATCATTAACCTATGGCATCTTCCTTTCCTAATTTAAGCATGCTACCATCACACCCATCCTTAAGAAACAATCTCCTGACTACTCTTGTCTGTCCAATTATCGCCCCATCTACTGCTCCCATTTGCCGCTAAACTCCTCGAGCAGCACTTCTATCTTCAACTGTCCTCTCATCTCTCCTCCAACTCTCTCCTCGATCTGCTGCAATCGGGCTTTCGACCCCACAACTCTACTGAAACCACCCTAACCAACGTCACCAACGACCTACTCTGTGCTTCTTCTCCTAGACCTATCCTCTGCCTTTAGCACTATCGACCATTTAATCCTGCATCATTCCTCCACATCACGGACTTGGCCCTTTCCTGGATCTCCTCATACCTCACTGATTCGACATTCAGTATCACCTCCTCCTCCTGCCCGCTCTCTGTTGGTGTCCCCCAGGGGCAGTTCTGAGCCCACTACTCTTCTCTATCTACACTATTGGCCTGGGTCAGCCAATAGCATCACATGGCTTTCAATACCACCTACAGTTGAAACCAGAAGTTTAAATACACTATATAAAAAGACACATATGCATGTTTTTCTCACTATCTCAGATGAATACAGAATAAACCTTACCTGTTTTAGGTCAATTAGGATTACCAAAATATCTATATATATTGACCAAAATGTCAGAATTTAATTTGCCAAAGAGAAAAAGAAGAACATTTTTAAGGCAGATGTTAAGTCTTTGCTCGTCCGGATCCCAGACTGTCTATTATCCATATCCTTCTTCTTTTCTTCCCATCTCCAAAAACTAAGGGCGACATGTATGAAGATCGGCGTGTCGGAGCACCCGTTTTCATGGGATTTTTAGTGAAAGCTGCGCCTCATTTATGTCGGCGCCCCAAGGTGCGCTCATAAATGCGGTGTAAAGTTCCCTGCGCCTCGCCAGTGTGTCTTTCCAATGAATGAATGAATAAAGATAAATATCAACGTGGTAAAAAATGTATTTCAATGTATGTTAAAATTTGATGTATTAAAATGAAAGCAAATATATATAAGATCTACAAAGAAAAAATTATCACCTCGAAAAAGGTCTTAAAAAAGGGATAGAATGCCACTAATTTAACATCAAATAAGCCAATGCAGATGTTGGCTAGATGTTTTTATAGTTTTTTTTTTTTTTTTTTAAATGTATTTGTTCTTCTATTTAGTATCTACAGCAAGAGCCAGCACAGCACCGGTGTTGCTGGGACCTGTGGTCCTCCAAGCAGGATTTCTAAGTTCCCTGGGCTTCGTTCTAGACGTATTTACATCCGTACTTACGTCCGTAAAAACATCACCAAATGTGCCTAAAATAATGAACTATTAGCTTACAATGGAAATCCGGATGTAATTCCGGACGTAAATACGGATGTAAATACGTCTTAAATTTGCCCTGTAGCACCATTTTCTGTGGCCAATACCTTTTTTTGTTCTTCCACTTATGGACCTGAGTTCAGCGTACAGAATAAATTATGTGATATTTTAATAAATTGGACTTCTACAGATGCAGCTATACCAATTATGTGTAAATGTGTTTTTTATTTTTTTTTTATTTGTAAAAGGGCTGTGAAGTATGTTTAAAACTTTTTTTTACTTTTACATTTAGTCCCTTTGTATACTTCACCACTAGGGGCCTCTGATCACTGGGACACCCTTCTGTGTTATATTACTATTATTGTTATTATTTATTTTAGAGCGCCCTTGATTCCAGCGCGCTGTACATTCGAGGCGGGTGCATAAACAACATTGGTCAAACAATTACAAAGTGACAATAAGTGACTAACAACTGGTACAGAGGGAGAGAGGGCTCTGCCCGTGAGGGCTTACAATCTACATATATATATATATATATATATATATATATATATATATATATATATATATATATATATATTTTATAAAATCATGCAGAATGTGTACCAAGATGGTAGCTCCATTGCTTTCTGACCGAGGCTGGAAGTAATAGAAACTTTAACATGGCAGCTATGGAAGCTTTCATTAGGTTTCCAGCTGCCATGGTAACCGATCGGCACCCCGCGAGCTCATCGGAGGAAGGAACTGTGACGTCTAAAGGGTTAAATAGCAGGGATCAGAGCTGGCTTCAGTCACTGCTGTTAGCAGTGGGTGTCGGCTTCAATAAGTAGACAGAACCTGTCTCCTATGTAGTGAGCTTACTGAGTAAGCCTGCTATATAAGACCTTACCGACAACAGGATGTACCCATATGTCCATTGTCAATAAAGAGTTAAAAGGATCCTATCA
This sequence comes from Phyllomedusa bahiana, assembly GCA_025379985.1. NCBI lineage: Eukaryota > Metazoa > Chordata > Amphibia > Anura > Hylidae > Phyllomedusa > Phyllomedusa bahiana. Next base: position 164,307 of record JAODAL010001912.1, read on the forward strand.
GGGGGTTTATGCTACCCTGTCTGAGAGCAGAACATAACAAAGGGAGAGAAGGTGAGCTCTGTGATGTATAGGTTTATATGATTTAATGCTGAATTTATAAGAAAAACAATAGAGAAAATCTTAAAATTGAATATGAAAGTACTGCTGACGTTGCCTACATTACAGTGAATGACAGCTTTACTCATTTTAGTGTATGTACAGAGCAAACTGTCAATCACTGCATGTGGGTGTGGTAAGCAGGAGTCTCTCTTGTCAGTATTTTATCTGCTTTTTACTTAGAAATTCTGCTCCAAATATCACAGAGCCCAGCTTCTCTCCCACTATCATGTCCTGCTCTCAGACAGGACACATAAATCACATGAGAAGTTCCCTTTAAGTGTGTAACTAGCTTTCTGAGTTGGTATAAATACTGCAATCTGATTAAACTGAGAATGTGCTTCCTAATGTCTTCTTTAGGTGTCCGACTGGATAATTGTAAAAAATGCTGTATTTGGTTTTGTTCTCTGAGAACTATAGTCTGCATGATAATTGTTATTGTTGCTCTGATTAAATCACAATTCAACCAAATCACCACTTAAACAGCAAAACAAAAAACACATGGAAAAAACTAGTTTTAGCTAAATCGATTCCCTTATTTCCTTATGGAATGCTTGAATTAATGTAAGCCTTAGGAACACATAATGTTGCTGTTGTAAAGTATTTAATATTGACAAAAGGAAAGTGTCTCTCTGTGCGCTCTGTACCTTACAGTGGACTGCAATTATATTACAGTATGATATATTTCTAAACTTCAACTACCCCTTGTTATGGGTAAATCATATAATATAATCCAGTCCCTCTGGCAAAAAAACAGTTAAGGGAAAGCGGGAGTATTAATCCCACACCTTGGGGCAATCAATGTAATTACTCTTTTCCTCAATGTAATTTTCTGACTACACGTAAACCTTAATAGATTTGTAGTGATCAAGAATTTGATTTCTTTTTCCCTTAAGCTTCATAAAACTGTGTTTTGTAGCTATTGAGATAATGAATTCAGACAGAACAGTTACTTGTGTCTCTGCCCTTGTTTCCTCTAAGGTTAATATTAGAGGTGTTCTTATTTCTAGATATTACAGAAAAAAATGAAGAATATTACTTCGTTATAAACTCTATGTAATACTCAATATTTAAATGTCATCCGTGAAATGTGAAATATTAGCCAAAACTTAAATTTCGGATTCATCTTGCATGTTACAAATAAATGCAATCTATAGAAAAGTTTGAGAAAATTTGTGAATGCTGTAGTATTATAGTCATCATTATATCTTAGGGCTGCCATAAAAACTATGGTTGTCATTGGAAACAGACAACAAGCTGTCATCAGAAAATCCCTAATAACTAAGCTGAGTTTCTATAATTTGGTGGGAACCTCGTAAAAAAAAAAAATTTCAGAATCCAAATTGCTAAAACAAGATGTGTGCAGACACTGAACAAGCAGGGGCAAGAGAATTAGGCTAGGCTGTTATACATGCTATTGCTCAGGAACAGTTTTTCAACTTTTTTACATAAATTAATTTTATACATATAAACTATAAAATAGTGTCATCTTTTGTACATAAATTAATTTTATACATATAAACTATAAAACTTGGACATCTGTTATCCGCAATATATCCCTGCTGCGGCTCCATCTGTCAACATGAACTCACCTGTCCTCGCTCCTGCTGCTGCTCGCGATCCTGCGTGCATCTGTCCTTTCCCTTCGCTAGATTTAAAGGGACAGTGATCTAATTAGCTGTCTACTTACCTGTGACCTCCTGTGTTGTAAGGAACTTCCTGCCCCTGCTTCAGGGTCAGTTCATTGATGCTCATCATAGGATCCTCACCCTTTGCTACTGTATTACTGATGCTATACCAGTTTACCTGCACTAACCCTGCGTTACCAACATTGTTCCTACTGTTATCCTGCCGTTGTACCAGTTTGTTACTTGCCTATGGTTATACCTGCTGTGACCCGTCAACTCTGTCTATACCCCAGTGTCCTTGTCCTGCACTTCGGCTGTCACTGCGGATAGCCACGTCAGGGGTAGCGACCTGGGGGCTCCCCACAGTTAAGTCCATCTGGCCTTGCGGCGAACTCCTATGAAGACCAAGGGCCTATTAGACTCCACTCCCTAGCGTGGTCTCTACCAATACCATCTATACTCGTGGTGACTCAGATGATCCACAACTAGCCGCCACCCACTGTGTCCATGCATACGGACACCGCTGGTCATTACAATACCACTAACACGATTTAGCACTTTAGAATATAATTTCATTACATTTTCTGTGTTTGATGCGGAAGGAAGCTCTGAGGTTCTGTATGTCTGGACACACAGGAAACAGCTCTGCGTGGAAACCAGGAGATCATCTAACAAAAGGGGTTTAGATTTTTTTCAGGGCAGACTTTTAAACCACGCAGCTTTTGTCCTGCCTCCCAAGGCTTTTAACAGGAGGGAAGAAATGGGACTGCACTGAGACTAAGGTTGTGAGAGTTGAAGGTAGACAAAGCACAGTAGAGAATCCTGAGCTTGTAGTTTTAGCCTGCATCCACACAGTAAAGCACAAATACTGGATGGATTCTGATTTAGAATTAGACTAGTAGTTTACAGTTATTTTTTGTTTTTTGGCACACTATGTTGCACTTTTTTTTATAGCATTTTTTGGATTCAGCCAGCTTCTATTATTAATTAGTACATTTCCAAGTGGAAGAACGGACATGCTTAAATTTTTTTGCAAAACCGTTGGTTTTGAAATCCTGACATGAAAAGAATTTCCAGCCATGTAGACTACGGTTCGGATTTTCCATTGAGGTCTATGGGAGCTGTTTCCGGTCGGTTTTCAAACGCTTCTAGTATTGAAAACAGTGTTGACAACCGACCATAAATCTTTGCCGTGTAGATGGATCCTTACAGGGCAAAGAAAAACAGTTTTCAGAGAGGAAAAGTTGCTGCTCTGCTTTAAAGAAGGGAGGCTATACATAGCACAGGAAAAACACAAATTAGAACAGAAAACATCACATGGAGATGAAAAAAGACTAAAGACTAATTTTAAAGAAATTGTCCATTTTGAAGCTTACTGTAACAAGTTATACTATCTTAATTCAAATTTTTGCAAACCTGGACAATCAGATAACCTCCTAACATCAATCATTTTAAGCATGCCCTAAAATACATCTTTTTAGCTAGTTCTTTGATTCCTTTTGTCACCATTATTTCACAGAACCTCACTCTTCCCTTTATGCAACAATATCCTGACATTCTTTGCAAATATATACACTTTATTTCTTTTCATACATATACACTGTTTGGATGACTTGCTAATGCAGCTTTAGGTGTACTATACTGTTACTATTATTGCTAAAAGATGTCAGGACCATTTTTCAAAAACAAGCACCTCTATGACCTCTATTTTATCATAGATTATAAGCTTATCTGAAAAAAGCTGTTTATTCCTTTTGGTAGTGAGATATGGAACTTGGCACTGACATGCCAGTTTGAAATAGCTTTAGAGGAGTGTAGAAGGCGCCATTATGTATGAAAGTGTCTCAAAGCACTTTATACATGTCCCGTTTTATGGCAAAATTTGTCTCAGCCATACCACCTTGAAATTGGTATGGATTTGTATGACAGTTATGCACCAAACTTTAGCTCAATCGTACGATTATGTTGCGACATGCAAACTTGGTGCATTCAAAAGTGTTGTATCTGTTGCAGTTTGGGCGTATGACTGCTCGTACATCTATAGAACATGGCTACGACAAGTTTTTGCCCTGTTCATACATGTTGCCCTTTGTTTGATCTTACTTAGTTTGCTGCTCTATTCTGTCTGGTTTTCCTTGTACATGTACCCTTTCAAATATAAAGCACTTACGAATATACTAGTGCTATATAAATAAAGATCATTATTATTTTTCTAGTATGATATACTGGTCATGCAAATATGTAGATTGGCTGGATCAGAATGAGACATGCTGTTTGTGAGTGGCTTTATGATCTGGCTAATAACTATGTAGGAACTCCCCTATATCAACCATATGTCTTCATACATAATACACAGTGGGTACAGAAAGTTTTCAGACCCCTTTCAATTTTTCACTCTTTGTTTCATTGCAACCATTTGGTAAGATCCAAAAAGTTTTTTGCTAATTAATGTACACTCTGCACTTCATCTTGAAAGAAAAAAATAGAAATGTATATGTTTTTGAAAATTTATTAAACAAGAAAAACTGTAATATCACGTGTTCATAAGTATTCAGACCCTTTGCTATGACACACATATTTAATTCACATAGTATCCATTTCCTTCTGATCCTCTTTGAGATGGTTCTACTCCTTCATTGGAGTCCAGCTGTTTATAATTAAACTGTTTGGACGTGATTAGGAAAGGCAAACACCTGTCTATATATCACCTCACATGTCATGTCAGAGCACATGAGGATCATGATGTCTAAGGAACTGCCCAAGGAGCTCAGAGACAGAATTGTTGCAAGACAGAATTTCTGCAGCACTCAAAGTTCCTAAGAGCACAGTGGCCTCCATAATCCTTAAATGGAAGAAGTTTGAGACGACCACAACTCTTCCTCAACCTGGCCATCCAGCCAAACTAAGCAATCGTGGGATCAGATCCTTGGTGAGAGAAGTAAAGAAGAACTTAACTTTTATTTATATAAAACAGATAAAAATTATTAATAGTGCTCAAAAAGTACCTAATCTAACCAAAAATAGAATCTATCCCTACCAAAACGAACTGCCTAGGCAAAAAAGTGTGGTGTTCGCCCCAATAAGGGCGTCCCCAACTTCGTACCTCCTAAACTGTACCCTAGGGACTACAACTACAACTAGCTATCAAAATAATATTAACAAGATATACCCAATACACACACCATGGAACAATAAATATCCAGGTCTACAGTATATAATACTGAAAATGGCAAAGTATGTTAACTATACTTAACAAGATAGATATAATACATAGAGTGTGTAACAGCCTAGAATCCAGTCTATAGTCCCATATGTACACTTAATATCCCAGATAAAGTATCCATACATGGACACTCATTAACTTTCCATACATGGACACTCATTAACTTTCCAACGCGTTTCTCCCCAAAGATTATATGAGGTTCATCAGGGAAAAAAGGGAAATGTACAGAATAAGATATATGTCAATGTTGTCAATAAATAAAGTGACATATATAACAACTGATGACCACTATGGTACGGTCATTAAGCCATCATCCAAACCGGAGTCCTAAGATAACCCACAATGGATCTCCGGATCCACATCCACAGCAAGGTAATGGTGGACAAATGAGCTCCAAAAGAAGAAGGATATAAATACTTACCCGTAATCAAACCAAACTCTGTTACAGGTGTAAACTGCCTGTGATAAAATAACTGAGTAGCAGCACGTATGCTACGGCGTCTCAAAAAGTCCACTGCGCATGCGCAACAAAAGATATGATTTTGTTTTGAGGTTGCTCCAGTTCATTCTAACTCACAATTATTATGTGTTCGACAGGAAGTACTTCCACCAGCTCAGGGGCACGGCAATGGGGAGCCCAGTTGCTCCCACATATGCTAACTTGCTCCTGGGCTGGTGGGAGAGTACTGTCGTTTTTTCTGAGAGATATCAAGACATTTTGGATAACATTGTGTTTTGGGGCAGATACATAGACAATATTATCATCTTGTGGACTGGATCCAGAGATTAATTTTGTTCATTTGTTGGTGACCTCAACGTCAATGCTGTAGGCCTTAGGTTTTCTTATGAGATCAGTTCTTGTGAATTGGTCTTTTTGGATTTGCGAATTACAAAGGGTGCCAATGGTGCTCTTAATACTACAGCCCACCATAAGAGTACCGCTGGTAATAGTCTGTTGAGGTGGGAAAGTGCACATCCTGCACCACTAAAACATGGCATTCCTAAGGGCCAATATATCAGGATACACAGAAACTGTACTGACATAACAACATTTAAATCTGAGGCTGATTCTCTGAATAAAAAAGATTTGTGCAACGGGGGTATCCTAAGAGGGTCCTTTCGGAAGCTTATAATTTTGCCCAGGACAATGATAGAAAAGCATTCTTAAGGAAACGTGAGGTTGAGTCTTCATCTGATGTTGTGAGAATTATTGGTACTTTTGATGAATCTTCTTCACAGATTTGTGAATTGATAAATAATTTTTGGCCTCTCCTTAAACACGATCCCGATATCTCTGAATTCATTGAACCTCGTCCAAGTATAACATTCAGAAAGGGGAAAAGTATTGGAGATTTTTTGGTACATATCCATTTTATATCGCCAAAATCTCAAACTACATGGTTGTCATCAAGAGTAGTTGGCACATTTAAGTGTTGAGGATGTAAGTCTTGTGAATTTATTAACGTTTCCAAAAGTTTTAAATGCATCTCAAAAGGACTAAGCTTTGATATGCATGATTATGCTAACTCTAAAACGAAGGGCATTGTTTACCAATGTGCATGTGAATGTCCATTGATGGACATTGGCAAAACTAAACGAGAGTTTAGACGTCGTATTTTGGAACATATAGGCGACATTAACCATCAACGTGACACCACGGTCGCACGCCATATGAATTCCACACATAGAACTAACCCTATGGCCCTGTCTTTCTCAGTTGTGGAGGTTGTGAAACCATCAGTAAGAGGGGGCAACTTGGATGGTAAATTACTCCAACATGAGGCACGATGGATCTATCATTTGAAAACTTTTAAACCTTGTGGTTTGAATGACAATCTATCGTTTACTGCATTTATTGTATTTTGGTCCGGTACTATATTATATATTAGTTATTTACATCATCCACTATGTTTCATCTAGCATTATTGGGTTTGTGAATATATTGTTTTTTCCTGGGCTCTGGTCAGGTTAATAAAATGGGTGCCTTTGTGTACTATTTATACATTAATATATATCATCATTAATGCCATTTATTGTATTAGGTGTTGTTTAGTATCTATTACATTGCCATTGTTTTAATATTTTGTGGCTGTATAAGTATGTACATAATATATCTATTTAACTGAGTGTCCAGACATGTGCAATCTATATTTTTGGTTTTGTAATTATTTTCATTGGATCTTCGCTGTTGAGTGTTGGGCTGTGTTTGCTCCTCTGGGCGCATGTGCGGGGGAGACATGGCAAAGTGTACCTATTCGGACGTGTTGCCTAGCTTTGGTCTCGCGTGATTTCCTCTGCGCGCATGCGCGGTATAGTAGTTAGGACGCCGGTGTGAGTATCCTAGCGACTAGCTTTCGCGCTATCTTTTGTTGCGCATGCGCAGTGGACTTTTTGAGACGTTGTAGCATACGTGCTGCTACTCAGTTATTCTATCACAGGCAGTTTACACCTGTACCAGAGTTCGGTTTGATTATGGGTAAGTATTTATATCCTTCTTCTTTTGGAGCTCATTTGTCCACCATTACCTTGCTACCTTGCCGTGGATGTGGATCCGGAGAGCCATTGTGGGTTATCCTAGGACTTCGGTTTTGATGATGGCTTAATGACCGTACCATAGGGGTCGTGAGTAGTGTTGAGCGATTTTTATCGAAAAAGTTGAAATCGGCAAGGTTTTTATGGTGATCGAAATTTTCAGATCATGCGATAATTAAGGTAAAAATCTGTGCATCATCTATTAAGATCGCGCCATTTTCGGCGCTTCCTGTCATTTTGGCGGCCAGCAAATCGGATTACAGAATAGAGCAGGGTGAGATGTGTGTGCGACGTCATGACTGGGATGTGTATGGTTGCGATTGGCTGGAAAAATCACATGACCTCGTTTTAACATAGAACAGCCCTTCCTGTTCAGCCTTAGTGTCTCTCAGCGTCTCATAGGAATAGGACGTGCGCTCTGCCTGTGGCCAAACAGCTCAGCGAAATTAGTCTATTTCTGCACAGAGAAAGCTCTACTATTAGCTGTGATCCTTCCAATTTAGTTAGATTAGAGATTTGAAGATTTTATGTAGTTAGCTAGAGAATTTTAAAGCAGCATCTACCGCTGTAAAGTCACGGGGGGAGTGGGAGGGGGGCCCCGCGGGCGAACACAGACAAGCTCTATCTATAAAGAACACTGGATAAAGTTCACCAAGACTTAGTGTAGACATTGCACTGCAATATCTTTATTATTAACAGTTTGCTATTGAAATATTTCCTGGATATTGGGCAGCCTGAACTTATATTGGATACACATCATTTCTAGTAACTGCAGGTCTCTTTGTTAGGTGCAAAACTCCACTTTTATTATCAGTATACATTTCAGATAGGTGTTCATTTTCAATTTTACCCATTCCACCTGTGTTGATATATCCACCTTGCAGTTAAATTACAATCCAGCAATCTTGTAGTCAGCACAGGTTGTTTGTTGCCAAAAATACCGTGTATCATACGAAAACATAACAGATACGTGTTTTTTGACTTTTGCACACCCAGCTTTGTTCATTGACGCAGCATCCACGTAAATCTTAACCCCTTAACGACCTTGGGCGTATCAGTACGTCCCAGGGCCGCTAAGGGGCTTTGCAGGGGGATCGCTCCGCGACCCCCCCGCACAGCCGGCGGGTGTTAGCAGCAAATCGCCGCTAACACCCGGCAGTAACAGCTGTTTTACCCATCAGGCGCCGCGGCGAAGATGGCCGCGGCGTCTGAATTAACGCCGATCGGTGCTTCGCCCCGATCGGTGCGGTGATCAGCATAAGCGCAGCTATGCTGCACCGATCCGATCACCGGGCAATGTGGTGGGGAGCCTTGAGAAGGCTACCGTCACTTACCCTGGCCTGTTTGCCCCCACATCCGTCCGCAGACAGGAAGTGGGTAAACCGCCATCTTTGTACACCCTAATGCATTGCCTTTGCAATGCATTAGGTTGTATTAACAATCGCGCCACCTAGTGGTCAAGTACCACAGGTGGCCTCAATGTTACAGTAAAAAAAAAAATAAATAAAGTTTTAAAGTACAAAAAAAAAAGTAATAAAAGTTCAAATCACCCCCTTCCCATTTAACAAATAAAATCATTAAAATAAAAAAAAGTTACACATATTTGGTATCGCCGCGTCTGAAAAAGTCGATCTAATAAAAATATAACATCATTTATCCAGAATGCGAACACGTAGAAAAAAAAAATTCCAAACGCCAAAATTGCGTTTTTTTGGTCATTTTACGTCACTCAAAAAATGGAATAAAAAATGATCAAAAAAAGTCGCATGCATACCAAACTGCTAGCGAAAAAAAAGTACACTTCAGCCACAAAAAATTTCCCCCCTCAATGACTCCGTAGGTATTAGTACAAAAAAGTTATTGGTCGCACAAATGGCGCCGTGACGCAAATTTCAAAAATAGAAAATGTTTGGAATTTTTTTACGGTACCAAAACAAAAGGGAAATCTACATGTTTGGTATTGCCGGATGCATAAAAACCCTGAAGAATACAGATAACTATTATATTTACCGAAGATTGAACGCCGTAAAGCAAAAACCCCCGCAAACAGGGCGAAAATAATTTTTTTTTCACAATTTGTCCCACTTGGAATTTTTTTGCGGTTTCCCATAAAATTCTATAGTATAGTGAATAACACCATTAGAAAGTACATTTTGTCCCGCAAAATAAAAGCCCTCATGTGTCTATGTAGGCGGAAAAATAAAAAAGTTATGGCTTTCAGAAAGCGAGGAGGGAAAAACGAACGTAAATCTTAAAACAGCAATTCTATAGTCACCACAGGTGAATTGAAAGGTGCAAACAATACCGTGTATTATACAAAAAATTTAACAGATACGTGTTTTTTGATTTTTTGCGCACCCAGCTTTGTTCATTGACGCAGCATCCACGTAAATCTTAAAACAGCAATTCAAATAGTCACCACAGGTGAATTGAAAGGTGCCAAAAAAAACCTTTGTATTATACTAAAACATAACAGTTACATTTTTTTTGACTTTTGCGCACCCAGCTTTGTTCATTGACGCAGCTTCCACGTAAATCTTAAACACCCAAATTCTATAGTCACCACAGGTGAATTGAAGGTGCAAAAAATACCTGCTTGTAGCCCGCAGCTTCGGGATGCAGAAAGTCAGACGACCAAGTCACCTTTGTTTATGATGATGATGATGATTACGACATTGCTGATCCATCCTGGTCTTTTACGCAGAATTTGCTTGCGAGAGATTAATCAGTGGACGAGGAGGAAGACAGGGGGTAGTGTCAATACGGGTCACCCCACAAAAAGGGAGAGGGCGGTCGCCAGAAGTCCGCTGATATGATTCCGCCAGCCACGGGTCAGCGCAAACCCCGCTCCTCGCTTATCGCCATCAAAAAGGTCCAGGAAACCCCTCAAGCCCTCGGCCTTTTTGAGCAAGCCCTGATTCACCCCGTGATATCATAATGCCGCCTTTGCCGTAAACGCATAAGTAGAGGCAAGACCTTAAGTGGTTAACCACCACCAAATGTCTAGTCACATGCAGCAAATGCATGAGTTGAAATGGAGGGAACACCTGGCCCACACAGGCCAGACCGACGCCGGGCCCCCCAACCACTGTCACACCCTCTGTCTCTGCCCCCTCCTCCTCCGCCACCACCAGCATTCCTCAGCTGCCATGTCTCTCAGAGTCATGATCAGGGATCAGCCTCCGCTTCACCTCCACCCTCGCCCGAGTACCACCGCACCCCCAGAGACCCATCCTTACCCCTTCTCCTTCCGCCAGTTTGACGACCTGCACACCATACAGCGGCCAGTCTAGCAGTCAGCCTTCTGTCTTCCAGGTTTGGGAGCAGAAGAAACACTTTAACCCAAACCATCCCAAAGCCAAAAGCCTGAATGGCGGCATTGCCAGACTTTTGGCCTTGGAAATGTTGCCTTTCTGTCTGGTGGACACAGATGGGTTCCGCCACGTCATGGCCCTCGCCTGCCCCCAATACCAGATCGAGCAGGCATTTCTTTGCCAGAAAAGCCGTCCCTGCCCTGGCCAGCCACATGTCATCTAAAATTTCCCAAATGCGTTGTCTGCATCTGTGTCCGGAAAAATCCATCTCACCACCCACACATGGACTAGTAAATATGGCCAAGGCCGCTATATCTCTGTGACAGCTCATGGGTGAGCTGGGTGGATTTTCTCTGGGGTGACGTGGCTCTCAGGCTCGGCGCACGCTCTTCAAAACCGCAGGGATGATGCAGGGCTCTTTTTCCCCCCAAGGTCCTTGGGGGCATCACGGGGCCCAAAACCAGGCCATGTTGAAATTAATCTGCCTTGGCCCGGGTCCACACACAAGGTCAGGAGCGTGGACGGCCTCCGAAAACGAACCGGCGTGCGGGGTACAAGAACCTTGTCCCAGGAAAGGGGGTTGCGTAAGGGGGAAATCTGCTGGCCGCCCTTAAGAGTAGGCTGGAGCCACCCCTTGCCGGCACATGCATGAACCTTGTCGCCAAAAATTTTCTAAAGAGCAAACCCGGGTCGGGCGTGCTGAGGAAGGCTCGGGCCTAGTTCGCACTTCCCATTTTCGACCCCTGCTTCGTCCCGCCTGGCGCGTTGCAGCGTCACTGGGCCTCCCCGTAAACCCGTCTCTTTGTTGACGGGGGCAACAGCGGGAATTCCACCCTCACATGCTCCAGCGATTGGTGGGCATGCAATCCCTTTTACCGTACAATGACACATGGCCTGAAAGCAGCGGGCGGCCTCGGGGGTTGAGCCACCGAAGTGGAGGCAGGTGAAGAGCTCGCACCCCCTTGCCATTTTGAAGAACCCACCAAAATGGCAGTGGGACGATCCCCTTTTGTCAGCAGAGATTGGGGGTGATTTTAGTTCTGGAACATCGTTGGACACTCTAAAAATCAGATCCCGCCACGACGGGAGGAGGGACGGACCAGATGGGGACACGGAGCCTTTCTCCTCAAATCCACAAGGCCCACAGTTTCTAAATTTTTTGGGTTTCATTAGGCAGTGGTTCAGGCCCAGACTAGTGCAAGGGCCACCCAGCTTCAGGTGCATCATCTGAGCAAGTCGGGGCTGTGTTAAAGCGTGCCGGGGAAGGGAGGGGGAGGAGTATTCCTAGACACCGACGCCCTCCCTTTGGGAAAAGAGGTTTGGCGTGAATTTTGGGCAATGAGGAAGTTGATTTGCTAGTGCCCCTCAACCCAGAGGCTTGGAACCAAGGCTCCCATTCTCACATGAGTGCTTGGATGCTCCCTTCCTCCAAAATGATCCCCGCTTAAGGCCCTCAAATGAACAACTTACGGGTGGGCCCCCCCTGGATCCCCGGGACAAAACAAAACTCACATTTCCTTCCACCCCCCCCAAATAGAGAGTAAAAGCAGGGAAAAAGGAGCCTTGTGATTGTAAATGGGGACATCTGTTGCGTTGCTTTACTTCTTCAAAGCACGGTGGAACAACACACGACTACAGCAAGATGCCAAATAGCTTTTAGCGGCGCAGCTGCGCAGAGGCAAGGGGGCAGAAGACTAATGGGTGAGCTCTGGCAAACTTTGTTTACCCCCTCACCAAGCTGCAATGCAGGGCCAACATACAACACCCCAAAAACCAGCTTAAAATCATGGTGCACGACTTCTGGTCTTAACACCGAGTTTTTTTGTTTCCGGGCCCAAAAGACTTCTGGGGATCCAAAATGACGAATGGGCCCGGCTGGCTCGCCCCGCATAAAAGGTGTTGCCTCCCCGCGCCAGGTCATATGAGCGGGACCTTCACACAAACCGGGGATCATTTCAACAAAACCATCCGGGTTTCCCCAATAATTGGATCGTTTGTTTTTATCAAGATGAATCAGCATGGATCTCTGATGATGTTGTGGCCCCAAATTTCCGAGGTCACCCATTTAGTTTGGTCACTTTAAAATTTCCCTCCAAACAAAAAGGTCCACTTAAAAAATTTTTTTAAAATGATCATTTTTTCCCGCAATTTTTTATTCTCAAATTCCCAAAAGTTCTTTTTTCTGGTTTTGCTGGAGGAACAAAAACACCAAAGGTTCAGAAAAACCCCTATTCCATTTCCACTTCATCTTTAAATTTTTTTTACATGTAATGGTTTTGCGGGCATGTGCCCCAAATTTTTAACATGGGTGAGAAATCATATTTTTTTTTTTTTTGGGTCAGTTGCTGTGAGATACAGCAATAATCTGTCCTTTGGAACAGAAATGTGGGTTCTAAGTGGGTTTCTCCTTTCCCTTTTTAACGTGGCTGAGAAGTCATTTTTATAATTTTTGGGTTGCTCTTTGAAATGCAGCAATACTCAGGTCCTATTCTAAAAAAAAGTTGTTTTTAATAGCATTTTTTCTTCCAATTGTCAAAAGTTCAAGGGGCAGTTTTGAATTTTTGGGGGGGTTTTGCTGTGAATGAGCTATACTACAGGTCCTATTCTAAAAAATGTTTGTTCTAAAAGACATTTGTTGTTCACATTGTCCAAAGTGGCTCAAGGGGCATGCTTTGAATTTTTTGGGGGCATTTTGCTTTACATGCAGCTATACTCAGGTCCCATTCTAAAAATTTGTTTCTAACAGACATTTGTTCTTCACAATGGCAAGATGGGTCAAGGTAATGGGTGCGCAAAACAGGAATAGGGGAGGGGCACGTTAATGGACACATATTGCAAAATGACTTGTTTTTTCAAGATCTTTAAAACTACAAACCCCTTTTTTGAGACAACCCTTTTAAAACAATTAAAAAAGAGAAACAAAACGGGGGGATTCCATCTGATTTTAAAAATGTTTTTTAGCAGCGCATATCTGACGGCCTTCACACAGCGGGGGAGTCATTCAGCAAACGCACCGGGTTTCCACAATAATGTGGCATGTTCGGAGAAAAGCTATAATCATGCCCTTTGGGAACAGAAAGTGGCTTCAATGGCTTTTCTCCCTCACTTTTTTTAACAGGGGCTGAGAATCATATTTTTAATTTTTTGGGGTCATTTGTGGAGATACAGCAAAAATCAGGCCCTTTTGAACAAACGTGGTTCTAATGGCTTTCCCTTCACAATTTTTAACGTGGTGAGAATCTTTTTAAAAATTTTTTGGGTCTCTGCTTTGAAATGCAGCAATACTACAGGCCCTATTCAAAAAAATTTGTTTTCAAATAACATTTGTTCTTCACAATTGAAAAGGCTCATGGGTCATGTTTTGAATTTTTGGGGCTTTTTTGCTTACATGCGCTATACTACGGGTCCTATTCTAAAAAATTTTTTTTCTAACAGAAATTTGTTTTTCACAATTCCCCAAAGGGCTCAAGGTCATGTTTTGAATTTTTGGAGGCATTTTGCTGTGACAGAGTATAATACGGTCCTATTTAAAAATTTGTTTCTAACAACTCTGTTCTTCAAAATGGTGAAGAAACGTCATCGGGGCATTTTAACCTGCGGTTAATAATGACGGCGCCGCCGGGTTTCACCGCACCCCCTGTAACTCCGACCCGGGGTCTCTGTGGCCCGGGACGGGTATTCAATGTCCAGTTAAACAAAAAAGGGGTTGAAAGACTCCCTTTTTTCCGCATTTTTTTAAATGTGGGGTCATGCAGGTTGGGGCCATGCGTGGCCCAGGAAGTATAGTCAATGCCCATGAAAAAAAATGTGGTTGAAAGACCCCTTTTTTCCCCGGCACTTTTTAAATAGGGGTCATGCAGGTTTGGGGGGCTCATGCTGTTGCCCGGGAAAAGGATAGTCAATTCCAGTTCAGCTAAAAGGGGTTTGAAAGACCCCTTTTTTTTCCGGCACTTTTTAACTGTGGGGGACATGCGGTTTTGGGGCTCAGCTGTGGCCCGGACGGTATACCCAATGTCCATGAAACAAAAGGGTGGTTAAAGACTTTTTTTCCGGGCACTTTTTAAAGGGTGGGGTATGCATTTTGGGGGGTCATCGGGGCCCGGGAGGGGGTAAGCAATGTCCATGAAACAAAATGGTGGTTTAAAAAGACTCCTTTTTCCGCATTTTTAAAAATCGGGGGGTTATCGGGTTTGGGGGCTCATGCGTGGCCCGGGCAGGATAGCAATGTCCAGTGAAAAAAAAATGGTGGTTAAAGACCCCTTTTTCCGGTTTTTTTAAAATGTGGGGTCATGCATTTTTGGGGCTCATGCTGTGGCCCGGGACAGGTATATCATGTCCAGTTCAACAAATGGTGGTTGAAAGACCCCTTTTTTTCCCCGGCACTTTTTAATCGGGGGGTTATGCGGTTTGGGGCTCATGCTGGGGTACAAGACTGGAATAGAATGGTTGTGACTTTTTTTCTGTGGCTTTTATACCTAAGTTTTGTGCCTAAGATGTAGCGGGAACCATTTGACTGTTTTGGGTTAATTCCAGCTTCCCCGGGCCCTGTTTGGGTGTAAGAATAAAGGTGTTGTTCTTGCATAGACTTTTAAAGGTCCGAGATGATCGACTATCGACTATCAAAACCTTATCGATGTGGCCACTTCGACTATCGACGATGTCGATGCCAACAATGCCAAAAAAATATCGGAGTTGTTTATATGTCACTTATTTTTTGCCCCCCTTGACATTACTTTTCTTTTACACTTCCCTTTTTTCCCTGGAAAACCCCAATAATCTTGGGGAGAAATGCGTTTTAAAGTTAATGGGGGTGTCCCCGTATGGGAAAAATTTAAGATGTCCGTATGGATACTTTTTGGGAAAAAAAGTGTAAATTGGGACAAAGACGGATTCTAGGCGTTACACACTCTATGTATTATATTATTTGTTTAATTAAATTAAAAAACTTTGCCATTTTCATTTATATACTGTAGACCGGATATTTATTGTTTCCCGGTGTGGGATTGGGTAATCTTGTTTTATTATTTGATAGCTAGTTTTTAGTTGTATCCTGGGGAAGTTTTGGGGTACGAAATTGGGGACGCCCTTATTTGGGGGGAAACACCACACTTTTTTGCTAGGCAGTTGTTTTTGGGAGGGATAGATTCTATTTTTGGGTTAGATTAGGTACTTTTTGAGCACTATTAATAATTTTTATCTGTTTTATATAAATAACGTTAAGTTTTATTTTGTTTTTCCTAGGATCTATACCATTTTGTGGTTTGGTTGTTTATTAGTTTTGGTATGTCCGGGGTATACTTACCAGTGTAGGTTTGCTCCCTCTATTGACTTTAAGTGGAGTTTTGTAGTTTTTTGAACGTAAAAAAGAACCCCCAAAATCACTTTGGGTTAGCTCCAATACAAAAAAGGAGAGAAGAAAGTTTCACAAAGTCAACTATACGCAGCCCCCCCCACCATCCGGGGTTTGTGGGGACTTTGCCAAGGAGCTTCCCTTAGTGTAAGAAAAGAAAAACCGCATACATTTGCAAAAAAAAACTGAAAAAGGGCTCCCCGACCCAAGAGAAAAAAGATTCTTGGTTGATGAGATAAAAAGGGGAAAATTTTTTGGGGTTAAATTTTAAGCAGTATTTGGGGAGAAATCCAGGCCCTGCTCAACACCCGCCCAAAACAATCCCAATAGTAAACAGGGGGGGGGGGTGGCAGCATCATCTATGGGGTGTTTTTCGCTGTAGGAACCCGGGGAAAAAATGGTTTTCAATTGAAGGGGGAAAAAGGGAAAACCCCCAAGTACAAGATATCCTGGAAAGACAACCCCTTCCAGAGTGCTTTTGGGCCCCCAGAATGGGGCCCCAAGGTTCATCTTCCCAAAAGACAAGACCCTAACCACAGCCCAAAATAACAAAACCCGTGAATTTAGGGAAAAAACCCATGTGCCCATTTTGGGCTGGGCCCCACCAGAGCCCCCCGACCAAAAACCCCAATTGAGCATCTCTTTTAAAAGACTTGAAAAAAGGGTGTTGACCAACGTTTCCCCCATCCAACCTGAGGGAACAGAAAGATCTGCAAGTAAAGGAAAGAGGGATCCCCCCCCCCAAACCCCGGGTGAAAAATTTTTGCACATCCAAAAAAAGAATCATGGCTTTTTAAATAGCTCAAAAGGGGGGGTTAAACAAATAAAATTTGGGAAAGGGTTTTGAATAATAAAGACCAATTAAAAATTTTTGTTTTTTTTGTTTAATACCTTTGCAAAAATTTTTTACTTTTTTGTTTTTTTCTTTCTAGAGTGTACAAGTGAACGAAGGCAGGGAGTGGGTCCCCTGGACCAACCCCAAGCGATGGTGGGAAGCCGAAACCCGGGGGCGGAAATCCCAAGTAGAAAAACCCGGTTTTTCACCAGAGCCCCCCGCAAAGGGGATGGGCTTGCTTCGGCGGAGAAAACTACCCCGGGGCCCCCACTGGCGTGACCCTTTCTTGCGGGGGGGCAGCCAAGGGAGAGCGAGGTACAGAATCGTGAACGTAGGCGAAGGGCGGGGACAGGCAAGAGGTCAGGGCAGGGGGGGGCAACGGGTTGTGGGGCAGGGTACAAAGGGGGAAAGGTACGGTACCCCGAAAGTCAGACAACGAGGCCCTAGAAGCTTTTTTTTTGAAGGCCGAAAAGCACTTAAAAACCGGCAAAGGGACCCGGAAGGAAGAGGGGGAAAAAAGGGGGCAATGCCCCGTCTAAAAACCCCTAATGGGGCGTACTGGCCCTTTTTTTTAAACCCCCAGAGCCGGGGCGGGGACGCGCCGCCGGCCGGGGGCCAGGAGGCGGAAGGGCTTTAGGGGGTCGCAAGGGGGGGTAAGGGGGGAACCGGGACCCCCACCCGCGGGGACGGCCGGGGACCGCGGGAAACCCCCCGGGGGACAGCACGGGTGCGCCCGCGGCCCGGGGGGAGGGAATTTCGGGGGCCACCCGTTTACAGGGACCCCCCCCCCCGGGCCCCCCCTCCTTTTGGGTTTGGAGGGAAAAGGGCAACCCCGAGCCCCCGTCCAGGATTTCTCCCCGGGGTTTCCCAAATCTCTCCTCCCCGGGCCGAAATTTCCCCCCCCAATCTACCCAAAAAATTTTCTTTTTCCCCCCAAATGACCTCTTTCCAAGATCACTTTGACCCGGGAAATATTTGGGGGCTTCCGGACCCCAGGAGAGGGAGGGGAAAAAATTTTTTGGAGAAGCGGTTTAAAAACGAGGGGGCAGGGGGATACATGAAAAAAAATTAGGGGTCCCCGTGGGAGGGAAATCGGAGCTTATACGCCAAAAGGATTAATACGGTCAGGATTTTTAAAGGGGCCTAGGAAAACCGGGCCCAAATTGGTAACTGGGGTTTTTTAAACCCGACATATTTTTGGGGGACAGCCCACTTTGTCTCCAGGGGTAAAGGTTG
Source organism: Phyllomedusa bahiana (assembly GCA_025379985.1). Taxonomy (NCBI): domain Eukaryota; kingdom Metazoa; phylum Chordata; class Amphibia; order Anura; family Hylidae; genus Phyllomedusa; species Phyllomedusa bahiana. Next base: position 182,521 of record JAODAL010001912.1, read on the forward strand.
GGTGGTTCCTCTTTTCTGTCCCGGCCCCCCCCCTTTCCCCCCCTTTATTACCGGGCCTTTAAGGCCCGCCCTTCGCGGGGGCTGACGGGGTCTGCTCCCCAAAGCCAGAAAGGTGTGGAAACCCGGGCATCCACAGAGGGGAAACCCGGAAGGAGGGCCCGAGGGGGAGGAGGGGGGGGAGGCCCACCAAAAACAATTTAAAAAAAGGGAAAACGCCCCGAAGCCCCTGAATCCGGGGGTTGTATTTAAAAAAACGGCCCCGGGGGGGAGGTCCGGGGCCAGGGCCTCCTGGGGAAACAGGGAAAAAAAAGTGCCGTAAAATAAAATGCCCCAAAAATTGGTTTGGGGCTCTCTCCACCTGGCCGTTTGATTGCGGGTGGTAAGACAAAGGGGAAAAATCTAACTTCCACCCAATCGGGGGCAAGTTCCCCCCAGAACTTGGACCGAAAATGCACCCCCCCGATCAAAACATGTGCTGGGGGAGGCCGTGCATGCGGGAAAATGTGGCTAAAGAAAAGGGGGCAAGACCGGGGGCGGAAGGAAAACCCGGGGAGGGGGGGCGAAAGGGGCGACAACTTCGAAAAAACCAATCCGGGAAAGACCCCGATACGGTGTTGCCCGAAAGGGGAAGGACCGGTGATAAAACCATCGCCACTGGGACCAAAGGGGTTCCCCGGGCGTAAGGGAAGGGGGGCGCAGCGCCCAGAGGGGGCCCTGGGGGGGCACCTTTTTTCCGGGGACAAGTAGCAAAAACAACCAAAGTCCTTTAAAAATTTTTGCCATCCCCGGGCCCCCAGAGAAACCCCGGGGAGAAACAACTGGAAAAGATCTCGGGGCCCCCGGATGTCCTGCCAACAAAAGGGGGCATGTCCCCAATTTAGGGTTTTCTTGCGCAAACGATGGCCAACGTAGGTCTTTTCCCCGGAGGGATCTGCCGGGAAAAAAAGGGAAAAGGTGCGCTGGGGTCAGAAGTTTCCGGAGGGATATTGTTGGGCCTTTCGGCTCCCCCAACCCCGGGACTGGATGCGGGGAAGGGGAGCCTCTTCCCCGATGTTTTTTCTCGGGAGGGGGGGGAAAAAAGGGTCCGGGAAACAAATCTTTGGGAAAAAAAAAGAGACCACCGTGCGCCAGGGGTTTAGGCGCTGGGCCGCGGAAATTTCTGAAGAATTTTTTTGATCTATCCCCCTCAAAAGGAAACGAGCCCCCCCCAGAAAATTTTCCGCCACCCTTTCCCGGGGCCCTCTTGGGTAGCGAAACAATTCTCGGGCCCCAATAGCATATTCCCCCTGCCGACGAAAGGTCTTGGGGGAAAAAGCCGCAAGGTGACGGTTCTCCCCTTTGGGGCCCTTTGGGGTAGGAAAGCTCCGGGCCCCACCCAAGGAGGATCCCCCTTCCAGAGAGAAAGGCCTTTTTCAGGATTTAGGGGGTGACAGAAAATGCGGAAACAAAGGCTGACTTTAAATCCGAAAGGGTCCCTTTCCGGGCCCCTGGTGGCCCCAAAATTTGGGGGTTAGCCTTTTTCCTTGGGGAGAGCCACAATTTGGGGCCCCCAGTGTTTGAAAGTGGGATATAAAAATGCCGATAATAATTTGGGAAAGCCCCAAAAAAAGTTTTTATCCGAAGTCCAACAGGGCGTGGCCAATTTCAAGATAGCAGCAGCTTAAGGGATCCAACTGCAGGCCTCGTCCGGAGACGAGTAACCCCAGGAAAGGCAACTGGGGGTTGGGTGGAACACCCCTTCCTAACTTGGCGTACAGGCGGTTTTCTGGAAGGCGTTGCAGGACCAGGCGCACCTTGATAAAGGGGGCCCGGGGGTTTAGGGGGAAAAAAACCAGAGGTGTCCAGATACCAAAGACACACGTGTAGAGCCGGGTTCCCCGAAGATGCGTTTTCGAACTCCTGAAAGGGCCCCGGGGGGATTGCACAAAACCCAATTGGGATTACCAATTTTCAAAATTTGGGGTCCCGGGTTTTTGGAAAAGCCGTCTTCCACTCAAACTCCCTCCCGGATCCCGATGAGATTGTAAGCCCCGCGCAGGGCCCAAATTTGGGGAAGGGAAATTGGCTCCCCGTAGACGGTCAAAGGGGTTCCGTAAATTTTGGCAACGGGAACCCCCTTTTTTTCCCAAATTTTGGTTTTTAGGCCTCGGTAGTCCCCATGCAAACGGAGAGAAAACCCTCCCTTTCCTTTTGACGAAGAAAAAAACCCCCCTCCCCGGGGGGTGATTTAGGACTTTCGAATATAAAGCCCTTTTTCAGGTTTTTCCCCGGTTTTTAAATCCGACATGGGCCTGAGTTTTCCCGGGGCGGGGCACCGGGGAAACTCTAAACCCCCGGGGGGACTGGTCCCAGGGAAGGGGGGTCAAAAGGGGGAGTCATAGGGGCATGAGGGAAAAAAAAGGTAATTTGGCCCCGGTTTTTCCGAAAAAACTCCACTACTCCCGGTAATTTAGCGGGAAACCGGGAGGGGCCCTTTACGACTTTTGAGGGGAATGGGCCCCGGGGGCACGGAATGAAGACCCGCGATTCTGGCAGTCGGAAACCCAAAAGGGAGAATTTTTTCCCCCGGTTTTTCCCGTCGAGGGTTTGTTGGGGATAGGAAACCGTAGGCCCCGGAAGACCCAAGGGGGATAGCGGGGGATGAACCCAAGGGGGGGGGATTAGAAGGTTTATCTCCTCCTTTGTAAGGCCCCCCCGTGGGGGCGGGCAACGGCTTGGTCCCCGTACCGAATGGCCCCAAAATAGCCGCCACTCACGGAGGAAAATCACCGGGGGGGGTCTCCAGACGGGTCACCCGGAAAGGGGATACGGGACCCCAGGGTTTGGGAAAATAAATTTTCCCGGGGGATCCAGAGTCAAAAAAGGCGGGCCCCCGGAAAAACGATTCCGGAAACCCCATGAAAACCCCAACCCCCATTTAAGGGGTTGGGGAAGGGGGAAATTTTCACACCCCCCCCGGGTGCCCTCCTACAAAAGCCTAGGTTTGGGGGTTTCCCTGCCGGTTGGGGGGAAGCGGGGAACCATTTTCGGGAAAATGAAACCGGGCCCGGCACAGTAAAGGCAAAACTTCTGCTGCCCACGGGGGGGGAAAAGCTCCTTTCGGACAAAATGTCCCGGTCCACTTTCTGGGTTCTTTACTGGTTTGGAAGTGAAAACGGCCCGCTGGGTCTTTGGAAAACCGGGGCCCGGCGAGGGGAAAAAGGGGTGGCGGGGGAGTAAAGTTCCCTTTGGGGAAATTCCCCTTGTCGCTCGGCGAAAAAAAACATTTGATCCGAGTGGCTAGGTGGACCAGGTTTTGCTTAGAGGGACGGGATTTCTCTGGGCCCCTTTGAGCGTCCCCTTAAATCTGCCGGACAAACCCCCTTTTTTTAAAAATGGCCCTAAAGGGCGGCGTCGTTCCAGGGCAGCTCCGACGCCAGGGGCCGGGGAAAAGAACCCGCGAGTCGCCCACAGAGGAGTCCCCCCGGGGGAAGGGTTTAGTAGAAACGGGGTTTCCCGCCGAGGAAGCCCTGCCGGCTCTTCAAAAAACCCCTGGGAACTTGAAAGGAAAACCCGTAGGTCCGCGTCACCGGATCGCCCCGGTCCCCAAAGGGGTGGGCCCCAACAAAAGCCTTCCCGGACAGGGGACTGACCACGAAGACACCTTGGAGGTTAAATGGGGGGAATTTGCCGGGCCCTCAAATTCCCAAAGTGCATTGAGCATGGGTAATAAATCCCCCGCAATGTTTTGGGGTCCCCTTCAAAAATTGTCGGGGAGGGTAGGCGCAGCCGGAAAAAAAGTTTCCCCGGTGGGCCGGGGGGGCCCTCGCCACAGGGGGGTGGGGTGGCGGCTGTTGATTAGCCAGGGGCTGCGCAAACCAAAAACGGACCAAATGGTTTACTCGGGCTTGTTGGGGTGTTGATGTTACTGCTGAAACCCCTAACGGCCCTTTAGAAACCGGGTTTACTGGGCAGAGGTTAAACCCTTTGGCGGGAAACCATGGCCCGGGTCTTACTGTAACGAAGGCAGGTATGGAAACCCCTTTGGGCAAAAACAAGCGATGGGTTTTAAGCCGTACCAGGGGAAAGGGGGTTAAGTAGAACCCCCCCTTTTTAACCCGAGCCCGCCGCAAAGGGGGGATGGGGCTTGCTGCGGCGGGGAACTACCCGGGCGCCCCCCTCGTGACTTGCTTGCGGTGGCAGCCCCGGGGAGAGCGAGGGTTTCAGAATCGGAGACGTTTGGCAAGTCCGGGGGGCAGGGAAGAGGTCAAGGGCAGGCGGAAAAGGTTCTTGGTCAGGATACAGGAGCAAGAGGGGACAGTACACAAAAATCAGACAACGAGGCACTAGAAGCTTTCTCTGAAGGGGGTAACGCACCCAAAGAAACCCGGAAAAAGGGACCCCCCAAAGGGAAAAGGGTTTTAAATAGGGTCACCTGCCAGTCCCTTAAACCCTTTAAAGGGGTTTCTGGCCCTTTAAATCCCCGAAAGCCGGGGCGCCCGCGCCTAAGGGGCGGGGGGACCGCACGCCCCCGGGGCCCGGGCCCGGAGGGAAGGGTCCCGGACGCGGGGGGGGGTTTAAAGGGGGGGGGGGGACCCGAAACCCCCGGGGACGGCAGGGAAACCCCGGGAGCCGCCGGGGTTTTCAGCACGGGGGGCGCCCCCCACCCGGCCCGGGGGGCTGCGGGGGCCACCCCTTTACACGGGGGTAAAAATTTAAAGAATAAAAAAAAAGAACTTTTTTTTATCTTTCCAAAAAGGGTTTTTAAAAGAAAAAAAAAGTTAAAAATTTTTAAAGGGGGCCGAAATTTATATTCCAACCCCCCTTTTAAAATTAAAGTAAATTTAAAAGTAAAAATATATTGAAAAGACCTTAAATGGTTTTTGAAAAAAGATAAATTTCAGTTGAGGGGCACCACTCTCTCCTCGGCCTTTTATTTATTTCAGTGGAAGAGTCCTGACCACCTCTCTGTTTACAGCGGAGAGGTTTCGGGACTTGTTCTAGAGATAGGTGTGGGTCCAAAAGTTGGACCCAGACCTATCAGACATTTATTGTATATCCTAGCAATATGCCATAAATATGTGAAGTGGGACAAACCATTTAGAGTGTTATGGTGAATCTGAGCAAGGTTAACCCCTTAACACCGAGGCCTATTTTTTTCATGTTCATTTTTCCCTCCCTGCTTTCCCAGAGCCATAACTTTTATATTATTTCACCCACATAGACATATGATGGCTTTTATTTTGCGGTACAAGATTTACTTTTAATGGTGTCATACATCGTTACCATAGAATTTTAAAGGGAAAACCCCAAAAAAAAAATTTTAAGTGGGGGAAAATTTTAAAAAAGGGGTTTTGCTTTAAAGGTTTTCAGTCTTTTGTAAAAAAAAAAAATGTGTTAAACATTTTTTAAAAGGTTGATATGGAAAAAGAAACCGGCAATACCCAAAAATTTTATGGCTTTCTTTTATGTTTTGGTACCTTTAAAAAAAATTTCCCAAAAATTTTTCTTTTTTTTGGAAAAAATTCCCTTGCCGGGCGCGCCATTTTATTGGACTGAACTTTTTTGTACTACCCCCCATGGCTTTATTGATGGGGGCATTTTTTTTGAGCTGAAATTTTACTTTTTAAAGGGACCAGTTTAGGGAAAAACATTTCCCTTTTTTGGGTTTCATTTATTCCAAATTTTTAAAGGGGGGTGAAATTACCAAAAAAAAAAACAATTTTTGATTTCTATGGGTTTAATGTATGGGATTGATTATTTTATATTTAACTCGGTCTGTTTTTTTATTGCGGCAATTTCCCCAAAAAGTGTAACTTTTTTTTTTTTTATTTTTTTTTTTTTGCAAAAAAAACAAAAAATGGGGGGATTTTAAATTTTTTTTTTAAATTTTTAAAAATTCTAGGGTGCTTTAAACCCCTAGGGGGACATAATTTATACAGCCTAATCATTAAAAACAATAACTATGAAAATAGGCGGTTTTATTTACTTCCTTTTTTGGGGCGGAGGTGAAAAACAGAAAACTACAGCAAGGGAAAGTCTTACAAGGCTTCCAGCTGCGTTAACTGACGGGACCCCGGATTTCACCCGCAGCGCCCTGATCGGAGTAAGGAATGGCGCGCGGTACCATTTCTCATTGATTCAGACACTGTTGCCATCCTTGCCGCTGCTCAACGGTTTTTTAAACATTTGGGGGATGGAGCGGGTCCCCCCCCGCGCGTAACTGAAGGGTTTAGCTGCAATTAGCAGCTAACACCCGGCGGCTATGTAGCAGGATCGCGCTGCAGTCCCGCTGTAAAGCCGCTTACCGGCATAAAGACATACACATATGTCCAATGTCGGTAAGGGGTTAACATTTGCATCATGTCTGTTTTCTGTTGTGTACTTGTCTCCTTTAATGCATAGGGTTTCCTCCACAAAACTAATAACATAAGTTTAATCTGGGTAAGAAGATGTTTTTAACATGTAAACCATTTTGAATACTTCAGGGACATTAATGTAGATGATCTTGCTTGGGAATGTCTGTTTCATTTTGAAATAGATTTTCTGATTCTTGGTTTCAGGTAATTATTTACCTCTCTTCTCAACAAAGCAGTAACACAACTAATATCTATCTGACTTACCTAAGATTCATTATTAATTAGATTTAAGGGGTTATTTCCATCACTTTTACTAGCTTCAAACATGTAAACAATGGTAAATAAAGATTATTACCAAATGCATTGCTGTTCTGATTTTGCTTCCTTTCAGGAGGTTTATAGAAGGTTTCCTAGGTTGCCAACCACCTCTCTCTGCTCTAACAACCCTGGCCAGGATGGTGACTTCACTGCCTGTTGTGTCTTATTAGCAGCATGGGAGTTTGTTTATTTCTGTAACTGACAATCTTTAAAGGGGTTGTCTCACTACATTGATTCATCTTACCTCAGTCTGTTTTCTTGGTTTCTTTTTTAATTCAGGGGCGTGTTTACCGGCTTCCACTAGGCTGCTGTAGAAGCCAGGTCTGTAGCTATAGCAACCAGTGCTGGCAGCCGATCATGAGAGATTGAATAGATCTGTAGCTATAGCGACCTGAGACAACTCCTATAACTCTTAAAAATTTTGTAGCCTTGCGCTCTGCTGTTAAAAGACCCCATTACCAATGTCCCTCTCATGGGCACAGCTAGGTAATAGAGTTAGCTGAGCTTAAATGTCAGTCACTAATGTAGAACAGCTCACAGCTTGAACAGGAAGTGAGAACCTGAAGCTGGATGTGAAGAGCAGGCTCTGTGAAACAGCCAGATGAGAAAACCCTTTGTCAGGGCTAGGCTGTGCTCAGGCTGCAGGGATCAACAGGCTGCAGCAGCTGATTCGCAACCCCACCCTGATACACTTGCTGCTGACAGCCCTGTGAGTGACAGACGCCCAGCCACTCCTGACAGGGGGCGTGTTGCACCAGCCAATGGGAGGACCCGGAGGCCGCTCCATTCAGCTACAGGGGCGGTATCCAGGAATCCCATTTAAACTCCCTGAAGGCTGAGTGCAGCGCCTGTGATATTCCTGGCTACCTTGTGTTACTTGTTCTTTATATTGTGTTTTGTTTATCCGTATACCTGACTCCGGCTTGTCTCCTGTTTTTGTACCTCGCACCTGTTCGGGTTTTGACCCCGGCTTGCTTACGTTTATCCCTCTGGTTCTGATTTGTGGCTTGGCGTTCCTATTTGATATTGTCCGTACTGTGACTATTCTACTTCCTCACGGCCCCAGCACTTTAGCAGAGCAGGGACTGTCGCCCAGTTGCCGTCTGTCACCTAGAGCAGCACGTCAAGCAGGCAGGGACAGTGGGCTGGGTTCCAGTTAGGGTTCACTGCACCTCCCTTGACGTGACATTATCACAGGCCGAAACCGTTACTGCTCTACCCTCACTATGGATCCCATAGCAGCTCTTGTAGAGCAGATGCAGGGGCTAACCCAGCTAGTCCAGGATCTGGCGCTGAGGGTAGAACAACAGGAGTCTACCCCAAGTCAGAGTGTCCCTGCACTACCTTCCCCTCCTGTGGAGCCCCCTATCCAGTTGCCTGACAGGTTCTCAGGTAACGGGAAGGCCTTTGTGGCATTTAGAGAGGGTTGTCGCCTGTATTTTAGGCTCCACCCACTTACCTCGGGGAATGAGGAACAAAGGGTGGGGATTGTTATGTCCTTACTTCAGGGTCCCCCCCAGGAGTGGGCATTTTCGTTACTGCCTGACTCACCTGAACTGTCTTCTGTGGACAGGTTTTTTGCTGCTTTAGGGGTACTTTTTAATGACCCAGATAGGTAAGCTGTGGCTGAGGCTCAGCTGACCACCTTGAGGCAGGGTAAGAAGACTGTGGAGGAGTTTTGCTCCGAATTTCGTCGCTGGTGCGTTCCATCTGGGTGAAACAACCACCTAGATCCAGTTTAGATTAGGGTTTAGCTACCATGTGAAGGATTTTTTTGGGGGCTTACCCACACCGGGATTTAGATGAGCATGGCACAAGCCATTCTCGAAAGACTTTTAGGGAAAGGAGGCAGGAAAGGTTCCCCCCCCGGTGTCCCCCCAGGTCACCCCTAATTCCTTTTTTCCCGTTTAAACCCACGGGGCCCTGCAAGTGGGGGCTTTTTCTTTCACTGGGGCTAGGGGGCCCTGGGGATCTCGTCGTTCCGGGTTTTGTGCCTATTTGGGGAAGATGGACACAGAATTCGGGAATGTTTAAAAACAGAAGCCAGTGGGAAAAAAACCCAACCCTAGGTGGTCAGCGGAGGTCACCAGGCGACAGGTATTTCCTATTTATCAAAAAAGTTGCGCTCCCCATTTAAAGGGTTTCATATTTGTCGCTGTTGGTTCGGGAGTGCTTTTTGTGGATTCGGATCAGCTTAAAATTTTTTGAGGGTTTTTTTCCCCAAACTCGGGGGCCTACCTTGGAACTGCATCTACTCGCTGGGCTGGGCTATTGACCCCACTCCACTAGCTGGGGGCGCAATCCAATTGTACCCGGGTTGGAGATGGGGGTCGATCCATACAATGAAAATGTTTTCTATTCGTCATGGGGGGGCGCCCGCTGAGTTTTTTTGGGCTGCCCGGGTTCAAAAATATAAACCAGTTTTGATGGGAATTTAGGGAAAATTTTCAGTGGGGGGCAACGGTGTGGTTTCAGATTCCCTTTCTATGTTGGCAATAGATGTGCGGCTGATGCTTTATCGGAACGGCTGTGCCAATTTTGAGGCCCAGGAAGTTTTCGCTCGGGTAAGGGCCCAAAAACTGTCTCCTGGAACTTGCCCTCCCTGTACCCAACGTCCATTTGGGGCAAGGTGGTTAACCCCGGTGGGTTATCGGCTAAAATTTCCCCCCTTCTCTCCTATACAAAGTGTCCCATCTTCACTTTTAAAGGTTATTCAACCTGTTATCCGCCCCTACCTCCCTTTTCCATTTTTCATGGGGGGGGAGTTGAAAATGAAGTCGCCCCATTTAGATTGACGAAGGCCAAATCATGCAGTACCCCGGGTCCATTTAAAGGGTATGGGCCCGAGGAGATCATGGGTTCCGGCAATCCCTCCTGCTGATCCCTGGGAAGGGAAATTTTTAGGGTCCCCGACAACCCGACCAGGGAAAGGGGCCGTGGCCCCTCCAAAAGGGGGGTACTGTCAGGGCTAGGGTCCAGGGTGCAGGATCAAAAGGGGGAGCAGTGATTCGCAACCCCACCCGAAACATTTCGTGACAGCTTTTGAGTGACAACGCCCCCACCCTACGGGGGGTCACACCACCAAAGGGAGGACCCAAGGCCGCCCAAAATACAGGGGGGTATCCAGGAATCCCATTTTAAATCCCTGAAACTGAGTCCCGCCCGTGATATTTCTGGCTACCCTTTTGTTTCTTGTTTTTTATATTGTGTTTTGCTTATCCTTTTTTTTTACCTTGGCCTTTCTCCCGACCCGGCTTGTCTCCTAAAATTGACTTCCACCCGTTCATTTTTGACCCGGCTTTTCTTACGTTTATCCCTCTGGTTCTGATTTGGGGGTTGGCGTTCCTATTTGATATTTACCCGGACTGTTGGACTATTTACTGTCCTCCAGTCATACAGCACTTTAGCAGAGCAGGGGGACTGTTGCCCAGTTGCCGTATCTGCGCCTAGGGCAGCACGTCAAGCAGGCAGGGGACAGTGGGTGGGTTCCAGTTAGGCTCACCGCAACCTCCCTTGAGTGACATAAATCTATTATATGTGTGTGTACAGTCCTAGACTTCTTTCTGCTCTGTCAGAGATGTCCTCCTCCATCATCACAAGTCTGTCAGAATGGAATTAGTGGGACAGAGACATAGCCCATACTTCAGTCCAGTCAGCCTAACTGGGTAAGATAACGTCACATAAGCCTGGTGTCTATCTTTACTATAGGACAGGTTTCTGCACAGGAAGGCACCCGGCAACCATTTTCTTCTCCTATAATGATTATCCCCTAGCCAAAACGAGCAGACTTTTCTGATCAAAGGTATTTAGGAATTGTTTCATTATAACATGTAGTTTATCTATTTAGTTTTCTTCTTTAAGAACAAAAAGGCTCATTAGTGACCCAGCCCTTCAACAAGAGACCAATAAAAAGTAAATAAAACAAAAAATACTTTATTGATAAAATCAACAAAGAACTTGGAGGATGTTGGAGAAGTAACCCTAGATCTTGTATGGATGCAGGCTTGTTTAGAGTCTTCTGTCTGTTCATATAATTCCTGACAGACTTGATTACATAAAAAGCAGGGCTCTGGGGGCCTCATCATCACTTCCAGGACTCCTTGTTCACACAGATAGTACTTAATAACATTGGCTGTATGCTTGGGGTCGTTGTTCTGCTGCAGAAAAATTTTGAGCCAATCAGATGCTTTCCCGATGATGGACATCTGTTTGGATTTTTGTAGCATTTTTTCAAAACTTTTGCACATTAATGTAGTTTAAAACTCCTTTTGAAAAAGAATGAAAAACAGTTTACAACTTAAGCTATAGATGGGGAACCCCTTTTATTCAGGGCAGAGAGCAGTGGAAAAGATCTCTAACATGCTCTGCCCTGTCTCCTATTCTATACCATGCCTTTGCCTGCCTAAAAGAAAATTTTTTCCAGGTAAGAGCCACAAGTTTCCCAGGTAATAGCTGCAGAATGTCAGGAATTTCAGGAGCTAGACCCAGTGTAGGTCTGTCCCACCAGAGTACAAGAGCATCCTCTGGTGGGTTCAACTTCTGACACAATAATGTATACCTAATATTTCAAGCCCAAATTGGTGTCTGGCAGAAGAGAGACCGGAAATTTAGAGCCGGACTTAGTACTCAATATCATATAGTCGTCATTAAATGGGGTTTTTACCACAAACGAATATCCGCCACACAAGTCGCTCGCAGCTGCGGGACGACCGTGCTTAAAATAAAGAGGGTGGTGCTTGCGGCTGTCCTCCTCACTGGCTTCTATGGGAGTTCTGAATATAGCTGAGTAAGTATACATAGTTGCATTATTTGTAAGGCTGAAAAAAGACAGAGACCATCCAGTTCAGTCTATGGACCTATAGTGTTGATCCAGAAGAAGGCAAAAAAAAAAATGAGGTAGAAGTCAATTGTCCTCATTTTAGGGAAAAAATTCCTTCCCGACTCAATCTGGCAATCAGAATAAATCCCATGGATCAACAAAACCATTGCTCCAGAATCTAGTTAACGTTTAACTTGTTATCTTATACACAGCACTCTAGTAGAAATGCATCCAGACCCCGATTATGGTTATGTTAATTCATCATGACAAAGTTCCTCTGGCAGATTGGAGCTCCAAAGTCTCACTGCCTCTTCTACAGTAATGTGAATCCTCTTTCTATGTTTATGTAGAAAGTTTTTCTTACTCAAGACATAGAGGTCGCCTCCTTGTTCTAGATACAATCTTGGGTATAAATAGATCTTGGGAGAGATCTCTATATCGACCTTTGATATATTAAAACATATTTATTATGTTCCCCCAAAGCCCTCTTTTACTGTAAACAAAATAACCCTAATCTTGCTAATTTTTCTGTTTATTACAGTCCACCCTGTTCTTGTATTATTTTTGTTGCCCGCCTTTGAACCTCAAACTCTACAATGTCTTTCCTATGCACTGGTGCCCAAAACTGTACACACAATTCCATGTGTGTCTAACAGTGTCTTGTATAAAGGGAGAATGATGTTTGTGTACATCTATGCCCCTTTTAATATACCCCATGATCTTATTTCCGTTGGCAGCCGATGCCTGACACTGGCTGCTACAATTAAGTTTACTGTCCACTATGGAATCCCAAGTACTTCTCCATATTACAGTTATCATGGAATGGATTTTTCCTTCCCATGTGCATAACCTTAGGCATTTATCTGTGTTAAACCTCATCTGCCACTTCTCCGCCCAGGCCTCCGACTTATCCAGATCCCTTTGTAATAAACATCATCCTTTATTGTGTTGATTATTTTACACAGCTTAGTATCATCTGTAAAGATTGATATCCTACTGTGTAATCCATGTGTAAGGCCCATCTAAAGATATATTAAAGAGAATAGAGCCATAGACTGACCTTGTGAATAGCCTTCTACTATAGAGGAATCCAGTCCGTGTATGTCCCATAATCACACACCCTTTGTTCTATCACTGAGCCAGTTACTTACCCACTTGCAAATATATTCCCTCAGTCCAAGAATTCTCATTTTACTTACCAGCCTTTAGTGTGGCACAGTATTAAATGCTTTAGAAAAAATTAGATATATGACATTCAATGCCTTACCCCATCCAGTCTAGAATTAACCTCCTCATAGAAGTTGATGAGATTAGTTTAACATGACTGATCCTTCATAAACCCATGCTGAAACAGCGTTATACATTTATTTTCAGGGGTGCTCTCCAGTATAACTTGTTTTTAGAAAAACTTCAAGCATTTTACCTTCAACAGAGATTAAACTTACCAGCCTGGTATGCTCAGCAATATTTGGGAGCTCCCATATCAGTGAAAAGGGAGGATTGCCACAAGTGCCACTTTCCTTATTCTTATACACCGTGACCTGTGCGGTGGATATTTGTTCGTGGTAAAACCCCTTTAAACTATGCATAGGTAAGATTACTTAACAGTTGCCAGGCATATGTAAACTGTAGATAGAGTGTGAGACCTCAAAATAACTTTCTCTGGTGGGCTCTTTAAATATTTTCCTAAAGTGGGCCCAAGAAACTTCACTCTCACACTGGCAGGACCCACAGTGATCAGCTCATCAATATTATGTATTATTTTCTTATAACACCTAAAACTAAATTATTCTGCTGTCACCAAAGTATACACCAACGTAACCGTTGATTACAGCCTTTGTTAATACATGTGCAGAACACATCTAAGTTCAGCGGGGGTTTCTGCTAGACCCATTTTTAATGTGCGGTAAAACACTAGGTATAAGAACACAATATAAAGAAGTGTGCTTTAAAATCGATTATATAAACTTATATTAATAGATTTTATTTCAGGCAAAGAAAGAACAATTATTTCCCTCTGTCATTCATTTTGAAAGTGATTGATTGTTATATTTTATTTCTATTTTTGCACTGTTCATTTTATAGTTTTGATTAAAGCAATAATGAAAGTGAAGGAGTTCAACTAGGTGAAGAGGTAGCAGTCATAACTAGGCTCTACTGCTTAAGGGGCTAATGCTGCAGCATACTTCACGTCTTGTTAAATGGCACATGGTAAATGGAAGCCCTTGCTAGATTTTACAGTGATGCCCAGGGGACATCATGGAGATTTGAAGGTGCGTCCCCCCCAAAATTTGCATGACTATGTCCTCTTGATGTTGAGCTACATTCCCCTTCACAAAAAGTCATGCCTACACCATCTAACTGTGTAACGGCTCCAGAAGAAAGCTAAATTTAGGGTTTTGGCATCTCCCAGGTTTTCTGGAGGTTGAATGGCCTATTCAGCATCTAGAAGAGCTGGAATATACTGCTATACTGTGCCTGAGCCTAAATAATTACACTGCAATCAATATTTCTTCCTAACAGTGAATTTGCAGTGGTAGATATCATTGTACACAGGATCTGCAGACTGTATCTTAACTCCATACAATGACCATATAGTGGTAAATACAGAGCCTGGTACACAGGCCTTGCAAACTGTATATTACCTCCATATAGTGATCATATAGTGGTAAATACTAGTGTACACAGGCTATGTAGAAAATATATTATCTCTATAACAGGGGTGAGTAATTAATTTTCCCATGGGGCCAGATGAGAAATTGGAATGGTTTTAGAGGGCCAGACTAACATATTTAAATCAGTTCTACCCAATACCGATCACTTGCCACAACTGATCACTAACTACAACTACCCGCAGCTCTCTTCTCCTGTCTCCTTTTTAAAAACAACGCATAGAAGAGTCCACAAATAGCAGAACTTCTCCTGACCAGTGGCGCGTGTCACAGCCAATCAGGAATGAACTGCAGTCGTCCAATCATACATCAAACCGACAATCTCAGCCGGTGGATGTGGTCTACAGCGCATGAGGAGTGTCAGACAGTAATACATAATGTCCGTGGCTCATACTTTATTAGTCTGTAAACATGGGCTTCTATTGGTTGAAATTGTGATCGACGTCCTTAATAGCCAACTAAAACCATTGTATGAAGCCCTCCTAGCTCCATGATGAAAGAAGACATTTCTCTGGTTTTATAGCTTTATAATACATATTTTGCCAAAATGTAATGTTCAGAGTTCTGCTGACACTCTGAGCTTAGCCTATGATGGGACTTGAGGTTCGTATCAGTGCGTTGAGTTCAGAGCCGCCATACAGCCAAAGTGTCTGCCCCCTCCAAAAAAAAAAACAACATGGAGTGGGGCTTATTTTTGTGATAACTAACTATGTGATATTCATAACACATTGGGCCGCATGTATGAACAGGGCTGCCCCAGATATCTGGCGTCTTTTCAGCCCAATATCAGGTGCAGTTACATTCACTACATTTTTAAATGGGCCGCACACCATTATCTGGCGCATTACATAGCGCCCGCGGCACTTTGTAATGCAACTGATTTCGGGGAGGCAGGGCGCACTAGAACCGTAACGAAGCTATAGATTTATAGCTTTGCTACGACACTTCTAGGCGCATTACTGCTGGAACAGGTAAACCACTTTCAAATTAATGCGCCTGATTTATGACTATAAATCAGACGCATTCTAGGCTTTTATTATGCGCATGAAATTTGTTGTTTAAACGTGTTTTACTAGTTTTTTCTTAGACCAATAACCTCTTTCTGTTAGCTAAGCTGTTTCAGGGATAAGTTGTTATGGGGTTAGGGTTTTTATTTGTATTATTTTACATTTTAGGGTGTACAGTATATGACTTTTCCACCTTTAATTCCAATTTTATGGCAAAAGTGAGGTGACCAAAACAAAGACACAAGTCCGACATTTTTTATGGTGGTAATATTTAAAAATAAAGTAGTTTTAAATCTTTTTTTTCCCTGTCTCGCCTGGGTGTTTGTACGAATGATCGCATGTACAATATACTATGGTATTTGTGTACTGCAGTGTATTGTCATTCAAGCGATCCCCTATTAAATCTTGCCTCTGGTCACAATTAGCATATGTAGTTAGGTTAGGTAGCTAGCCCTTCAGTAGAATAAACCCTACATCCTGCCAAACTTTCTGTAAATGTAAAAAGTTGGACAGAAAGTTCTGCAGGAGGCAAACCAGACAGGAAAGTAAAGAGTTAAAGCAGCAAACTATGTGCCCCCCTCACCTGACTACAGCGTAACAAGTGAATGGTGTGTTCACCTCACCTTTCCTGGGAGATGGATGGCTTGGACAACCAACAGGAAATCTTGCCTCTAGTGTAGTTAACGTCTCTTTCAGGGACACCAACAGAGCTCCAGTGCCATCTGACTGCGACTGGATCAGGCACCAGCACAGGAAGAAGTGGTAGGCTTTTTTCCTTTTGGCCCAGACCGCCATGATGACTTCTCCCGGCCACGACTCGTCTCTGCAGAATTTACCACACACATCTTAGAATCTTCACTTTTTCAGCAGCTCCTTACTTATAAGTCCCCTCAGTTAGGTTGCTCTGTAGCTCCCCTCCCCAGATAGGTAGCTCTATAGGTCTCCTAATCAACTAGGTAGACATGTATATGTTCCTTCAGTTAGGTAGGCATGTATAGGTCCCCTCAGGTAGAATTACTACAAATTTTATATGAACAGAGGATTTTGACCTATATCACTGCAAAATTATAATCCCTGTTAAAACATAACTTTTACTAAATTATCTAAAATTATACATCCTAAACCCCTATATACTACCACTACATACCTAAATGATACAGCATACTATATACCATCCGTCTGTTTTGTTCACACTCTCCACAGAGGACCACTATGGACTCTTTAAAGCTGACCGTATTCTATGTATCAGTATTATATCATTACATTTTTTCATTATATTCATTGACTACTTACAGTCTGATAATTTATGTCAGCTGAAGACAATGAATTTTTGTACCCCGAAATTATTTGGCCCTGAATTAAATGCCCACGTTACACTTTAGACATCTGTCACACAATAGCCACCCTAAGAAATTTAGAGAATCATAGTTAGGGAAATGCTCCGCTATAATAATAAAGATCAAGGCGAATGAGGGAGCGCGCCCGTTTTGGGCTGCTTTACGGCAATTGGCAATCTGTGCAGATGGTCATGTGCGCAGTTTAACCTCTGCATGGAGGCTGATTCGGCCCCCAGATATGTGCAGTTTGGTTTCCGGTGGCGCTGACCGGAAGTGACCTGTGTTGTCTTTCTGAATAAGAGCGGTGTAGTATGTATGGCGCCGAAAACTGGGCCCGGATTCTGATCATGCGCATTTGCCAGGTATTTTCTTCCTGGACATGCGCAGAACGGCGTCTAAGACGCCGGGCCGCGCCGAGATAATATGGGACTCTGGACATGCGCAGTGTCGTTCTCACCGATGTGAACCGGAAATGACATTTTATCCTTTTTCCGGTCATGCGCAGTACAATTTTCGGAACGCCAGACTAAGCAATGGCAGGGGGATATGCGCACATGTCACATAGAACCCGGCAATAGGTATAAAATAATATATACCAATGCGGAAGTGTTAGGGGCTTTATTGTCATACATCTAAAGGGCCATGTAAGGTATTTAAGGGAAGCAGAAATGAATCACTCTGTATCCCTTCTATCCTGGGTGCCAGCATACCAAAGGGGCTGCGAGGATTATCATTTTTATACCTGGCAGCATCCAAGCTAAGTATCACTTTTCCTATCTCACCCATATAGGTGATATATTCGTCATAGATAGATTGTATATGCGTTGTATATAGCGTATTCTTATTCCACAGCGAGAGGAGTTTTGAATCCCCTGATGAACCCTAAATTGCATGGGGGAAACGCGTTGGGATAGCTGGGATTAAAGAATTGTAACACACGTACACAGTGATATTATCTGTCATTAAAGCGGAGCCGCCCTTTATCGGGGCGATTACTCCACTGACGGATGGTATATAGTATGCTGTATCATTTAGGTATGTAGTGGTAGTATATAGGGGTTTAGGATGTATAATTTTAGATAATTTAGTAAAAGTTATGTTTTAACAGGGATTATAATTTTGCAGTGATATAGGTCCCCTCAGGTAGGCATATATTGGTCCCCTCCGCTAGGCAGGTATGCACAGGCCTCCTCAGTTAGGCAGGTATATGTAGGTCCCCTCAGTTAGGCAGGTGTATATATAGGTCCCACTCTTTTAGGCAGGTATATATAGGCCCCCTCAGTTAGGCAGGTATATATGTCCCCTCAGTCAGACAGGTATATATAGTTCCTTTACTTAGGCAGGTATATATAGGTCCCCTCAGTTAGACAGGTATATATAGGCCCCATCATGCTGTTGTATATATATAGCCCTCACTCAGTTAGGCAGGTATATAAAGGCCCCCTCAGTTAGGCAGGTATGTATAGGCTACCTCAGTTAGGCTGGTATATAAACTGCCAATAATAATAATAATAATATTTGCCTCTCCTCCTTCCCCAGCCGAGCACCTTCTCTTCTGCCTGACACAGGCGGCGTGACATCAGCAGGTACTCAGTACTACCCGGCCGCAATGGGACTTCAGCTCTGCTATTAGTATGGTCTTAAGCCCTGTAACTAGCCAGATGCAGCCCGCAGGCTGTACAATGCCCATGTCTGCTCTATACAGTAACCATATAGTGGTAGATATCAGTGTACACAGGCTAAGCAGATTGAATATTACTTCCATACAGTGACCATATAGTTGTAGTTGCCAGTGAACATAGGTTCTGCAGACTGTATATTACCTCCATATAGTGAATTCATAGTGATAGATACCAGTGTACACATGCTTTGCAGACTGTATATTACCTCCATATAGTGCCCATATAGTGGTAGGTATCAGTGTACACAGGCTCTTCAGACTGTATATTACCTCCATACAGTGACTATGTAGTGGTAGATAGCAGAGTACACAGGCTCTGCAGACATTTAAGTGACTACAGCGCAGTTATATCTAGGGACTCACCAGAGATGTCTGCTATGACTGGAGTTTGTCTTTTTCCCTTTTCTTCTCCACCCTGTCCAGACTGCCATGATGACCTCTCCTGACCACGACCTGTCCCTGCAAATTTTTTCACACAAACAAGTTAGAATCCTTTTTAGCACTTCCCTACCTGTGTTCACCTCTGTACAAATGCCACATGGGATGATAGATGGGGAGCTTATGGGGTGATAGATGCAGGTGGAAAGGGTATGGGGTGATAGGTACAGAGGAGAGGACTATGGGGTATTAGGCGGAAAGGTTATAGGGTGATAAGGGATTGTATTTTGTGTTGGCACTAGGATGCTTAACAATGGTGGTGAGTGGGGGAAGAGAGGAGTACAGAGCACAGCTTACAATCTCATTGGGGGGGCGCAAGAGGACCATCCCCCTAGAGATTGTGCTGCGACTCTTGTCTGTACCCCCCAGAATCATATTGTGCAGGTTATACTCCATACCCTGCACCCCCAGAAGGTCATCACAGGCATGACCTTCAGAGGGTGCAGAAGATGGAGTTCAGTGCCGTCGTGTTTTTTTTTATGTTCTTATATTTATACAGGTTTCCCCTTTGGACTATGTCGGACTCATTAGATTATGTCAGGCCATCATTGGATTGATTTCTTTAATAAAATGATAAAAGAGAGCTGAGGGTTTATTTAAATAAAAGTTTTTATGTGCACTTGGTGTCGGTTTTTTTCTATTTATTTCCAGTATTAGTCATGGAGGATCTGATCTACACCTCCATTACTAGTGCTCAGGCTTGGTGTCAGCCAGCAGTAGTTTTTGTCACCCCAAAGTTGACACTAACCCCCCTATTATCCAATGCCCAATGCACCATGGGTACTGTGAAGAGCCAGATTACAGTCAGAAGTGGACCCTCTAATGTGATTGCCTGCGTCTGGGGTGGCTGCGGGTCGGTATTTTTTGAGTGAGAAGGGACCAGTGTTAATGGACCTTCCCATTCTAATAGTTTTAGGCTGCAGCTGTTGGTTTTACCTTGGCTAGTTATGGAAAATATCATTTATTTATTGAGAATCCTGAAATGGGGAACTTCTGTGATCATTATTGTGGATGTCCATGTTTAGATTCTCATTAAATAAATACATTTTTGGAAAAAAAAGTACATGGAGTTCCCTCCAATTTTCATAATCGGCCAAGGTAAACCCGACAGCTGCAGCCTGATACTATCAGAATGGGAAAAACCATCGATACTGGTCCCTTCCATTCTAAAAATACCAGTTTGCAGCTGCTCCAGAAGCAGATCATCACATTAGAGGGTCCGCTTCTGATGGTTACTGACTCTTCCCAGTGCCCCTGGTGCGTTGGGTACTGGAGTAATAGTGATACGGGGTTAGTGTCAGCCTTGGGCTACAAAAACCTCCACTGGCTGACACCAATCCCGATCGATAGTAATGAAGAGACACCTGTCAAACACCTCCAATACTATCACTGGAATTATATGGAAAAAGAACACACATAAATTGCACGAAAACTTTTATTTAAATAAACACTCCCAACACCAGCCCTCTTTAACCATTTTATTTGAAAAAAATAGTTCCAAGGTCGGTCCAATGTAGTCCACTGAATCCGAAGTAGTCCAAATGGGAACCTGTAAATAAACAAACACACACATATATACATTCTGTACATGTAGGCTGGATACCCTAGCGAGCATGCAGGAAAGCTGGGTGACACCCATCGCCCACAGGTAACATCCAACTTTCCATGATAGGAATACTGGATGCCATATTTTGGGGATGGAGTGTCACCCAGCTTTCCTGGATGCTGAATAGGCTATTTTCACAGGCTATCGCCAAAGTCAGTCCCTTGCGGCCTGTCTCTTGCCCTCTGCAGCTGCCAAAGACAGAACACAGGGGGCAGGAACAAGGGACAGAAGACAACTTCTGGCACATGCTGCCTGTATCCTGTTCTCTGTGACTGCCAGAGACAGACCGCAGGGGGCAGGAGACAGAGAGCAGAGGGCAACTTCTACACTGTCTCCTGCCCATTGAGACTGCTAGAGACAGACTGCAGGGGGGTAGGAGACAGGAGCAAGGGGCAGAAGACAAGTGGACAAATCCTACCCCTTGCACACTCAAACACAGACACCCCTCCCCTGCATACTCAAGCACACACACACACCTCTCCCCCACACACTGAAACACATAAACACTATACCTCCACACACTGAAACACACACACCCCTGCCCCGCACACTCAAACACACACACCCCTGCCCCGCACACTCAAACACACACCCCTCCCCCACACACTCAAACACACCCCTCCCCCGCACACTCAAACACACACCTCCCCCGCACACTCAAACACACACGCTCCTCACCCCACTCTAATACACACAGAGCATTATCTTGCACACTCAAACCCACACACGCCTCCTCCGCACACACATATACACACTCTGCCACCCCCCACAACCCCCTTTCCCCGACACACTCATATATACACTCACACCCTTTGCAGTGTTCTCACCTGTCCAGCTACCCGCATCCTGGCTCTTCACGCTGCTCTGTTGGTGAGAAGGGTGGAGCTTTGTGGGTGTCACTAACCTCCGCCTCCTTTCCCAGCAGTGCTCTGGGGCCTATGCAGGAACCTATCAGAACATGCCTCCGTCCCCAGTCAGTGGCTTGAGGGCAGCTTCTGTTGATGCTGCCCTGATGCCGCTCCTTATAAGGAGAACCTCTAGCAGCTGCGGGAGGTTTAACCAACCCATCTGGGGGTGCGGGTGAGTTGGCAAGTATATCTAAGTTACATCTCTGATAGAACTAAATGTGATATTAGAAGTATGCAGATCTATCTAGAATTACCGGATGTAATAGAACACTGCAACACAGAGTTAAAGCAAAATAGTAAGGTAAAAAAAGGCACAAGTCTAGCAAGTTCAGCTTATTAACCTACAATGTTGACTGAGAATGATAATAACAGGCAGTAAAAGAATGAATGAATTAATAAATAAAAAACTAGGTATTTGTCAGTTTCCTCATACTAGAGGTGAAAAAAAAATACTTTCTAATTCCAAGTATAGCAATCAGAGTATATCACTGAACTAATAACATATCTCAGGAATCTAATATCCATAACATGTGATATTGCATTGTTAACCCCCTTTAACGCACCATGTCTTACCTTGTATATCATGTTTTCTCATGCCTTAATGCACCAAAACGTACAGATGTGTAATGATGATACAACTATATCAACAAAACAATAAAACAATTATGGGTGTCATAATATGGCAACATAAAAAAAAATTGTTCAAAGTAGTTTTATTGTACAAAAGTAGCAAAACATAAACAAAACTACATTTTTTTGCTTGCTAAGTATCGTCTAATCCAAAATGGAGAAATTTAGCTCATGCCACAGAAAACAACCCTTTATACAGCTACATCAACAGCAAAATAAAAAAAACATGATTTCGGGAAGGTGGTGAAAAAAGAAAAAAAAAGAAAAAAGAAGCTGGGTCCTTAAGGCCAAAATAGGCTTCTGGTCTTCTAGGGATTAAAGAGAGACATGAGACACAGGGTGACTTGCCTGAATGGAGCTGCGCCATTTTTCTGGCATGCTTTGAGCCAAACAAACTGTCCTAGTCCTGTTCTATAACGCCAATACTGTACTTGCCTCAATCTGTGCCAGACACGGCACTTTTGAATGTGCCAAAGATGCGGTTATGTATTGCTCCAGTCATACAATGCACCAAAAATGTGTCCAGTTTGGCACAAAACTGATGCACAAATCCATACCGGTTTCAAAATAACATGGCTGAGACTACTTGTGGCATAGAACGGGACACATTTATAAAGTACTGTGAGACACTTTTATGCATACCGTCGGATCATACATTAATAAAAGCAGAGGTAGAACTGGCGAGCTGCAGGTCTCCCTTCGGCTATTGGATTGTATCCTGTCCTATTTTGCAAGAAAAATCCTGTTAACACAAAAAAACCTTGCAATAAAAGGTAGCAAAGCTGTTGTATAAGGTAGCCAGCTTTTTTGGTCACATGTAACTTGTAAACAAGCATGATAGAAAGGGGAAAACGAAGAACCTCTGAAGTGTATTTAAACATGGCAAATGTGTGTGTAACATTATCTGCTCTTAAACCTTGGCTGTACCAATTTTTTAATGGACAAACTTCAGTGGTTCACAGTGTAAAGTTCATTGAGTGCCCTCTACGTGCATCTATGTGCATCTTCATCTGAATTTCTGATTTAAGAGAAACTAAGAAAAGATACAGTGTAGTGTCACTGTGCTGTAACACCAATAATGTTAAAGTCTTAGGACGACATGTATGAACATTGGTGATGACAGGCCAGTTCTAAGTAGCTTTAAGGCCGTGTAGAATGCCCCAGAATGTATGAACCTGTTCTCCTGCTGGTCATACATACAGGCGCAGTGTAGAGCCAATATGACAAATCTAGCTCAGGCACCACCTTTAACTTGGTCTGGCTGTTCTAACTGTTCTACCTCTAGATTTGGTGTCAAAGAATGATAAATGTGTCTACTTCTTTGAATGTGATGCAACGCCCCCAGAACGCCTGTAATCTTTGACGCATTAAAAAGTGTCTTTGGCACATTACAAAGGGACTTGCTGCGCCAAAGTTTGGAGTGCATCTGTTCATACATTCTTCTTGGCTCAAATTACACCAGAAAACTGGTGCAGCCCCATTCATACATACCGACCTTAATGTTTATTAGTAGGTGCGTGAAGACTTTTGTGCCTTGATTACTCAGCTGAAATTTATATATGTTAAAATTATTGAATGTACAGGGTTGACGACATATCCAAGCGAATCCAGTGGAATATACAGTACAACATGTTGCCTATTCCGCCGGATTTTTTACGCAATGGTAAAAAACCCGTTTTGTATAGACTACAGCACGGGTTTTTCATTGCTGTCTTGGCAGCACAGTGAACAGTTGGATTTTCAGTGGTTTCAAAATACTAAAATCGCCAAAAATCCAACAGAAAACCTGTGCTATGTAGACATAGCCTTACAATACGGAAGAGATAATTTAACTACTACTGCTAATTGCTCTACAGGGCTACGGCCCTTTTTCACCTCTTTTCATGTCTAAATTCAACTGTGACTTGTCTGAAAAAGGTCGCTTGTGACCGAAACGTCTGGCACATAAGTCACTACGTATTGTGTATATATACCACACCTGGAGCATATAAATAAATAAAATTCACATTGCATCAAGATTGAAGTGCAATCAAATCTTTCTTTGAGATAATTTAACTGCCATGGTATTAGGTCCTTTTATATTGCAAGGATCAGTGAATTGGATGTGACTAGAGGAACACTGTACCCAATAAGGGGCGCTGCTGAGTCCTAGCTTTTTACCCATGAGCCGTTTAGATTATAACCAATAATTTTGTGACTTGTTGGTTTATATGATTTGTCACCATTAGAAACATTGGGATAAACAATATGCAAAACAATATACAATGAATCTCAACGGCTGGCAATTTTCGAACCATTTGATTAGTCTGACAAAACAAGCATTGGACAACAAATCTGTTTAGTTCTTATTAATTGGTGATTAGGAAAAAAGGAAATTGCTGACTCGCCGCTCAGAGCAATTTTGAAGCAGCTTCTTGAGTGATCAAAAAATGTCTGTTTGTATTCCAGGAGTGTGTAGTTTCACTTCTATGTTACTTCTGTGCTTTGTCTTATACTTGTATATGTCATATGTGTATGCACTCGTACATATAGAAAACCAATCCATTTATCTAAATGACGCCATCTTGTTAATCAAATACATTTGGATTATTACAACCATGCAGGTTCAAAAATGTATTGTGAAAAATCAATTGCATTCTGGGCTAAAGTATCGTCCTTCTGTTTCTGCTGAATTTTTATAATTACTTTCAGCTTCTGTACATTGCTACAACTCTCATGAAAGAAATCAATACAGATTTTGTTGTGGAAATGCTGCCAGCATGTAATAGGATTAGTGGATTTTCATCTTGGGAGTTTTCAAATTAGTGGACCTGATAGGCTCAATCTATATCTGGACTGAGGTAAGTATTGGGCTGTTTATCAGGTTAACGTGTATACAACGGTTTATATCTCACATTCAAATTTTTCATTGTTCTATGTCCATAAATGTAATCAGAAATGTGACTGAATGCACCTGGGAGAGTTGCAGACCAGTTTAAATTAGTTTTTGCAGTGGCGTTCAATGAGATTGTCAATAAAATTGAAGAATATTATGCCTGGTAGGAGAAATGACCATGGATATAACAATAAACTACAGTGAATATTCTTATGCTCAAGTGTAACCATCATTTGTAACCAGAAAATAAAAGGACATGATAGGTGTTTATGTGAACTGTGTTTTGTGTCAATTCTTGTTGATTAAGGAGTTTCCATGCTACAATTCTCCAAAACTTGACTTGAGATATATTTACAGAGATTATTATGTATGATTATACATTACATAGTTACATAGTTTGTCAGGCCGAAAAAAGACATACGTCCATCCAGTTCAGCCCATTTATTAAAGTGTTGCTAAAGTGTTGATCCAAAGGAAGGCAAAAACCCCCATGAGGTAGAAGCCAATAGACCTCATGTTAGGGAAAAAATTCCTTCCTGACTCCAATCTGGCAATCGGAATAAATCCCTGGATCAACGACCCCCTCCAGAATCCTAGTCACTATAACTTGTTATATTACATCTAGAAATGTATCCAACCCCATCTTCGGAATCCTAATCACTATAACTTGTTATGTTATCACTCTCCAGAAATGCATCCCTTCTTGAACTCTGTTAGTGAATTCACCATGACAATTTCCTCTGGCAGAGAGTTCCATAGTCTCACCACTCTAACAGTAAAGAATCCCTTTCTATGTTTATGTAGAAACTTTCTTTCCTCAAAACGTAGCGGACGCCCCTTTGTTCTGGATACAGTCCTGGGTATAAATAGATCTTGAGAGAGATCTCTATATTGGCCCTTAATATATTTATACATATTTCTCATGTCCCCCTGAAGCCGTCTTTTCTCTAAACTAAATAACCCTAACCTTGCTAATCTTTCTAGGTATTGCAGTCCACCCAGGCCTTTAATTATTTTTGTTGCCCGCCCCGTACCTGTACATTGACTGATTAGATGAAGTGATTTTAATTGGTTGATTTTATTTCTATCAGTTTAATTTATAGTTGCATAATATGGTTGAAAATAGACATACAGTACGTCCATCAAGTGGTATAAGTTGTTTTAAAAGTTTGTTTCCCTCTATGGATCCAGTAAGGCCATGTTCACACGTCTTATTTTGGGCTGTATCTCGGACCGTATTTCGCGCCATACTGCGCGAAATACGGGGCAAGATACGTCCCAGTCATTACGGTAATCCACAGTTCTCATAGAGAACTATGGATTATGGCTCCTCTCCCCGCTCACACAATACGGCGAGCAGGGAGAGAAGTGACATGTCCCCCCCCACCCTAACCCGCACACACGCCGTAATTGCGGGCGAAATATGTGCCTGCAATTAAGCCGTGTGAACATAGCCTAATATGGAATCAAAGAGGCAAGAACCATTTTGCCTTAAAAGAAATATTTCCCTCCTGGTCCCAAACTGCGATCATACTGCATTAATATTCTTAACAGAATTTCATTAGTATAATACTAGAGAAAAAACAAAAACGAGACAGCGCTCCCTAGCGCAATAGTGCGACTTATGAATAAGAACCACTAGTACTTATTCTAAGCAATAACCTTCTAGTGTTGTGCAAAGGAAGGCACAACACTTTTTTAAACATCCAAATATTTGGAACCGAAGAATCACGGTCGTCCGCAGCCGTCTGTCCGTTTTGCTCTGTACGTCCGATGCACGGGGTCAGGGTAGTAGCGATTATTTGCATCTACTGTCCTAAAAAAAGTAGTAGTAACATAGCGCTTTATTTATTTTTGGAATGTATATATGTATGGTCTATGTGTATGTATGTATATACATGTGACTCAGTCCTGCTCGATTGCTGGCGTCTCAACGCTTCCCATGCTAGGAGCGGCGCCATGAATGTATCGTGAACGGCAGGCTATGCCGCAACTGAATTATGCTGAGTATATGCTTCGTTACATTTATCTACATATGGGACATTCTGTGAATCACGGGTTAATGTCTATTTTTAAAGAAGTTATTAATAAAGGTGCTACGGCTTTTACTGCACTGGCTCCGTGAACGTATCTAGTACATTTAATTTTTCAACATGTGTCGATATAAAATATCAGAAAAAGAGATCAGGTAAAGTGCTGTGTGTCTTCTTATCGTTATAAATTCATTGTATGTTTGTGCAATAGTAATCTTGAGGTGTGAATAGTGTTAATCTTTATTCTTTTTTATGTCTATAACTAAATATATTTAGTTTTCTTTTCTTTTTTGTATTCATTTTGCTGTACGTTACCTCTTAAGTTCTAAATCAGACATTGCTGTAGTTTTAAGCAGTAATTTGCAAATTTTTATGTTTACATACATTTAATTTTTCGACATATGTCGATATAAAAATGTCGGAAAAGAGTACGATAAAGTGCTGTGTGTCTTCTTATCCTTATAGGTTCATTGTATATTTGTGCAATGATCCTCTTAAGATGTGGGTAGTATTCAGATACGTACATATATATATTCTTGTAAAACTACTTAAAGTGCTGAGCAAAAATAAATAAATAAAATAAATAAATAAATATAAAAAAGTAGTAATTATAATAGGAACCATCAGGTTTTCCTGCTCTATTAATGGATCAACTCTATAGCTTCACTTAGTCCCCGGGGATATAAAGTACCCAGCTTGTAGATCCAATACATCTCTTTCTTCCTCAATAGCTGGAATTTGTTTGGACTGTGTTCAGATACGGTATCAACAGCTGTGATCCTAAATACGTTAAAGTTTTGGTCATGTAGTTCCTTGCAGTGTTTGGCTACGCTTTGTTTCAAATTCCCTCGTTTAGTGCATGCTCGATGACCGTTCAATCTTATATGGAGTGGGCATGTGGTTCTGCCCACATATTGTTTACCACATACGCAATCTAGGACATATATGACAAAGGTGCTTGTACAATTTAGATGATATTTCAATGAAAAACTGTCATTAGA
Source organism: Phyllomedusa bahiana (assembly GCA_025379985.1). Taxonomy (NCBI): domain Eukaryota; kingdom Metazoa; phylum Chordata; class Amphibia; order Anura; family Hylidae; genus Phyllomedusa; species Phyllomedusa bahiana. The sequence goes on from JAODAL010001912.1 coordinate 210,184, forward strand.
ATAATTTGAAGTAATTTTATCTGTTTCACGTATCGTTTTACAGCACATGCATCTCACCGCATTGCAGGGGAAGCTACCCGCCTTATCCACTAGTGGGATACCGGTATGTTTTTTTGTTTTAATTCTGCTAGGTGCAATCAAATTCTTTAGGTTTGGTGCTCTTCTAAAGATGAGACTAGGATTTTCGGGAATAATTGGGCCAAGGTATGGATCTTTTTTGATCAGGTACCAGTACTTCTGGAGAATTTCTCTGATTTTCGTCTGGGATGAATTATAACTAGTGATGAGCGATAACGTTGACTATCGTCATCGGGTCGATATCGGCAATTATCAAGACGATTTCCGATAGTCGATAACAGATTATCGCCGATGACCATTAAAGTCTAAGGGAGAGGAACAACACCTTCATTCTTACACCCAAACAGGGCTGGAGAAGCTCTAATTAACATCCACAACAGTCAAATGGATACGTGTTACATCTTAGGCAACACACTTAGGTTATAAAAGCCACAGAAAAAAAGTCACACACCATTCACTATCCCTGTCTTGCACCACAGCCTGACCCTTAAACCTGCATCACCCACAAATTAAAAAGTGCCAGAAGGCAGTATGATTTGAACCATCATTTTACTTAAACTGGACATTGAATATCCCTGTCCTGGAACGCAGCATGAGCCCCAAACCTGCATGACCCCAGATTAAAAAGTGCCGGAAAAAGGAGTCTTTGAACCACCATTTTAGTTGAACTGGACATCGACTAGACCTGTCCTGTACCGCAGTATGACCATTAAACCTGTCTGACCCACAGATTAAAAAGTGCTGCAAAAAGGAGTCTTTGAACCACCATTTTAGTTGAACTGGACACTGACTATTTCTGTCCTGTACCGCAGAATGACCATTAAACCTGTCTGACCCACAGATTAAAACGTGCAAGAAAAGGAGTCTTTGAACCACCATTTTAGTTGAACGGACATAGATATCCCTGTCCTGGGCCCAGCAAAACCCAAAACCTGCATGATCCCCAATTTAAAAAGTCCCCAAAATGGGATCTTTGAAAAACCCTTTTTTAGTTGAACTGACATTGACTATATTGCCCCTGCCCCCAAAAATGCCCATTAAACCTGTCGCCCCCAAACAGTTTAAAAAGTGCAAGAAAAAGAGTCTTTCAACCACCTTTAGTTAAAAAGGACATTGCTAGACCTGTCCTGTACCCAGAAAACCCAAAAAACCTTTTGCCCCACAGTCACAAAGTGGCACTTGCAATTTGACGGACGTCATTTAGTTTTTTTTTTTTGGTAAGACTTTTGTTTACAAAAATTTATTTAGGGAATTTTTATTTATAGTTTTACATTATTTTCATTTTGCTTTTTTTAAAGTGTATACATACAACAACACCCCCTCCCTGCATTTTTTAAAGGTATTTTTTACACATTAGAGTTTTAAATTTCGTCCGAAACACCCCATAAGAAAAAAAAGCCCCTAATCATCCCCAAAACACTTTTTAGTTGAGAAAAACCCTTTGCCCTCCCCGGGTTTTGAGATGTTCAAACCCCCTCAATTAAAAGGTTTCATTTTTCTCCAAATCCTTTTTCATGATTAGGGACAACTCTTGGGAAACAAATTATGCGACCCCCTAGTGACTCCAGCCCCAGTAAATTTTTAAACCCCAAATTGTGCAATTTGGTTTCCCAAACCCAGGGGGTCCTTTTTGACACTATTTAACCTCACAGAAAATCACCTTTTTTAAAATCATTTTTAGAGAAATTTGAAATTCCCAGCCCCCAAGGGGAGAGCCGCGCTGCCCCCAGCCATAGTTAACACGGGGCCAGCTGCCAGGGCCAGACTTACAGTGGGGGGCGGTAGAGCCCAGGCAGCATCGTCACTATTAACACCAGTTCAGCTGCCAGGGCTGGGGTTAATGGGTGCGGGGAGAGCCCCGGGTGGTGTCCGTCAAACTTTAACACAGTAAAAATGCCCTTTTTTATCCCCTTCCCATTACTATTTTTTTCACTATTTCCTCCTTTTTGAAGTCAGTATCTTTGGTAATAAATTTTTTTTTGATTTTGTTTAAATTGTAATAAGGTTTGTGAGAGTTCATTTATGTTATAAACTATAGGGGTAGTTTGTCTGCATCCGGGATTGATGTTTTATTTTAAAGGTTTATAAAAAATAGGGG
>JAODAL010001913.1:0-212313 GCA_025379985.1 Phyllomedusa bahiana
AAAAGGTTTTTTTTGTCACCTATCAATTCCCCTTTGGGGAACTACAAAATTTGCTGGTTTTCAAATTTAACTGCAAGGTGGCCTTCAACAAACGGGAAAGGGGCAAAAGGCAAAAAACACGTATCTTTTAATGTTTTTCATAAAAAAAGGTTTTTCTGCACCTATCAATCACCTGTGGTGACTAAAAAATTTTCTGTATTAAAATTTAACTGCAAAGAATCTACAACAAAGCGGCCTGCGCCAAAGTGAAAAAACACTATCTGAAAATGTATTCGGAAAATAAAAGGTTTTTTTTTGGGCACCTATCAATTCACCTGTGGGACTAAAAAATTGCAGTATTCCCATTTAAGGGGCAAGTGCCTCAATGAACAAAGCTGTATCACAAAGTAAAAAAACACTATCTGTAAGTATTCGGTAAAAAAGGTAATTTTTTTGGGGCCCCCTATAAATTCCCCTGGGTAACTACACAATTGCTGGATTAAATTTAACTGAAAGGGGCCTATAAAAATCTGGATTGGCAAAAGTGCAAAAAAACGTATCTGTAATTATTGGTTAAAAAAAGTTTTTTTGGACCACAATTCACCTGTGGGACTACAAAATTGCTGTATTAAAATTTAACTCAAATAGACAATCAACAAAGCTGGCCTGCCCAAAGTAAAAAAAAACCTATCGAAATGATTGGGATAAAAAAGGTTTTTTTTTTGGCCCCTACAATTCACCTTTGGGACAAAAAAAATTGCAGTATTCCCATTTAAGTCAAGGTGCCTAAGAAAAAAAGCTGTAGTAAAACCAAAGCAAAAACACGTATCTGTAATGTATTGGGATAAAAAAAGGTATTTTTTGCACCTATAAAATTCCCGTGGTAACTACAAAATTTTTGTGGATTCAAATTTAACTGCAAGGTGGCTCTATCAACAAATTGGACTGGCAAAAGTGCAAAAAACACTATCGAAAAGTTTTCGATAATAAAAGGTTTTTTTGGGGGCCCCTATCAATTCACCTGTGGTACTAAAAATTGCTGTTTTTCAAATAACTGCAAAGTAGATCTATCAACAAAGCTGGCCTGCGCCAAAGTGAAAAAACATTACTGAAATGTATTCGGATAATAAAAGGTTTTTTGGGGCACCTATCAATTCCCCTGGGTGACAAAAAATTGCAGTATTCACATTTAATTTTGGGGGTGCCTCAATGAACAAAGCTTAGTGCACCAAAGAAAAAAAAAACTTTCTAAATTTTTAATTCGGATATTAAAGGTTTTTTTTTGGCACCTATCAACCGTGCTGACTTGCGGGGATTCTAATTTAAGTCAAGTGGATATATCAAAAAAGGTGGAATGGGCAAAATTGAAAATAAACACCATCGAAAATATACTGAAAATAAAATGATTTTTTTGCCCTAACAAAAGACCGCGTTACTAGAAAAGAGTTATCCTATAATTCAGGCTCCAATATCCAGAATATAAAAGCCCCACAGAAAAAATTTCCTAGAAACAATTTTACTATAGGATTTGGAATAAAAAACCCCAGTCACGAAAAAAATCCAAACAAATCCAATTAAAATATAACTTTTAATATATCCCAAAAAAAGAGCAACGCATCTTAATCATCTTAGTAAAAATTAAATCTAAATATACACTCTACCCCCTACCAAATATTCCTACACTTATCCTTAATTAGACCAAGTAATCGTCCCGAAAAAGGGACGGCCTAGCCTGGGGGCTCCCCTATTAATACTAAATTCCCAATCGACTACCAAAGATGTTGCAAATATATATTTCTATACGTTTTTAAAAGAACTTTTAAATAAAACCAGATCGTATCACTATTCCTAAAGATCCAAAAACCAAGATCCAAAGCTCACAACCCAAATTTTTGGACACGGAAATTATTTCCCTTTTCCTCCCCTTTAAAATTTAAAGGGGGCAAAGTTATATACTTGTCCATGTAGGAAAACAAAAAGAAAGCACATTTATGCAACATCCTTAAGATAATCAAACCTTACCTGACGCGTTTTCCCCCCCTCCCCCTTGGGGTTCATCAGGGGTTTCCCCTTTGGGGGACAATTGCATTGACCAAGATATAGCTCTTTGAAAACGATTTTTTCCTTTTCTGTACCCATCTTAAATAATTCAAAAGTCCCTACTTACCGCCGTCGGTGCACTCGGCTCTTAAAACTGCACTGCCATGCCCCGATACAGCTACCATAGCAACCACCTCTCTCCTCGCCTGCTGGGAAAATTCGATTGTCTTTCAAACCCCACCGCGCATGGCCAGCTAGAAATAGGGCGCCAGCAACCAACACCACTCAAATTCCCGTGGCCAGCGGCCCAAATCTACAGCCACTGCGCATGCGCCAGTAAAAGCCTCAAAACTTCGGCCACAACGAGTGGTGACAATGCACACAACTCTATCCCTCTAATCTCAGGAGATGCTATCAGGCGAGTTTTCCAACCTATCCCCCTACTGGCAAAAATTTAATACTGTTGGTTATTTCCTACCATCCCCGGGCAACTTTTTGGGGGTTCTCAAAACCCCAAAATTTAAGCAAGATATCACTAGAAAGGGGAATATACTTTTAAATTTACAGTTTGCCCACATCTGGTGTTTTAAATGAAAAGCCTAAAAATATTCCCCCAGAGATAATATTGACAAAAAACCCCATCTGGGCTAATAATCCAACATCAATCAAAAATATAAAAACTTAATAAACATAGAAGACATCCTTTAAAATAAAGCAAAAAAAAAATTTGAACAATATGGGTGCATAAATAATAAAAATTTTCCGGGCCCAAAGGATATATAAATCCCAAAGATAATGAAAAATTTCCTGGGGGCTATTATGCCCAGATTCACTATTAAATTAAGCCCACCAGGGTACCAGAAAAAGTTTGATATATGTTATTTTCAATAAAACACCCAAAAATATAAAAAGCCATTAAACCCCGGGCTGCATCTTTTTCATTCTGAACGTCCACTCTGTTTTTTACAAATAATTTTTTGTCAAGATTCCCTTTCAAATGTTAAAATTTAATCTTCCCCATACACAAAAACATCAACTCAGGAATCCCCCTCGTGTTCCATCCAGATTGCCTCTAAAGGGTATCACGCCTGTTTCCCGTACCCCCCTAAGTTACCAATACGTTTTTTTAATTGCCCCATTTTCCCTTGCCAAACTTTTTCCACAGCTACAGTTACACAGATAACAACCCCCGGGGTACAGAAATTCATAAATTACGAATCACATAGTTTTTTTTTTCCCTGCCCCACCGACTCTTAAACTCCTTTCTGACAGACATACTTACAAAATGTGCATCTTTCCACATCTAAACATTCCCAAGGGTTTACGTTCAACCATTTTCCGGGGTTGGTTTTGGTGACGTATAAGGGCTGTATCAGCCATCTTCAAGCCCTTTCCTTCTGTGTTCACATGAGTTTTTTGAAGACAATCACTAGATTTTTATCAAATGCAATAACCCCCAATGTTTCCGAAAATCCCCATCCACTTTTGTTTCTTTTGTCATAGGCCTTTTTACCTAAAGTGGTTCTCCTCATTTCTATTTCCCCCCTGGGGGTTCAATAATTTTTTCCTGTCACCCCCAGTGCATTTTTTAAATGCTGGTTTCAACCTGACGGGGGTACCCTTTTCGGGAACCTATCTTTGAGATCACTTGCCTGTTGATAAAAGTCTTTTATCCGGACATTTCCCCTATTATTCTGGTATTGACCTTTGGGGTATCCTTTTTTGATTTTCTCAGGGGGAATGAATCCCACCCAAAGGCTATTAGTGCCGCCCTTTCCGATATCCGTTTGTATAAACCCAGATCACCCTGAAAATCCTCAACCCCCAAAAACATTTCGACATATGGATCTCAAATGAAAAAATTTTTCAACCCAATCTCATTAGTTTTCAATACCGGGAAAATTCCTAAACGACCCCCCGTGCCCTGCCACAGCACGAAGACTCATCTATAAATCGGGCCCCAGTATAAATCTTTTTGGTAAATCCCCCATCTCCCTCCGAACCCCAGGGCCCTCTCCCACCACCCCAGGAACAATTTGCATACGGGGCACGCATGGGCTTCCCAGGCTTTACCCCTACTGGGTAGCCCGGGGTCCGAAGGGGAAAATTGGGGTAAAAAAAAAATTTTCCCAAAATTTTTAGAACCATTTTATTATTTTTTTCAAATTGTCTCCCCCCCATTCCAAGGAAATTTTAAAGGCATGAGGCCCCCTGGGGGGAATCTGCATACTGCCTCCACACCACTGAGGGGCCCAAACCAAAAACCTTTTCGATTTAACCCCCCCCAACTTCTTTTAGGGGGTCACCGTATCTCCAGTAGGAGGAAAGCAATGAAAATTCCCTGATCCTTTCCAATAGATTCCAACATTTTGTGTCCCAAGGATCAAACCCGACACTACCGGGCCCCTTAAGGGGAAACCAAACCCTTTTTCACCTTTGGGAATGCATAAAATCCAACTTGTGGTTTTTTGGGAGTAAGAAAGCACCTCATCCTTTTACAGGGCCTTCATCCCCACCAATTTTAAATGTAATTTCCCTTCCCCTAAGAATCTTCCCTAGGGGCACTTTTTAGGACAGAAAAACCGTTTCCATCCTCCAAAATCTCTTACACACTGGGTATATCCCAATGTCAATTATCACAATATTCCCCCCTTATCCCAGGGTTTTAATATTTATCAGGGCGATTCAAAGAAATCACGCTTTTAATTTCTTTTTGTGTAAGATTTTTTTTATTCCAGAGGGAATTTTTTTTTTCTTAGAGACTCAAAACTTTCATTACCATTTTCAAAATCATATCTTTTTCGGTGCCTTTGTGGGAGGAAACCGGTACTTTTTTTTGGGTTTTAAACATTTGGGGGCCAATTTCATTACCATTCATTCCCTCTTTTAATAAATTTATTTAATTTCTTACCCTTTTTAAAATCTTCAATAGAAATTCCCAGGTCCTCACAAATCTTTATCTTATTCCTTAAAAAATTTAAACCACTGATTTTTACGCACAAACAGTTTAAATCCCTTTACCCATTAAATTCACTAATCTGGTTGTAGGCACAATATGACAAGCCTTTCAATAAACACCGATTTTTTCCTGGTAAGTACTTTCTGGGGTTTAAATTTAATTATTTGGTCTGCCTCTGCCCTTTTTTTTGGCGCCTTGGGTTGTTTCATTGACTTTCCCTTAAGGTATGGAGGACCCACGGTTGATCTAAAAAAAGGGGTTGATGATAGATATGAGGAGGCGACATACCACCTGTTTTGGGGGGGGCTGTTGTCATTGGGGTTTTTTCTGTTTCTGTTCAATTTTTGGGAACACATAAAAGTCCCCCCCAATATCTCCCCCCCCTCGGTGTCTCCATTCTCTTTTTCCGATCAAAACCTCCCCTACTTCCCAAAAAAACCCCCCTTTGGACCGTCAGGTGTAATTTTCAATTTTTGAGACTCAAGGAAAAACTGTTTTCCTTCAATTCACCTCAAACAAGTTGGAAAAAGCCCTTTCCCCTTTTTTGAATTCCGCGAGCCTTAATGTACTGTTTTTTGCTTACTTTTTTTAAGCTGCACGTGTACTTCTCAACAAAAATTTTTCAAATTCTTCACGTCTAAAAAATCTGGGTCAGATCTTAATTTTTTTCTGCTTTCCTATTGTCCTTTTAACTTTTTTTCGTTCTCTGGAAAATTATTTTTTCTTCCTCCAAAGTATTTTTTATTAAATTCAGTGAAGACCCTAATAACTCCTCCCCCACTTTTTTATTAATTTGGATCTGGACCTCGGGGGGCGGGGGTAACCTGGACCTCAACCCTCGGTTTCATATTCACTTAAAAAATTTTCAGGCATAATTTCCCAGAAAGTTTTAAAATTCTCCTTATCACAAATATAATTTCCCTTTCAAATACTTTTTAGATTTTATTTTTTCTCGTAATATCTCCCAGTTCACTTTCGGAAAATACTTTGATACCCCCATCCATCTCTCTGAACCAGTGGGCCATTCAAAAAACCTTCCATATAAAAAGTCACAGAAAATCTTTTCCTAGAAAACAATATTTCTATATGGATTTGGAATAACAAACCATCACTGAAATAAAACCCCAAAAAAACCAAGCCTAAAATATAACTTTTAATTATACCCAAAAAAAGCATACCTCTAAATCTATCTTATCAAAATTAAATCTAAATTAACCCATCCCACCTAATATTCCTACACTTATCCTTAATTAACCAAGTAATCGTCCCCATAAGGACGGGCCCAGTCCTTGTGGCTCACCCATTAAAACTAAATTCCCTATCGACTACCAAAGATTTGGGAAATATAATTTTTATACGTCTTTAAAAATACATTAAATCAACAACCAGATACAGATCACTATTCCCATAGACCATACCAATACTCCAAGAGCTACAATCCACTATAAGGGCCTGGAAATTTTTTCCCTTTTCCCCCCCCTTCAATTTAAAGGGGCAATAGTTTTTTACAGTCCATGTAGGGAAAACAAAAAGAAAGCACATTTTTTTCAACATCACTTAAGATAGACAAAACCTTTTCCTCGACGCGTTTCCCCCCCATGCGCGGGGTTCATCAGGGAGGATCTCTTGGGGACAATTGCATTGACCAAGATGTAGTCTCTTTTTATAAACATGTTCCCAAGTCTTTATCCCCCTTTAAATAATTAAAAGTCCGCTACTTTCCGGCCCCGGGGCAGGGGCACTTGGGGGGGGCTTAAAACTTTCTCACCGCATGGGGCCCCCCCTACAGCGTACCCTAGCAAAAAACCCCCTCTTTTCCGTCGCGCCGGGGTCGGTATTCGATTCTTTCAATCGCCACCCCCCCGGGGGGGGCATCCCACTAGGAAAAACGGGGCCCTGGGAAACCAAAACCCCTCAAATCGCATTCGCCAGCGGCCCAGAATCAACAGCCACTCCAGCGCCATACAAACCGGGAAAACTTTTTGGCCAGCATACAGTGTGTGCACAATGCACACAACCTATCCCTCAAATTCCAGGAGATGCTACAGGGCGAGATGTCCCAATCCTATCTCCCTACTTTTCACAATTTTAAAAACTGTTGGTTTGTTTTCCACCACCCGGGCACAAGTGTGGTTCCATAACCCCCCTAATTCAAGATATCACTAGGGGAAAACATATACATTTTATACAGTTATTCACATCGTGGGCGGTTTTAAATGAAAAGCCTCAGAAATTTCCCCCCTATGAAAAATATTGACAAATAACCCATCAGTGGGGGTAAATATAACCAACATACAACTAAAAGTAAAATACTTAATAAGACAAAAGAAAGAATCCTTTTTTAAAAACAAAAAAAAAAAATTTTAATCAATATAATCATACAATAATAATAAATTCCCGGGACCAAGGATAATACAATCCCCAAGATAATGAATAAGATAAACTAGGTATCGCGTATTTCCGGGGGCAGCGCAGTAGCAGTTTTAAAAAACGCCGAGGCACCTGACGGCGGAAATAGCGGGGCTTTTTAATCTATTTAAAAAGGGTTTTCAAACATAGGAACATCAGTTTTTTCAAAGAACCCTTTTCTTATCTGATCAATGCAATTGTCCCCCCAAAAGATCCTCCGATAACCCCGCAGCCTGGAGGGGGGGAAACGCGTCGAGGAAAAAGGGTTTTTGTACTTAAATGATGTTGCATAAAGTGCTTTTTTTTTTTTTTTTTTCCCCCAATTTGGACAAAAAATTATATAAAATTGGGACCCTTTTTAATTTGAAAGGGGGAGGAAAAGGGGAAATAATTTTTTCCCTTTTCCTTACAGTGGGTTGTGAGCTCTTGGGGTACTTGGGGGAAAAGGACTCTAAGGAATGTGAAAAATGTTCTGGTTTTTTGATTTAAGTTTCTTTTAAAAACATAAAAAGAAATATATATTTTCCAAAAATCTTTGGATCTTAAGGGCATTTAGTATTTAAAGGGGGACCCACAGAGCTAGGCCGTCCTTATCGGGACATTTACTTTGGGGCTAATTAAGTAAATGAGGGGAAATTAGGTAGGGATAGAGTGTATATTTAAGATTTTAAATTTTTTATAAGATAATTTTTAAAGCGATCCCCACTTTTTAGGGGTTTTATATTAAAAGTTTATTTAACTTGGTTTTTTTAGGATTTTTCTTCAGTGACGGGCCCAATATCCGGGGAAAAATTTTCAATAGAAAACTGTTAATAATAAAAACTTTTTTGCAATGTCTTACTAAGTCTTGGGGAACTTTAAACCAGTATTCTTTATAGAGCTTCTCTATTCGTATAATACAAGATATTTTTGGCACCTTTCAATTCACCAGTGGTGACTATAAAATTGCTGGATTCAAATTTAAGTGCAAGGTGGATATATCAACAAAAGTGGAATGGGCAAAATTGAAAAGGAACACCTATCTGAAATGTATACTGATAATAAAAGTGGAGTTTTGCACCTAACAAAGAGACCTGCAGTTACTAGAAAAGATGTGTATCCTGTAAGTTCAGGCTGCCCAATATCCAGGAAATATTTCAATAGAAAACTGTTAATAATAAAGCTATTGCAGTGCAATGTCTACACTAAGTCTTGGTGAACTTTATCCAGTATTCTTTATAGAGCTTGTCTGTGTTCGCCCGCGGGGGCCCTCCCTCCGCTCCCCCACCGTGACTTTACAGCAATAGATGCTCCATTAAAATTCTCTACCTAACTATATAAAATCTTCCAATCTCTAATCTAACTAAATTGTAAGGATCACAGCTAATAGTAGAGGTTTCTCTGTGAAGAAATATAATAATTTCGTTGAGCTGTTTGGACACAAGCAGAGCGCACGTCCTTCTGCTCTGAGACGCTGAGAGACACTGAGGCTGAACAGGAAACGCTGTTCTATGTAAAACGAGGTCATGTGATTTTTCCAGCCAATCGCAACCATACACATCCCAGTCATGACGTCGCACACACATCTCACCCTGCTCTATTCTGTAATCTGATTTGCTGGCCGCCAAAATTACAGGAAGCGCCGAAAAAGGCGCAATCTTAATAGATGATGCACAGATTTTAACCTAAATTATCGCATGATCTAAAAAATCCGATCACCATAAAAACTGTGCCGATTTCAACTTTGTCGATAATAATCGCTCAACACTAGTAAAAACCATAAGGGCAGAGGTGTATGTCTCTATGTAAAATCATGTCTGAAGCCAACACTGCAGGAATATTTAGATACAGGAAATGAGCATGTGGAGTCATTATGCATAGATATACATGGGAGTAATAACAATAATAAAATTCTACTAGGGGTCTGCTATAGGCCCCCAAATCTAACAAAATCCATGAAAGATGTACTCAAACAAATAGATGAGGAGGCTAATCATAATGAGGTTGCTATTTTGGGCGACTTTAACTAACCAGACATAAATTGAGAAGCTGAAACCTGTAGCTCTCATAAAGGAAACAGGTTTCTGGCAATAACTAAAGATAATTACCTTTCCCAACTGGTGCAGGAACTGACTATAGGAAAGGCCCTTCTAGACTTACTAGTCACTAATAGACCTGGCAGAGTAAAAAAGGTTCAGATTGGGAGGCACCTAGGAAATAGTGACCACAATATAATAAATTTTCTATTTTCCTTAAAATAGAGCATTTTGCGATGACCCACAAAAACATGATTTCGGGAAAAGTAAGTTTATTCTGCTTAGAGGGGCCCCAAAGTCGCTTGACGGGAAAAGGTTTTAAAAAAAAAAAAAAAAAATAAATGGGAGATTTTAAAAAAACTTCTTAACGCCATTGTGAGAGGACAACCTTATGGCAATAAAATTTGAAAAAAAAAAAAAAAACAATGGGGATAACAGAGATGTAAAAAAGGAAATAAAAAACAAAAAAAAGTGTTTAAAGCTTTTAAAAAAGGGGGCAGTAAAGGGACTAAAAGCTATGGGGAAAAAAAAATAAAATAGTAAAAATATGATAAAGCAGGAAAGTGGTACAGAAAAAAGATTGCAAAAGAGAGTAAATTTAAACCACAAAATTTTTATTAACTATATAAAAGAAAAAGATTAAAAGGGAAAATGCGGGCCCCTTTAAAAAAGTATGGGGGGAGTTTTTGTGGAGGGCGATAGGAAAAGAAACCTATTAAAAAATTTTTTCGCCACTGTTTTCCAAAAGGAAAATGACCTTCCGTTGATGAGCAGAGGGTATGTAAATCCCCTTAAATTTTTTCCTGTTAACCCAGGAAGAATGCAGCTCCGCCTTAAAAAAAATTAAAATCACAGGTCTGAAAAGGTAGGTGTGGACCCACGGGCCACCGAAGCGAGGCAACAAACCGCCCAGGGAGCGGTGCAAGTAGGCCCCGGTTTTCCCAGAGCCCCGCAAAGCAGGATGGACTTCTCGGCTGGGGATTCTCCCAGGTCGCTCCCCCTTACGCGGTGGGCTTGCGGGGGGGCGGCCCGGGGTGAGCGGGGTACAGAATCGAAAGCCAAGAATCATAGTCGTGGGCAGGGGAAGGTCAGGGCTGGCAGCAAGGGTTTCGGGGTCAGGGGACAGGCAGGAAGGTCAGGGCTGGCAGGGGTTCGAAGTCGAGAAACGTAGCAAGGTCGGGAATGGTAAGGCAAAAAACCTTTGAAGAACGTTTTTTCTGGGGCCAGGCAAAATAGATCCGAAAAGGAATGATTGTGGAGCGAATGATAAATAGGGGAAGCCCCCGGCAATACAATTCCCTGGCGCTCCCCCTTTAAAATTTTTAAAAAGAACGAGCCGCATGCGCCCTAGAGAGCGGGGTGGGCTTCGGTCAGCGAGGAGCGGACTACAGGGGGAGGTCGGGTGATTTCCCCAGGATCGCGGACCCACAGCTCGCCCGCCCCCACGGCGCCACCCCCCCTGACAGGCACCCGGGGGGGCTGCCACGGGTGCGCCGGGGCCCGGGGCCTAGGAGGGGGGACCACCCGCTACAGTTACCCCCCCCCTATTTCCCCCCCCTTTCTTGGCTGAAGGAACTTACGAACGGTTTGGGTTCAGATATTGGACCCCGGTTCCCGGCCCTCCCCTGGGGGGAAGCCCTCCAATCTACAGAAAAACCGCTTCCCCTGATTGTTTTATTTCCAAGATGCCCTTTCCCCTAAAAAAACATCAGGGACTCTAGTCCGGAGATGGAACAGCGCTTTTCTGAGGAACCCGGTTCAAGCCCAGAGGCTTTAGGAGGGAGACGTGAAAGGCGTTAGGAACCCAAAGAGATGGAGGTGGGAGAGCTTGTAGGACCCCGGGTTCAGTTGTGAAGTCTCTAAAAAGGTCCAAAAACCCACGGCCCCAAACTTTAGCGGGGGTTTGGGGCGTATTATTTGGAGGAGCCACACTTTATCCCTGGGGGAACGTTTGGGGAAAATCTCCTTTTGTAGCTTGAGTCTCACGGGCTGAAGCCTGGAGTAAGGCAGATGAGTCTCTTGCCAAATGACCCGATACCCCAACCCGGGGGTTGCCCGGGGGAACCTCGGGGCAGAACCCAGGGGGGGGGGGGGAGGCGGGGATGACGACCATACCCCAAAGGAATGGGGGAAGGCCATCGAGTCGGAGTCCCGAGGTTAATGAGAACTGGTCAGGGAAAGCAGTTCAGACCAGTTGCCCCTGGGTCCGGACAAAAGTCCCGTAGATATTCCCCCAAATCTTTTTTACCCTTCCACCTGCCTTTTGTTGGGGGATGGTACCGGATGAGAAATCTGTTGTTTTGCAAGGGAAAAAAATTTGGGCACGCCAAAACTTGAGACAAATTGGACGCCTCGATGGGAGACTGGGGAGGGAAACCCTGGGGAAAAAAATTGATGGAAGAAGGGCCCCCCAAATTGGGGAAAAGGGAAAACCAGGAAGCGGCACAAAGTGGGCTCTTTGAGAATCGTCGTGCCCCCCCAGTGACCGAGTTTCCGGGAAAAAGGGAAGGTCGTGATGAATCCATGCCTATTGTGCCCAAAGGAGACCCCGGGAACAGGCGGGGGGATAAGGGGGCCTGCGGGCCTAGGCGTGGGACTTGTTTGGGGACATGTGGTGCAGGAGGAAAACGAATCCTTGAATTTTGGGAGAGAATTTGGCCCCCATTGGTCGCGAGTAAGGGGGTAGGATTTCCATATCCCGGGTGGCCGGCCGAAGGTATGCCCCCCCCCAGAATTTCCCCCTGAGGCAGGACGCACGTGGGTTTTGCCGGGGAAACGTCGGGATCCACAGGACCACTAACCACGTTAGGGCCAATGTGTGCTGGACACTGGTTCTTCCCCCGGTAATGTCAGAAGCACGGGAGGGGCATCCGCCTTGACATTTTTTCGGCCGGGTGGGGAATGGATCTTGAAATCAAAACGTGAGAAAAAAAGAGACCATTGGCTGGCGGGGTTTAAAAAACCTGGGCCCGTCGGAGGTATTGGGAGATTTTTTTTATGGTTGTAAAGATGTCAAATGGAGTGAGCTCCCTCCACAGATGTCGCCCTCTCCAAAACCCAATTTTAGGGCCCAACAGCTCCGATCCCATGGCTAATTTCGTTCTCCGGAAAAGGGTATTAGAAAAAAAAACGCATGTGACAGTTTTGCCTTTAGGGCCCCTTTTGGGTAAAGGGCTGCCCCTGCTCCTACGAAAGAGGCATCCACCTTAGGCTGAAGGTTTTTCAGGATCCGGGGCGGACCAAAATAGGTGCTGAGGAAAACGCGTCTTCAGTTGGGGGAATGCTTCCCTCGGCAGATGGAGGCCAACATTTTGGATTCGCGTTCTTTGGGTGAGGCACGATAGGGGGCCACCAGCGTAAAAAAGTGGGGAATGAATTGCCCGGGAGTAGTTGGCGGATCCCAGGGAAACGTTGAATCGCCCCAAGACCCACTGGTCGGGGGCCACTGCTGGGGTCCAGAGATATTGCTGGGGCCCTCTGCAGACCCTCGATCCCGGAGACAAGTACCATAGGAAAGGAAGGCTGGCTGGTGGAACCACACTTCTCCCGCTTGGGGATACAGTCTTGTACGCAGACGAGCAAAACCTGGGTACTTGTACCCCATGAGTCTTATTAAGGGGAAAAATCAGGATATGTCCGATATACTATGCCAGGTGTACAGCAGTCCCCTGAATTTTTCATTGACAACTACTGAAATACGGTGGGGCGTTGAATAGCCCCCAAGGCATCACGAGATACTTAATGGCCCCCACCGGGGGTTTTAAGGCCGTTTTCCCTCGTCCCCCCCTCAAATTCTGTGGGTTATAGGGTCACGTAGGTCTAATTTGGTAAAACCTTGGCTCCACGGGAGACGATCAAAGAGTCAGTTCAGGGGGAAAGGGTGCGATTCTTACCTGATCTTGATTAGCCCTGTAATTAAGAAACGGACAAGAGAACCGCCTTTTTTTGAAAAAAGAAGAAACCAGCACCGGCTGAAGGAGGGCTTGCGTTGAACCTTTCATTAAATTCTCCCAAAGTAGGCTACATGGCTTGATCTCGGGGACAACAGGGGTAGGGCCTCCCCGTGGGGGATGGTTCCGGGGGGGGAGGGCTATGGGCATCATACGGCCCATGGGGCAGAGTTTAGCCTGTTTCTCCGAGAATACTCTCCAAAAAACCTGGGACCCACGGCAGCCTTGTAGAGGCTTGACGGACACTGGGGAGGGAGGATGGACCCCCGGGTGTGGTGCCCCAAACAGAAATCCTGGCACTCCCCATCCCCAACGCAGGACTTCGCCTGTCTTCCAATCAAGCTAGGGGTGACGTTGCAGCCAGGGTAGCCCCAAAGGGTCGCCGAAGAAGCGATCATGACATGAAAAAGGGATTCTCCTGTGTAGGACCCCCACACAGAGGGTCACTGGCTGGGTTATGAACTAATGAAATTGCTAAAAGCTCCCCCCTGACGGAAGAGTAAGCAACGGTTCTCCAACGGATCGGGCAAGCGAAAACGAGACACCCGGGAGGAAAAATAAGTTCCCGGTGGGGCTGGAGTCCAGGAAGGAGGAACCCGAAGAGAAGGCCAGCATCCGTCGTTACCTACCTGGGAACATCAGTCGTGAAAGGGAAGATGGCACCTAGGGACGCCCCTCCTTCGGATTAGGGCGGGCGTTTCCCAAACGCTAGGCGTGCGGACAACTCCCAGGAAATTTTCCGGATGGCGCAGTAGAGGCAAAGGTTCTCCCTCCGGCGGCGGGACAGCTTAACTCCGAAAAGTTTCCCCCCCGGGCCCCTGCATGGGTTCATCGGTGGAAACCTGGGAGGGGGCAGGGGAAACTTGGAAACAGGGGCCAAACGAGGTAGCGGCGAGGTTGTGCCGGGGCACGCTCTGGAGGGCTCCCGCTGTTTTCCGAAAAAAAGCACGTCTTGCGAGTGGCCAGATGGTAAGTTTGCTCAAAGAAGATGGGAGATCTCAGCTGCAAGTCGTCTTTACTTTTGCTCACAGGTCCTTCTTGGGTTGGGCAGAGGCGGCGTATTCCAAAACAGCCGGAGGCTAGGGTGCGGAATTGGACCACGAGGAGTCCCCCTGGGTAGGTTTTAATGCGCCGTCTTCGCAGAAACCTCGCGGGGAGGCTCCCCGAAAAAAAGCTCGGAATTTATGAGGAAAACCCCCTAGGTTGTGGTCACAGGGGCTTCCGGCCCAAGAGGTGTCGCCCGGGCCCGGGCCTTTCCGGTGGGCTCACACGAAAGCCACCTTTGACTTTCATGGGGAAAATGGTCACATCAGCCACGTGCATGGGCACTGCGTATAAATCCTTGCAAAGCTTTGGTCCCCGTCGAATTGGAAGGTAGAGGAAAATAGCTTCGGGCCCAGGTTTCCAGCGGGAGGCCGGGGGGTTGGAACACCGGGGAAGAGGCCCGGTTTCTGTGCTGGGGGGCCAGGGTTGACGCTCATGGAGGACAGCTGACCCAAATTTCTGTGTTGTTCGCGATTCCCGTGATGTTGGGCGCAAAGGGCGTAAGATCCGCAAGACTTTGGGGGGGACCTTGGGGGAACTGGCTGGGTCTAATGTAACGGCTAGGTAGTGGTCCACTGGACCACCCCAAGCGATGGCAAAACCGTGAGGGAGCAGTGCTAAGTAGGTCCGGTTTTCACAGAGCCCGCCGAAAAAGGTAATGGATTTCTGCGGCGGGGGTCCACCAGGGCGCTACCCCCGACGCGGCGGGCTTGCGGTGGGGGGCCCCAGGTCGCAGGTACAGAATCGTAAACCAAGAATCTAGTCGTGGGCCCGACCGGAAAGGTCAGGGCTGGGGGCAATGGTTGTGGGCGTGGGGCAGGGGGAAGGTAGGGAGGCGGGGAGGGTTCGGAGTCGAGAAACATAGCAAGAGGTCTGTACACGGTAAGGCAAGAACACACTTGAAGAACGCTTTTTCTAGGGCACGAGGCAACATAGATCCAGCAAGGAATGATTGTGGAGCGAAACCATAAATAGCGGAAGTGCCCGGCAATTAGCCGATTACCGGGGCGCTGGCCCTTTAAATTTACAAGAAGGAGCGTGCGCCTCGGCCGGCAGAGGACGCGGACGTGACAGGAGCGAGGTCAGGTGAGTCTCCAGGACGCGCGGACCCACAGCTCGTCCCGCGGCCAGCGGCGCCACCCGACCCTGGTAGGCACCCGGGGGGGCTGCCACGGGTGCGCCCGTGGCCCGCGGGCCGAGGAGCGGATCCACCCGCTACAAGGTCCTGATGAAATACACCCCTGTGTCCTAAGGGAGTTTAGTAATGTCATAGATAGGCCCCTATTCTTAATATATATGGACTGTATAATAACGGGGTATGTCCCAAAGGACTGGCACATAGCAAATGTGGTGCCAATATTCAAAAAGGGGTCAAGAAGTGATCCAGGAAACTATAGGCTGGTAAGTGTAACCTCTGTTGTAGGTATAATGTTTTCTAAGAGATGTTTTTTTCTACAGTATCTCACTGAAAATAAATGTATTACTCCGTTCCAGCATGGGTTTATAAAGGATTGGTCCTGTCAAACTAATCTCATCAGCTTCAATGAGGAAGTTAGTTCCAGACTGGATCGGGGTGAGGCATTGGATGTTATATATCTAGATTTTTCTAAGGCATTTGATATGGTGCCACATTAAAGGTTGGTAAGTAAAATGAGAATGCTTGGACTGGGGGAAATGTTTGCAAGTGGGTAAATAACTGGCTCAGTGATAGAAAACAAGGGGTGATGATTAATGGTACATACTCAGACTGGATCCTTGTTAGTAGTGGGCTACCACAGGGGTCAGTATTTGGTCCCATTCTCTTAAATATATTCATTAACGATCCTACACATGGATTGCACAGTAGAATATAAATTTTTGCAGATGATACTAAACTCTGTAAAGTAAACAACACAATAGAGAACAATGTTCTATTACAAAGAGATCTGGGTAAGTTGGAGGTCTGGACAGAGAAGTGGCAGAAGAGGTTTAACATCGATAAATGGGAAGGAAAAATCCATTCCATGATTACTTGTTAAACGGGATAATGCTAGGAAAAAGTGACATGGAGAAGGACTTGAGAATCCTGGTGGACAGTAAACTTAATTGTAGCAGCCAGTGTCAGGCAGCATCTGCAAGGCAAACAGAATCATGGGGTGTTTTAAAACATTATTCTACCATTATACAAGTCACTGGTTGGACCACACATGGAATATTGTATACAGTTTTGGGCACCAGTTCACGGAAAAGACATTTTAGAGCTTGAACAGGATCAAAGACAGGCAACAAAAATAATAAAAGGACTGGGTGGACTGCAATACCAGAAATATTATCAAGGTTAGGGTTATTTAATTTAGAGAAAAGACGGCTTTGGGGAGACATAATAAATATGTATAAATATATTAAAGGTCAATATAGAGATCTCTCTCAATATTTATTTATACCCAGGACTGTATCCAGAATAAGGGGGCATCCTCCAGGCCAAGAGGATAAAACATTTCTACATAAAGATAGAAAGGGATTCTTTACTGTAAGAGCAGTGAGACTGTGCAACTCTCTGCCAGAGGAACTTGTCATGAAAAAATTCACAAATAGAGTTCAAAAAGGGTCTGGATGCATTTCTAGAGTGTAATAATATGACAAGTTATAGGGGTCGTTGATCCAGGGATTTATTCTGATTGCCAGTTTAGAGTCAGAAAGGAATTTTTTCCCTAAAATGAGGACAATTGGTTTCTGCCTCATGCGGCTTTTTGCCTTCCTCTGGATCAACACTGTAGCACAATAGGCTGAACTGGATGGACGTCGGTCTTTTTTCGGCCCTACAAACTATGTCACTATGTAATGTATGTATCGTATGAGCTACAAAGCGGATTTTCTATTAAGGTCAATGGAAATTGCTTTCTTTCAGGTTTAAATGAGGATTTCAAGTTGGCGTAAAATCCGACTAGAAATTCTCATTGTATGGACAGAGCATAAAACAGATTTACCCATTCAATATAGTGAAATGCAATAACACCTGTCCTTTAAAAAATTCTAGAAACCAGTGCTAAAGTCAACAGAAACAAAATTTTTATCATACATAAGCATGGTAACAAAATACAGGTCTGCTTTCTTTATTTAAACCTTGTGTAAAATAATATGCAAATTGGAAAAAAAACTGAAAAAATATTTTATATTTGGCTTAAATGATCTGGTATCTAATTTTACACAGTGGAACTCACCGTCTGACATAGGTTTAAGAATGTGAAAAAAAATCCAAATGGTGTTTTTCATATGCTACTTGTTTCTTATTATTGATTTTGTAATATAGGGTTCTGAAAACATTTCTACTGAATTTAAGCACATACTTTACTTAAAGTTACTATTTTGCTAGGAAGGAAAAATATTCTTAAGAATTCAGCTGGGTCCAGACAATACCGCCTATCGCTCTGCTGCTGTCAGAGCTAGATGGTTTCTATGGACAGAGCTGAAGAAAAATGTTTCTTAATTTGCAGAAGGACCAAGTGCATAAGACAGACACATAGCAAGATGATTTTTGTACCACAGTAGGGCTGCTGGTGAGATGAAGCGCTCTGAAAACATTCAAAATATAAGGCTTTTGGTTTCATACAGATTTCATACAACTAAAGGTAGGACTACTTTCTTCAACTCTTCAAGCTAGGCAGAATCACCATGTTCTTAATGCAGATAATATTTAATCCGATAACAGAGAACCTTCCCCAAGAAAGTATTCATGTCATTTTTTTTAAATCAAAACAGTACAATTAAAAAAAATATATATATATTTTTGGTCAAAATATTGGTATAGCATTTATTTTAGTGAGGAAAAAATATATTATTTATATATAACATTATACGTATTTTTAAATTCAATTCTAGAATTTCCAGTTCATTGTCCTGTTTTATTATATTTTTGGGAAATATTTCTTTGCAGGTATGTGAGAGGGTTATGTTTGTATTTTATGGAGTAAAATCTGTGTATTGAAGTGCAACCATCATTGACTTAGAATTGCATCAGTTTCCACAGAGAATAGCTGTTGCCTGGTTTATTGCCTGAGTGCAAAAATGCGGGAAAACTTTGATAAATCAGCACTCCTGTCTATGTAAAAATAACATTTTATCGATCTAAATGAGAACCCTTGGACTGTTTTCCTCACACAAGCATAAAAGGTTTTGTAATCCCTCAGAAGAACTGAAGTTTTACTTGTTCAAGACTGGTGAGGTGCATTAGACATGGCTTACTATTTCTTCATACAGAAGAGGTTAAAACGTTCTTGGCAAACAAGGTGAACGAGACAAAGGGGCAACCAGAAGCCCTCACGAGATTTACATTCATCCTCATCCCTGAGGCCTAGTAGAATGCTTTCCTATGGACCTCATAGCAAACGCTCCAAGCTTTCCCTTCCCTCATACAAACATTGATAGTTACAAAGTATATTGGTTTCCTGTCAGCAGCCCCATGTACCACTTATTGAAACAATAACCTGATGTGAATGTAAATTGTAATATGATACTATTTAACTGTGCATCTAGATCTGTTTGTTCTTGACACTTAAAAGGTTTACTTAACCGAAAGCTATTGAAAGTAAATTTCCTTTCATTGCTTCAATTGTAGAGTCAGCTATAACAAAGAAGGAGCTTATAAACTTCAAAAAGATACACAGCAAAACATGTGCAAAGGAGGACGAATGCCTAAAAAATATTTTTTTTCATTGGATTAAAGTTATATGTAAAGAACCGTTTAATATTAGCGACACTAATCAATTCTCTGTATCGACATATGTGAGGAGTCTAAACAGTTTATAAAAGGTACAGCATCCTTTATTTAATAAAGCTGACTAGCTCTTTACTCTTAATTGTAATCAGTGTAACAGAAATAACGACCTTTACATGGCCAGCCAACATAAAGGAACGTAGCAGAACTAACGAAATAATGAGGCCTAGTTCCAGATAAAGCTATTTTTAGAAATCTCTTTTAGCACCGCCATGTCCTGTGAGTTAGAGCGACTTAAGGTCACTACAGAGGCAAAGGTGCTCCAGAGTCTATAACACTCAACCTATGATAAAAAAATAGAACAACATAGAAACCAAAAATGACAAACATTATGGGGCGCGAGTCGTTCATGAAACTTGAAGATATCAAGTGTCGAAATGATAAATTATAAAATGTTTACTTTTAGACTGAGTTGTAAAATATAACAGCACTTAGGTATGTAAGTGATATGTAAGGAGTTTATAATTAATATCAGTGTATATATATAATATATATAATAATATTATTATATATATATGAGTGTGTATTATATATATAACATATTTAATATGTAAGTGTATGTAATATATTATATATATATATATATACTATATATATATATATATATATATATATATATATGTGTGTTGATATATATATATATATATATATATATATATATAAAAGCAGCACTCTTAAAAATGTGAAAAGGGAAAACCGAGTGCCTGCAGAAAAAAGCTGGAATACACTTCTCGATTATAAAAAATAGAAAATCCACGGCACTCCAAAATGATTCAAGGTGCATGGGTAGTTTATTCCTCCATACAGAAAAGAGCGAAAACGTATGGAGGAATAAGCTACTCATGCACCTTGATCATTTTGGAGTGCCATGGATTTTCTATTTATATATATATATAATATACAGTATATATAAAAATTTCCTCCCCAATAACAAGACATTGGCAGATTGTCTGACAACCATAAGAAATTTTAGTCTGCAAGTAAATTCTGATGACATATTGCCAGCTTTGTTTTGCACTCGTATATCTGGTGGACTGAATAAAGCTATAGTAATTTAACTAAAACAAATGTATCATCTAGTATAGACTTTACTAATCAAAAAGAAATTCTGACACATACTAAATATTGATAATCTGCTCTTATTTCCTGATTATATGTGCTTCTTTTTACTTTCTTGACATAATTATATAGTCAGCCATCTTGCCTGAGTTCCTGCTTGGAGTTGTGTATAGCAGTTACAGTCACATGGACATAAGTAACTACAGTCATGACCTATTGACTTCTATGGGAGGGTATAGTGAGCTTTCTTTGCGGCCTCTGCATAAGTTGTTGTGCAAGGAGGGGAAGGGACTATTTCCAGGAGTGAATACTGTTCTACAATGTAAAAATTAAATAATAAATAATAAATAAATAAATAAATAAATAAATAAATATATATATATATGTGTTTAACATTATAGCAACCAGTCAGAGCTCCCCTTCAATTTTTTCAGAGCACTATATGAAATAAAAGATGAGCTCTGATTGCTTGCTTTGGTCAACAATGACTGTCTTACTGCAAGACAGTTTCCATACATGATGCTCATAGTTTAGGTAATTTTCTGGCTTTAGTAAATAGGTGGTTCTCAATGCATGCGGATTCATACTGCACCCATTGAACATAATCATAAGTCCACCTTCAGTAAACTCCTAAGCTCCATCTAGTGGTGGCTGCAACAAGAAGCATTTTGGTTTTTAGCCTATGAGTGTGAAGAGAAGCAGCACTTCTATAATGATACATCAGCAGTGGCCAAAAAATGAAATGATTTTCGATGTTGAAGGTATACGTTATAACATGAACTATATATATGTGGTTATGTATGTATATATATATATATATATATATATTATATATATTTATATTGTTTAAATATATATACGTATATTATATTAATGTAATATATATATATATATATATTATATATATATATATAGATATATATATATATATAGTGTAGAAGGTGTATCCATGTGTTGTGACTGTGGTTCAAATTGTATTAAAAAACATCTGGAAAAAAAGCATTCGGTTTTACCGCAAGTTGCCATGATTTTGAGATGCAATTGGCAAATTGATTCTTAATGGTGAAACATGTAAAATAAAGGTATTTAACCCTTATAATCCACACAGCTATGACCGCACCACATAAAAAGGTAAACTGCAGTAAAACCTCATGTAATTTATTTAACAACACAAAATGGAATACATTTATTAGGGATTTACATTATAATTTCATTGTATATGAAGGTTTGCAGCACTTTTTTAGGCACATACAAATATTTCACTAAAATTGGGGCTTGCTTCTAGCCAGTGTTATAGGGCACAAAATGTATATCAAAAGTTCAGAAAGACTGTCAGATACTGATTTACTTTTCATAATTTTTTGCTACGTGCAGCGGTTAATTTGTGCTCCTGGATTCTGAACAGTCAATTTCCTTTAACCTGTGCCAGCTGACATTATAGCCCTTCTAAGGGCTTATCCCCACAGCAGAGGACAAATACCAGTCAGTTTATCCGACCGGTACTTGTCCTGTATTAGTGCCGTCCCCACGGCTGCCGGGGGCGGCTTTTCTCTGCGGTAAACGGTGAAAAGCCCTCCACCTTCACATCGCGATGTTCATAAACTGTCCAAAAAGCGGACCGAAGAATGAACATGCACAATTCTTTTCGGGCGGCCGGTGGTTTGGAAAACCGCCGGGCGGAAAACCCACGCAAAACAGCAAACCGTCTGGAAATCCAGCCGCAAACTGGTGCCGTGGGGACATGCCCTAACTGTACCTACAGAAGAAGTCTTCTCAGCCATCCTACTGCAGAGTCTCTGCTACCTCCCTCACAAGCAGAAAGCTGTTTGCGTATGGCTGCTTTACAATGACAGAGGATCAATATGCAGAGACTCGGCTGAGAATAGTGCCTGAGCATGTGTGTCCATCAGTCTCCAGTTCATCTGGTGGACGTGCACATTGCTATAAGCTTCAAACATTGGGTGGTGACATACTATATAAATGAACATCATATCAGCATGTAATAAACATATATATATAAACATCATATCAGCATGTAAATGACTAACATTCTTAATGTTTTATGAGATATATAAGAAAAAATGTGTAAACATTCCTTTAATAAATCCCCCACAATAAGACCAACTCCTACTAAATAAAATAGTGATTCTGTTTCTCCATTAGAATGATTTTTTTCTTATATTGAGATTTATATTGTCAGACATGTAATAAGTGTCACATAGGTTTATGGTTTGCATTTTTTAATCATCTTGAGAAAATCCTTAAAGTCCTGATTATCATTTTTACAGGTAATGGATAGGGTATGTATAGATACTCTTGAAGGAACCCTTTATTCACAAAATCAGTAGGGGCCCAACTGGATAAAAATCTGTTCACCAGACATTTAGAGGATTGATAGATAAGTAGATAGATACCTTTGCTAAAACACAGAATTGCAATTATCTGTGGTAAAATGTGTTCAACTCGACAAACATGCTATCACAGAGGGAAATCTGATGTGTTCAGCTATACAAATACTAGAAATCGCCCTCCTATACTGCATGGGATCTGCATAGTTATTAAAATCAATAAATAATAAATACCATGGGAGGAAAGTGGAATTACCAGCGGCAGAATCTCCAAGACATTACAAAAACCAAGAGTATTAGCCAAATAAATACAGAGGGAAAATACAGACTGGTGTCTGGCAGTGTTCACCTCCCCTCACCTCCCCTCACCCTCAACACAAATGTAGTAAAAAAAAGATTCCGTCAAATAGAGCTGTATAGTGAAGTCAATGGACTGAGTCTTCCATCAACCAATGATGATAAAACAACAAGTAAGAAAACTGTTTCCTATATTGATATAACAAAGCATTATATATGGAAGAATTAGGATTTAAATATTTGTCTCAATATAGGAGTATATGGTATATAGACAGTATATGCTATAAATATATGATATGTGCAGATTCCACCTTGGGCACCCACAAAAATGCCCTCAATTTAATTCCTTAAACTACTATTCCACATAGTCAGCCACTGGCCATTATATTGATAAAGAGAAAGAATGGAGAACTTGCGATGCACATGCGTTCAAGCTTGGCTGCTCCTGTCTCTGCCATATAAATTTAAGGTGTAAGCCTCTACTCTGGAGAGAGGTGCCCAATCCAAAGGTGGTACCAAGACCTATCAGACATCCATGGCATATTCTGTGCTAGTGTTATCAATTTCTGTAATGGGAATAACCCTTTAAAGGTCAATTTTCAGGCTCAACCTATTGAAAATTTGGGTCAGCTGGAAGGGTCCTTTAGCAGAATTCTGCAAAAATAATTTATTTGGAGTTTCAAACATCAAAGCTGCAAACTTGTACAATTTGGCACCTTGATTTCTTTTTTTTTATTTTTTTTTTTAGGAATTTTCAATATATAATGCTGGAGCTGGGCTACACATTTACTACAGTTTCCAAACTTCTTTTGCTCATGTTCCAATTGAGCTTTACTTAGTATTAAAAGCTCTAGGTGGTACAGTTTCTTTTTGGGGAGAATACCATTCAGATGTATAGAGAATAGAGATATATAGGCCATGCAGTGCTTCATGGGGAAACAATATTCATAAAAGCTCGAGCCAAAGGTCTGACAGAGGGAAACACCCCAAAACAACAGTCTGCAGTTGGAAGACTCCATATGCAGGAGTCACTGGCTTGACTCGAAATACCTGGTCAAGACCATGTTTCAAGACTCTTTAATTGGTCAGATGTGACTTTAAGGGACAATATATTTAATAGCTGGCACAAGAGACCTACCTCACTTTCCTAGAGCTTACATTAAAAAGGAAGACACTTATTTATGACATGACAGTGATGTACCTATTGCCCTATTTGGAACTGCGGGTAATATGTTTTGACCCTGGAACAAAATGGCACTAGTGTACAGAATTAGCACTGAAATGTATTAAATGTAGTAAGCAATGAGAAAAAATCACATTAATTAGGCAGGATAGGAAAAACAATGCTACTGTTAGTGAAAATAATGCACACCGCTTACAGCTGGCATATATTTCATTTTCCCACTGTTAGACTGTTAAAAATTCTCCAAATGTATTAGAAGGTATGAGTTTTTTAATAAAGTTGGCGCAAATCTTTTCTTACTGTTAAACTGATTAAAGTTCATCAAATGTATTTGAAAAGCCTGTGACCTTTAATAATGGCATGTAACTGGTTGAACTTTATGGACATATGTTTTTTTTAGCCGTACTAAATATGTAACTATATTACTCTATCACTTTTGCTCAGCCTTAGTAAATGTAGGTCAGTAGATGGTAAAGAACAAGAAATATTGGAGATGTAAGAATCTCTCACTGGGATGGTGTGCAACAGATTATTACTCTTTGCAACTGTCATGATAATTAAGGTTAACTGCTTATTCATGTCTCATGGACACACTCTTTGAGTGACAATGTCATTGAGGCTAAATTCACTACACGTTCAAGTGAACACAATCTGTGTATGCCTGGGGAAAGCCAACATATGACACTGTATATTGCAAACACACGAAAATGAACACAGCCACACATGGAAAAAGCCAAGATAAAGTCAAATATGGAATATATGAAAATGTTTTAACATACATTAGTATAACTGGTATTCATGAAAATCAGAGGTTCTTAGCGCACATTTTGAGCAAATTGTGAACATCCATCTACCAGTGGCAAGATAACCTCATGGTAGATTCTACTTAATCAAATTCGTGTAGTGTAGGTTCCCCTGGTGGATGGGCTCTTGCTGTCTGTGAAAAGAACCTAAGCTTTCCATCTATACTAGATATAGTAGTAATGCATGTTTTTAAAATATAAATTCAATGTTGGTCTGTACCTTGGCATTTCCAAAGATCTGTGGTGTTACTTCTCATGTGATTGTGTTGGTATTGCAGCCATAATTAACAATTTACCGCACTTTTTTTAATTTTTTTTATAGAAGGTGCCTGTGGAAGGGATCTTTCAAATCATAAATACTGAAGAGAATCCACGGCACACAAAAAGTTGCACTGAAGTGAAAATTCTATATTGACAGAAATGTACAAATACAGGCAGGCATGTATGAAAACTGTCTAGGTCTAAGACTTTTTTTGTTGCCCATGGCTCTCCTTTCACTTTTCAGAGCACTATATGAAATGAAAGAGGCGCTGTGACTGGTGGCTATGGGCAACATAAGTGTTGTCAGTTTGTACCAATTCTAACAATCTATTTTCCCCAAAAGTTTGTCATTGGTGGAAAACAAAAATCGTTCATTGTGGTTTTCAGTTTGACCTAATCTTTGATTCTCTTTACAATAGCCATTCTGAGAGATGTTTGGCAGCATTATATTCTCCTTGGTCTACAGAAATTGCAACAAATAATTTAACTCAATCCCTTTTTAGTGAATATATTGCTGCCTCACCAGGCAAAACCTGTATTGTTTATAGAAGAAAGAAGGTTATTCTTATATCATACAACTCCATAAATTAATTGGTTCATGCCTTCTGGGTTCCATATTGAATAGTTCATGCCTTATGGGTTCCATATTGAATGGTTCATGCCTTATGGGTTCCATGTTGAGTGGTTCAAAGCTGATGGATTCCATATTAAGTGGTTCATGCCTGATGGATTCCATATTGAGTTGTTCATGCTTTATGGGGCCCATATTAAGACGCTGATGACTCATGGGTTCCATATTGATTGGTTGATGCCTTATGGATTCCTTATTGAGTGGCTGATGCCTTATGGGTTCCATATTGATTGGCTGATATCTTACGGATTCCATATTGAGTGGCTGATGCCTTATGGGTTCCATATTGAGTAGTTCATGCTTTATGGATTCCTTATGTAGTGGTTCATGCCTTATGGGTTCCATACTGAGTGCTTCATGCCTTATGGGTTCCTTATTGAGTGGCTGATGCCTTATGGGTTCCATATTGAACAGTTCATGCCTTATGGGTTACATGTTGAGTGTTTCATGCTTGATGGATTCCATATTGTGTTATGCCTTATGAGTTCGATATTGAGTGGCTGGTGCCTTATGGGTTCCATATTGAGTAGTTCATACCTTATGGATTCCTTATTGAATGGTTCATGCTTTATGGGTTCTTTATTGAGAGACTAATGCCTTATGGATCACATATTGAGTACTTCATGCATTATGAGTCCCCTATTGAGTGGTTCATGCCTTATGGGTTCCATATTGAGTAGTTCATGCCTTATGGGTTTCATATTGAGTGGCTGATGCATTATGGGTCCCATATTCTGGAGGTTTTAAATGTAATGATAATCCTCCGTTAACACATGAAAAGGTAAAAGATAAATTCACACATTGTCTTGTGATGAAAAGTCCTACTAAATAGCATAGAACAAAAATGGGAGTCTAACCAAAATGCCAATGTAAATCAACAGTATATCCAGCACTCTTTAAGGTGTATCCATTATAAAACTTGACTTTTATTTAAGACTTGCATAAAAACATAGGGCGACATGTATGAATAGTCACCACGTCGGGGCGCACCTTTCGGCCAATCAGAGCGCGAGCTACTTTCTCATAGAGTTCTATGGGAAAAGAAATTCAGAGCGATTTCTGTGATTGGCTAAGTTAAAAGAGGGGCGGTTATTTGGAAAAATGGGAGAGTGAGCGACGCTCCTATAGGTTTTCTAATGCAATCTGAAATAAAACTGTACATGGCCGAAATCAAATGATAAGACTACAGAAGTTGTCCCGATGTGTATATAAAATGAATAATAATAAGGGGGTAAATAAAAAAAAATATTAATTCAATAAAATCAGGTTTATTTCTTTTTTTTTTCGTTAGCCAAGGATCAATAGTATTCGTGTAACGAAAATAAAGAAATAAACAGGATTTTATTGATTTAATTTTTTTTTTCTTTACCCCCATATTATTATTCATTTTATATACACTTCGGGACAACTTCGGCAGTATTATCATTTGATTTCGGCCATGTACAGTTTTATTTCAGATTGCATTAGAAAACCCATAGGAGCGTCGCTCGCTCTCCCATTGGTTCAAATAACGGCGCCTCTTTTAACTTAGTCAATCACAGAGCTCGCTCTGAATTTCTTTTCCCATAGAACTCTATGAGAAAGTAGCTCGCGCTCTGATTGGCTTAGCTGTACAAGCCCCCGCAAGATCAACCAATCAGCTCTTTTCTGCATTACTACTGTATTTTTAACTGTCCCGCCTTTGAATATGATTTGTCAATATTTCTCCATAGGTTAGAATGTGTCCCTGTCGCTCCTATTCTGATTGGTCAATTCTCCTCCATAGGTTAGAATGGGCCACTGTCGCTCCTATTCTGATTGGCTGGTTTATGCCGACCAATCAGAATAGCTTAAACAATTTGAATTACTGTATTTCCCGGCAATTCTCTCTATTGCAATTCCTTATGTAGCGCCAGTCTCTGCGACAAAAGCGCAGTTAGGGATTTAACTGCTTTATTTTTAGAGAAGGTTTCAGCGCTTTATCTGATAATGTTTTACACTTAATAAAAAGGATTTTTTTTATTATACTCCATGCAGCACGGCGCTGAGCGCCGAGATTGCATTGCGCCGATCTCTCCATAGACTACAATGGGAGAAGTAGCTCGCGCTCTGATTGGCTGGGATAGCCAAGCCACCGCTAGCTCAGCCAATCAGCTCTTTTCTGCATTTTTACTGTATTTTGAACTGTCCCGCCTTTGATTTTGATTGGTCAAAACTTCTCCATAGGATATAATGGGTCTTTGTCGCTCCTATTCTGATTGGCTGGCTTCTCCGACCAATGAGAAGCGCTTACAGAATTTAAATTACTGTATTTCCCGGCAATTCTCTATATCCCAATTCCCGATGTAGCGCCGGTCTCGGCGACAAACGCATTGTTCGGGATTTAATTGATTTATGTTTATAGAAGGTTTCAGCTCTTTTTCAGAGAATATTTTACAACTAATAAAAATTAGTTTTTTATTCATACTCCATGCGCCCATCTCTCCATAGACTACAATGGGAGAAGTAGCTCGCGCTCTGATTGGCTGGGATAGCCAAGCCCCCGATAGCTCAACCAATCAGCTCTTTTCTGCCTTTTTACTGTATTTTGAACTGTCCCGCGGGCGAACCTAGACAAGCTCTATAAAGGATACTGGATATTGTACAGCCAAAACTTTGTTTAGACATTGCATTGCCTTATATTAGGATACAGATCTTTTCTAGTAACTGCAGGTCTATTTGTTAGGTGCAAAACTCCACTTTTATTATCAGTATACATTTCAGATAGGTGTTCTTTTTCAATTTTGCCCAGTCCAGCTTTGTTGATATAGCCACCTTGCAGTTAAATTTGAATACAGCAATTTTGTAGTCACCACAGGTTGATAGGTGCCAAAAAATACCTTTTATTATCCCGTATACATTTCAGACAGGTGTTTTTTTTCACTTTTGGTCAGTCAAGCTTTGTTGATAGATCTACTTTGCAGTTAAATTTGAAAAGAAATTTTGTGTCACCAAGGTTGATAGGTGCCAAAAAAAAAATCCCTTTTATTATCCCGTAACATTTCAGAAGTTTTTTTTTTATTTTGGGGCCGGGCAGCGTGTTATAGAGCCCCCTTGCATTTAAAATTTGAATCCAGCAATTTTGTGTACCACGGGTGATGATAGGTGCAAAAAATACCTTTTATATCGTTACTTTTTAAAAAGGGGGTTTTTTTACTTTTGGTCAGTCAAGCTTTGTTCATAGATACTTTGCAGTTAAATTTGAATACAGCAATTTGTAGTCCCCCGGTGATTTTTTGGTGCCAAAAAATCCCTTTTTTTTACCCCCGTTTACTTTCGAAGGTTTTTTTTTCCTTTTGGGTCGTCAAGCTTTTTTTATAGAGCTACTTTGCATTTAAAATTTTGGGAATAAGCAATTTAGTAGTCACCAAGGTGAATTGATAGGTCCCAAAAAATACCTTTTTTTATCCCGTTACATTTCGACAGGTGTTTTTTTCACTTTTGGTCAGTAAGCTTTTTTGATAGATCTACTTTCAGTTTAAATTTGAATCAGCAATTTTGTAGTACCACGGTAAATTGTAGGTCCAAAAAATCCTTTTATTACCCCGTATCTTTTCAGATAGTGTTTTTTTCACTTTGGCCAGGCCCTTTGTTGATATAGCGCCCTTTGCAGTTAAATTTAACCCAGCAATTTTTTTTTTGTTTTTGAGGGATTTGAGAATAGCGTGATTTCCCGTTTTTAAAAAGAGATTTTCCAAAACTCTTCCATCCCTTCTCAATTTTTTATCTTTTAAAAACAGGGGAGCGAAATTCAGGTGGTAACCGAGCAAAAGGGGGTAGGCATGGAGGTAGAGGTTGGGAAAGGGCCCCTTCAGTGCGGGCGCAACCCGATGCAGCGGATCGTCGTTGCAGGCCTCAGGCCTTCTCGCTGGGTCAGGGCTTTTGGGAATTCAGAAAACGAACGCGTCCCCAATTGTTTTTTTTGGGTTAATGAAACCTGCATCCAGCAGTCTTCCCTCCTCGCCCCCCCCCAGTCCCGGCCCAAAAAGTCTTTTCACGCATTCAGCATGTCCAAACTGAAGCAGAGGAGAAGGGAAAGCCGGTTCAATCGGAAAAAAATCCCGGGGGGTCGTGCCTTGCAGTCCCTCTTGCTTGTAGCCCCAGCCCTGGATGCGAAGTGGGGACGACGAAGTCACTGTGTTGATGGATGTGACGACATTGCGGACCCAAAACGTGGTTTTTCAAAAATTTGCTTGCAGCGTTCCCCTGGACAGGGGGAAAGAGATGGGGTAGTGTCGTACGGGTCCCGCCTCAAAAGGGGGGGAGGGGTGTAGAAGTCCGCTGTTGAATCCCCCCAGCCCGGTCAGGGGAAACCCCCCTGCTTTGCCGTCAAAAAGGTCCGGGACCCTAAAAGCCTGGGCCTTTTTGAGCACCCCTTGGTTCACCACGATGTCATTGCACCTTTCCCGTTAAAACCATAAGTAGGGGCAAGAACCTTAGGTGTTTAACCACCACCGCATGTCTGTCCAGCAGGAAGAGGTTGAAATGGGGGGAAACTTGGAAAAAAAAGGGCTGACCGACCC
Source organism: Phyllomedusa bahiana (assembly GCA_025379985.1). Lineage (NCBI taxonomy): Eukaryota > Metazoa > Chordata > Amphibia > Anura > Hylidae > Phyllomedusa > Phyllomedusa bahiana. The sequence goes on from JAODAL010001913.1 coordinate 30,273, forward strand.
CCGGGCCTCCAACCACGTCACTTCCTTGTCTCCGGCCCCCCTCTCCCCCGCCCACCAAGCGTCCTCGTGCCCATGTTCTCAGGTATGTCAGGGAATCAGCCCCCGCTTCAGCCCCCCGTCCCCCCGATTACCACCAGACCACAGAGACCCATCTAGCCATCTAGCGCCAGCCTTCTGTCTTCGGGTTTTGAGCAGAAGAAAAACTTTAACCCAAACCACCCCAAGCCAAAAAGCTGAATGTCGGATTCCCAGGTTTTTGGCCCGGGGAAATTTTGCTTTCGTTGGTGGACCAGAGGGTTCCGCTGTAGGGGCCTTCCCCTGCCCCAAACCCGTGCCGAGCGGCATTTCTTTGCCAGAAAAGCCGCCCCTCCCCTGGCCCCAGTGTCATCTAAAATTTCAAGCGCGTTGTCTGATCTGTGGCGGAAAAGCCCATTGACCACCGAACATGGACTAGTACCCGGCCCAAAGGGCCCGCTATTTCTCTGTGACGTCCTGGGTGAGCTGGGTGGATGTTCTGGGGGTGACGGGGCTCTCAGGCTCGGCGCACGCTCTTCAAAACCACAGGGAGGTGCGGGTTCTTTCCCCAAAGGGCCCGGGGGTTGGATCACGTGCCCAGGAAACCAGGCCGTGTTGAAATTAATCTGTCTTGGAGACCGTCCACAAAAGGTCAGGGCTGTGGCGCTCCCCGAAACCCGGGGACCGAGCGCTGGCTGGGTGACAAAAATTGTGCCAGTGGGGGGGTGTGCGATAAGGGCAAAATCTGCGGGCCCCCCTTTAAAGATCGGTAGGCTGGGACACCCCTTTCCCTGGCACATGTCAGAACCTTGTCGTCCAAAATTTCTAAAGGCTCCGGGTTGGATGCCTGTGGGGAAGGGCTTGAAGTCTAAGTTCGACTTCCCCCGTTGACCCTGCTTCGTCCGCCGGGCGCTTTTGCGCGTCAGCTGGGCCTCCCGTAAACCGTTCATTTTGGGAAGTGGCAACACGCGGGGAATTCCACCCTCCACATGCTCCGCGTTGGGGCAGAGCGCAATCCCTTTTACGCAGTAAAAAGTGACCATGCTGACAAGCAGCGGTGCGGCCTGGGGTGTTGAGCCCCCGAAAAGGGAGGCAGGTGAAAGAGCTATGCACCACCCTTGCCATTTTTTGAAACCCACCAAAATTTTTGGTGCGGACAATGCCCTTGTCAGCATGAGCATTGTGGTGTTTAGTTCGGAACGATCGTTGGACCTTGAAACAAAGGGTCCCCCCACCCGCGGAGGAGGAGACGGACACAGATGGGGCCCCCGGACCTTTCTCTCCATCGAATCCACAAGGCCCGACGTTTCCAATTTCATCGGTCTTCATTGGGCAGTGGTTCGGGGTCAGGGCTAGTGCAGGTGGTGCATCAGTCTCAGGGTGCATCATCTAGGAAGTAGGCTGTGTTGAAGCTGTCCCGGGGAAGCGGGGAGGAGGAGGTTTTCCCTAGACCCCGACGTTCCCGACGCCCCTCCCTTGGGAAAGGGATGGCGCGAATTTGAGGCGGAGGAGAAAGAAAATGAAAAGATCGTTTGTAGTGCCCCCCACCAGGGCTTGGGGAAACAAGCTCCATCCTCACTGGTGCTTGGGTGCTCCATTTCCCCCAACATGTCCTCGATTAAGGGCCCTCAAAATGAACAACAGTTACTGGGGGGGGGACCCTCCTATCCCGGGACAAAAAACAATCAGCACTTTCTTCCACCCACCCAATAGGAGTAAAATTTTAGGAAATGGAGACCTTGCTGATTGATCAATAGGACTCTGTTTCGTCTGCTTCACGTTCTCAAAAAGTCACGGTTGGGAAAAGTCAGCAAAGTGACAGCAGTTGAGTGCCAAGTAGCCGTTTTCGGCGCAGAGGCAAGGTGGAAGAAGCCTAAAAGGGGGACCTGGCAATTTTTATTTTTCCACCTCACCAAACCACAATGCAGGGGGAAATAAAAAACACAGGAGACCCCCTTAAGATATGGTGAGCTATCTGCGTCTCAACACCGATGTTTTTGGGGTGTGTCCGGACCCAATAGACTTTTGGGTTCCCCAAAAGGGGAATGGTCCGAGCTCGCTCCCACGCCTTGAGGTGTTGCCTGCCCCCGCAGCCGTGTCATATTTGGCGGCCTTCAGCACAGCTGGAGGGTCTTTCAGGGCAACGCATCCGGCTTTCCCCAGATAAAGTGGGGGTTTGGGCTTTCATCCAAAATGAAACAGGCTGGGTCTCTGATGATGTTGTGGGGCCCCAATTTCCGAGGTCACGTTGTTTTCGGTCTCTTCACTTTTCCCCTTCAAAAAAAAAAATGGTCCTCTTTAAAAACTTTTTTTTAAAATGATATTCTTACTGCAATTTTTATTCTCTTTTTCCCACATTCATTTTTCTGGGTTTTGTGTGAGGGTGTAAAAAACAGCAGGTTTTTGACAACACCGTATTCCATTTACTCACTTTATCTTTAGAAGTTTTGCATTGTCAATGGTTTTGAGGTCACGTTCTGTGAGATACAGCTTTAATTTTGGTCCTTTGGAACGAAATGTGGTTCTAAGTGCATTTTTCCATCACAATTTTTTAAAAGTGGGGGAAAGTCATTTTTTTATAATTTTTTTGGGGGGCATGTTTCTGTGAGTTTCAGCAAAACATGGTCCCTTTTTTAAAAGAATGTGGCTTTTAAGTGGGATTTTTCCCTCACAATTTTTAAGTGGTGAGAAGTCATTTTTTTAATTTTTTTTGGGGCTGCTACTTTGAAAACGCAAAACTAAGGTCCCATTTAAAAAAAATTGTTTCTAACAGACATTTGTTCTTCACCAAATTTTCAAAGTGGCTCTGGGTCATGTTTTGATTTTTGGGGGGATTTTGCGTGACATGCAGCTATACTACAGTCCTATTAAAAAAAATGTTTTTTCTAACGAATTTGTTGTCAAATTGTCAGGTGGCCAAGGGGGATGGTGCTGTAAAAAAGGAATAGGTAGGACACGTTAATGGACACATTTGCAAATTATTGTTTTGCAAAAAATCTTTAACTAGCTATCAAACCTGTATTGAGACAAAACCCATTTAAAAAACAATTAAAAAAGAGAAAAAAAAGACTGGGGGGATTCCATCCCATTTTAAAAAAGTGTTTTCTAGAATTAACTACTAAAAAACTTGCTGGACAAATAGTGGTAAAAAAATAATTCCTTGAATTGTAAAGGAGGTCAGGAAAACTTGCCAGATGTAGTTTTTCAGGGGGGAAAGGAGTATGGAGAAAGGACAGAGAACAAAAAACAGAGACATTTCCTCCAGCACGTTGGAAAAATGAGAAAAAGAATGCCAAGAAAAAGGGACCCGGGTGGAAAAGGAGCGTTAACACCCGTATTTCCCAAGTGAAGCTCAATTGGTCCGCACCATACGGAGGGGGAAAGGGTCCCAGGTCTTGACTGTGTATGAGGAAGGTGGAGGTTTATCACCTTCGCTTTTTCCCCACTCTGCTTCAGCACGGGGCTGTTTTTGTTGCTCTCATAAGGGCATTTTTTCCGTGTAATAGATGACGGACCCAGCCTGGGTTACCGCACCCATGTAACTCCCCCCCCCGCCCCCCCCCCCCCCCCCCCCCCCCCCCCCCCCCCCCCCCCCCCCCCCCCGGGCCCCCCTGGCAGCTGAACCCGGTGTTTTTAAAAGATGAAGAGCTAGCTGGGCTCTCACTGCACCACGAACCCGGGCCCTGGGTGCTGACCCGGGTTAATAGTGACGACGCTAGCCCGGTCTCTCACCGCACCCACTGTAAGTCTGGCAGCTGGCCTCCGTGTTTAAAGATGGCTGATGGCACATGGCTCTCACCGTTAGGGCAATCAGGGGAGTTCAAATTTCTCTAAAAAAATCAGATTTTTAAAAAGGGGGATTTCTGTGAGGTTAAGTAGTGTCAAAAAAGGGGGGTTTGGGTGGACCAATTGACAATTTTTAGGCTTAAAATTTTTTGGGGCTGAGGGGATATGGGGGCGCATCATTTTTTTCTCCAGGGGAGTCTGCCCTAAACAATGAAGAAGGATTTGGAGGAAAATGAAACCCTTGAATTTATTGGCCCGAATCAGTTCAGAACCCGGGGGCAAATGTCTTCTCAAATAAGAAGTGTTTTGGGATGTTAGGAATTTGTATTACTTTGAGGTGTGGGAGAAATTTAAAACCATTACCGTGTAAAAATCCCCTTTAAAAACCAGGAAAAGGGGGTAGTTTTATTTGTCCATTGAAAAAAAAAAACCAAAAAAGGTTTAAAAAGGGAAAACTTAAATAAAAAATTCCCTAAATAAATTCTGAAACAAATGTCGTTACCAAAAAATTACTAAATGACAGTCCTGTACAAAAAAGCATGTGCCCTTTTTGATCTGTGGGTCAAACATTTGGGGTATGCTGTGGCCGGACAGGGATATCTTGTCCAGTTTGAAATAAAAAAGGGGGTTTAAAGATCCTTTTTCCGGCATTTTTAATCTGGGGTCATGCAGGTTTGGGGTTTTTGCTGTGCCCGGAAGGTTTAGTTAAAGTCCGTTCAATAAAATGGGGTTGAAATATCCTTTTCCCAGACTTTTTAACTGTGGGTAGACGGTTTAAAAGGTCATACTGCAGTCTAGGACAGGTTAGTCAAGTCCCGTTCAACTAAATTTTGGTGGTTCAAAACTCTTTTTTCTTGCCTTTTTTAAAGTGGGTCATGGGTTTGGGGCTCATCTGCGTTCCGGAAGGGGTATTTTTGTCCGTTAAGTAAAAAGATGGTTTAATCATACGCCCCTTTTGGACTTTTTAAAATTTTTGGGGATGAGGTTTAAAGGGTCGGTGTGGTGCAAGACGGGATAGTAAATGGGGCTGTGATTTTTTTTCTGTGGGTTTATAACCTAATTGTCTTGCCCAAGTGTAGCACGTTACAGTTTGCTGTTGTGGATGTTTTTAAATTTCCCGCTTCTCCACCCGTTTGGGTGTAGAATGAAGGTGGGGGTTTTTTCCATAACTTTAATGGTCTCGGCGATAATCTATTATCGCTATGGATATCTTTTTGTAATTGGCGATCGACTTGACCTGGACGATGTCAAGTAAACGCCAACATATTTATAAACTTTCAAATTTTTTTTAACATCTTCGCCCCACCCTTGCTTGAACTTGATGGGTATATGTCTTTTTTTAACCATAATAATTTTTTAATTAAATATTGCCTCATCTGCAAAAGTTTTTAAGGCATGAAAAACATCCTACAAAATATAAAGGTGTATTTTGGGCTTTTGTGGGCCTAGCACAACTTTGCATTAAACAGAATGACAACTGATTTGATTGGAAACTATGTAATGCTTTATATCCCATATGGCGACGCTGCAGGTAAACTAGACGCTTGCTGCCAGGTTCACTTACAGATTACAGCTGCTTACTGGGGGTCACAGTAGCATGACACCTTCTGATTAACTTACCCCTCTGTTAAAATAATATTATAAAAAGTGGAAAACTTACTTATTATCTACCTATAAACCTTTTATTCACCTGATGCTTATACTAAAAAAAAATGTGCAGTGGCCTAGAATATGGGACTTTTCTACATTTATTCAGTTACTTTTGAAATGGTGGTTAAGCAACATAAGCACTTTTCGCTACAATCCTCACTGTACACTTTTAAAATATGCTTTGATATGAGGAGTAGTTAGCAATTCTCCAATGGCTACTATCGATGTAGCAAAGCAACTTGGCAGAGATAACTTGATGCAGTGAGTTCTCTTATCTCAGGACACAACAAAAAGCATTGAAATGCATTGAGAAGGTTGAGGTAAAGTTCTGTGCCACAGTGCCATAATCTGTTAAATGTCAAGTTGAGTTTCGCTACATCTGTAGTATACAGATACATGGATGATCATACATCAGGCTATCTTAGCATGCATTATGTATATAAGTTGTACTAGGGCTTACTAGTCAGACAATTAGGTGGGGCTGTCCTTATCGGGATGATGTCCCCACATGCATATTGTCAGTTAGTATAGTCATAGAACTTTTTAGGGTTAGTTCATTTTTTGGGTATAGTATATGTATTTTAGAATATTAATAAAGGTTAAGTTTTATAGTCTATTCCAGTGACTGTGTATAAGCTTTTAGATTATTTCAGGCTATTGTGGTATCATTTGGGTTACCTTATCTACCCTCACAATTGTATACATGCATTATGTATTGTAAGAACACAACATGATGTATTTCACAACATGTCTGCAACTGAAAACATATTGGTCCTAATTTATTTAAACTGTCTAAGAGTAAGACTGTCCTTATTGCGTATGTAGGGACATATTATACAGATTAGGATTTATTTATTAAAAAGAACTGTAAAATTCTTTGGTGCTCATAACAACCAATCAAAGCTCAGTTTTCATTCCTTTTTCTGTTCTGAAAAAATAAAAGCTGATCTCTGATTGGTTGCTATGAGCAACAAAGAATTTTACGGTTCTTTTTAATAAATAAATCCTAATCTGTACAATATGTCCCTACATACGCATCTTCTCCTTACTTCCAGCAGCAATATACAGTGAATGTTTTCTAGCCATAGAGCGCTGCCTTATCTTGTTTAGAATATCCCCTTTTACAAGTATACAGATTTTCTCAATGTTGTTAGTGGCTCTATCATAAAATTGTATTCAGGCTTTAATGGTTCTTTACATAAACCAATAGGGTGTGCTAGTTGGCTTGACATATTAAAGTGTGCTAGACTGAACTAAGCTCTGCAAATATTAGATACTATAATCCTCTGTGATAAGCAAATCTGATTTAAGCACAACAAACAGATTTATTACTTGAAATACTGACATATACACCTTACAAGGACCCATGGGCTTCATTTATTTTTGACAATACATAGGGAAATTTGTTTTATGTATAAGCATCCCCAAATACTAAGAATACACAAATACATGCAATATAATTATGTAGAAACTCAAAAAGCAAGCAAAGTTTTAAATTATTTATACAGTTGTTATTATAAGATATTGCACAGCTCCAACGTAGCTGTCCTTACCGCGTATAACACAGAAATGTAAAGTAACTTCCAAGAAGTAAGGTTCAAATCTGATTGTTTGATTGTTGTCGACTTAAAATTTTTTTTCATTAGAACAATTTTTATGGTGATTAATGGTTTATCCTAACCTAGGCTTTGAGTGTTCTGGGCACATGCAGTGAAAGAAGTGAGGTCAGACAATAGTCACTTTCTTTTTTCTAAGTAATGTAACTCCAAGGGGTTTTCCTGTAAAAAAAAAATTTTTTATTGTTGCCAGGGTAATCCAAAATAGAAAAAAAAAATACTTACCTAGTTGTCCCCTGCCGCTGTCGCTCCTAAGGTTCCAGCGAGTCCCTCCGCTCGACCTCCAGGTTCTCATGCTGGATAGGCTCGTGTGCCATTGTGTGTCAGAATGAGAACCCAATGACATAATTTTTTTATCGGACTACTCCTTTAACATTGTTAGCCCCAAAACACTTCTGTAAAAGTCCTTCCCAACAACCATACGTCCTTTGCAGTATTGGTCTCTTTAGGGCAAAGGAACCGTTTGGGCTCCTCGGATCTCAAAGGATTTTAATGCAACCGCATCTTCTGCATCCTCTCTCTCTCAATAGTTCATATTACTAATTATTACAGCTAATATTCAGGGAAATGTTAACCAGAAATTGGTTCTAAAAAAAAAATGTGTACAAATTTGTGAGGTTTAAATAAATTAAGTTTAAATGCTATTGTGAAATTATTTTAAAAAGTTGCATTAAATTCATTTATACAAAAATGTTACAGCCTCCTACTGAAGTCACCGAGAGAAAATAATTATGTCCCGGAGTCGGCTATAGTAGGGCTGTATTTTATCTTCCATATTATGCACATAAAACACCTGAACCCCCGTGGTTCTACTGAACAAAACATAGGGATCTAAGGATTTCTAAGATCGGATCAGTATAACTTCAGGGTAAGGTCAGTTTTGTTAAAAAGAGGGTCTATAGTTACAGTAAGAAAAAAAAACCCAATATAAAATATCAAACTTTATTAAACTACTGATAAAACACCTATAACAAATAATCCCTTTTTTAATGATAACACTTCCTTACAGATAAATATATTAAGGCACAATCATTCCTGTTAGGGCACAATTTCCAAGCCAGTTAGGAAGAAAATATATTTACTTATGGTACCATTGTCTCCTACTGGTCAATGAAGTCAATGAAAGCAATAGCTAATCACAAAAGGCCCTTAAACAGATATATACTCTCCCTTGTGCCAACCCTATTCAAACCCTAAAGGGATACTCATGGAGTCATCGCCCTGATGAGGGCGGCCCCACAAAGCTAGTGCTGACCCTAAGGTCCACCTAGTATTTCCCTAATTAGGGCCAATGGGTATAGTCTAGGCTTAAGATAATAAATCTCCCGACGCGTTTCCCCCAATACAGGTTCATCAGGGGAGCCTAGATAGACCGTAAAGAGATGAGTTGCGCCGTGATAAAAGAGTATCTCATAAACTAGAAGAGTAGTTCCCCTTTCACTATTTTTAGACAATCTACAGTGATAAAGGGCAGCATGGTGGCGCACTGTTGTCCTGGAGTGCTGAGGTCCTGGGCTTATATCCCACCAAAGACAACACCTGCAAAGAGTTTGCGTATTTCCCCTATGAACAAAATAAATAAATGGTGGAAAGATGGCACTGCCATATGCAACCAACTTCACAACATACTGCGTAGTGCCCAAGTATTATACAATATCAAAATAATACTCCCTTCAAATACACAAATAATACTGCTTTATTGTTACCACATAATACTGTAATGTAGTATCAAATAATACCTTGCATTAAGGCAACAATTTTTCTGTCAGAACTTCAACATATTCATTCATGTACATTTCTTTACTTGAATCATTGCACATAATATACAACAATATCCCCATTAGATATGGGCTGTCCATCTAAAATTTGAAAAAATAAAAAATGATGCTCAGCTTTGCACTGACTGCCCTTCCAGCGGTAATGCAGTGTCCTCTGATCTCTGTTTACTTCCTCTTTTGCAGTCGATGAGTGTTGGCTACAGCCAATCAGTGGCTTCCACGGTCACATGCCATCTCCTGACATCACCACTTAGGAAGTGAACAGCATTTGAGGGGTGATGTCAAGGTAATGGCATGTGACCGCTGAAGCCACTGATTGGCTGCAGTCAACACTTATCAACTGCAAAAGAGGCAGTAAACAGAGAAAGATCAGAGGACACTGCAGGTGGCTTCAGTACTGGAATGAGTGCAAAGGTGAGTATATATATAAATATATATTAACCATGTGTAGCCTTTTTGATTTTTTAGCATTAAGATATGATAGGGAATACACCTGTTTTGATGTGACAAAGCATTTGCCCGCTGATATTTTAGGCTAATTTTTCATGAAATCAGATATTTCATTTTTCTGTGTCTTTGTAGAAAAACTAGATGCCTAATCACCAGTATGAGTAAAGTTGTTAGATGCTGCATTTTTTTTTATATCTGAATCAATAACCTTATTGGTAGACTCTATTGGTTCAGATGCACAGACTAAAAAATACAGTTGAAACCAGAAGTTTACATCCACTATATAAAAAGACACATATGCATGTTTTTCTCACTATCTGACATGAAATCAGAATAAACCTTACCCATCTTAGGTCAATTAGGAAGATTATTTGTATTTGCCAAATGCCAGAATAATGAAAAAGAGAGAGAATTTTAAGGCATGTTTATTACTTTTTCCAAAGTCAAAAGTTTACATACGTTAGGATTACTATGCCTTTAAACAATTTGGGACAGCCCGTATGATGATGTCATGTCTTTGGAGGCTTCTGATTTATAGGCAATATCTGAGTTAATTAGAGACACACCTGGGGATGTATTTTAATTCACAGCAGAAACACTCCGCTTCTGTGTGTAACATTGTGGGAAAGTCTAAAGAAATCAGCCAAGATATCAGGAAGAGAATTGTGGACTTGCACAAGTCTGGATTATCTTTGGGTGCAATTTCCAGATACCTGAAGCTGCCTTGTTCATCTGTACAAACAATTATATGCAAGAACAAACCAGATGGGAATGTCTAGCCATCTCAGCTCAGCAAGGAGACAGGTTCTGTGTCTCAGAGATGAACGTGCTTGGGTCCAACATGTGCATATCAACTCAAGAACAAAAGCAAAAGACCTTATGAAGATGCTGGCGGAAGATGGTAAGATTGTGTCATTATCCACAATGAAATGAGTATTGTATCAACATAGCTGAAAGGCCACTCTGCCAGGAAGAAGCCATTACTCCAAAAGAAATATATAAAAACCAGATTAATGTTTGCAAATGCACACAGGAACAAAGACCTACATTTTTGGAGACATGTCTTGTTGTCTGATGAAACTAAAACTGAACTGACCACAATGACCATCGTTACGTTTGGAGGAAAAAGGGTGAAGCTTGGAATCCTAAGAGCATCATCTGAACTGTGAAACACAGGGGTGGTAGCATCATGTTGTGGGGTTGTTTTGCTGCAGAAGTGACTGGTGCATGTCACAAAATAGATGGCATCATGAGGAAAGAGGATTATGTGACAATACTGAAGCAACATCTCAAGACATCTGCCAGGAAGTTAAAGCTTGGGTGGAGATGGGTCTTCCAAATGTACAATGAACTGAAGCATACTGCCAAACTGGTTACAAAGTGGTTAAGGATAACCAAGTCAATGTTTTGGAGTGGCCATCACAAAGCTCTGACCTCAATCCTATTTATGGGCAAAGCTGAAAAGACAGGTGTGGAAGGATATCCAAAACGTTTGACCAAAGTCACACAGTTTAAGGGCGATGCTACCAAATACTAATGAAATGTATGTAAGATTTTGACTTTGAAGAAAGTAATAAATATGCCTTAAAAAATTCTCTCTCATTATTCTGGCATTTGGCAAATATAAATAATTTTGGTTTCTAATTGACCTAAAACAGGTAAGTTTATTCTGATTTCATGTCAGATAGTGAGAAAAACATGCTCTTGTTCTATAGTGTATGTCAACTTCTGGTTTCAACTGTATATCAACCTTAACTCAAAAGACAAATAAGAGCAAAATTCGCTTTGTCCTTCCCCATCCCCCTATAAACATGCACATTTGGATCAGCTGAGCATGCATGCTTTTTCAATGGTAAGAAGGAGACAAGCTGCTACTGGATACATTTTATCTATCAAGGGAACACAGAATTGGGTTTCTGGAAATTCAATATGACTGCCCCATAAACATGTGATTCTCGGTCAACATTACCCTAATGTGTATAGCCAGTTTAGTATTATTCATATACACAGATTACATGTACCTCCACCCAAGTGAAAAAAATATGTGTCTATTCTTACTTATTATAATAAAACAAGAATTATGTAAGACAACAATTACTGTAGCGTTTTAGAAAACGGAACTAAGGACTTCTTTGCATACAATCCTGGCTCAGAAGAGTGTCTGTCAACTTATTGAGCCACTACTTTTTTGTACATCCCTCCCCACTTCACATATATAGAATCATGTCTTGGTACATATAATGCTCTATAGTCTACATATTAAGGAGGAATCATGTTTTACTCATATGAAGGTGTCCTCTATGATGTTATAGAAAACATATTAAGCATATTAATAAATAGGTCTGCAATAAACCAAGATGACCAAGAGCTAAAGTCAATTATCAATGGCTAAGCCTTCCCAGAGAGTAAAGTAATCAGTATAGCTACCCATCTACAGCCATCAGTTAAATGTATTACAGGAATCTCATGACATTTAGCTATGTTGTCTGACATCTGAACAGTTTGGTTTAAATTAGTTATCAACATATTCGCCATTGAATAATCAAGACAGATGGCCAGCTTGTAACATGTAAAAGAGTTTATGGTACCAGGGTCTCCATGTTATTGGAAACATATTTCTGAGGATACAATACATAAAATGATTTTGGCTTTGTGATGGTAATGAGATTGTATATTTTTCTATGAAATTCATTATTACAAAACCTAGGGACCTTAACATAACTTGACAAAAGATGGCTATATGATCTGATGACCCTTGGGTTTGAGGCGGCATCAGGTTTTCAATGCCCTTTCTAGTATTTTTTAGGTAAATAGGGAAGTCTACAGCATTATTCCTGCTGTTAAGAATCAATAAGGTCCATTGTGCCTCGCTGGTATCCATTAAGCACAGCCGTTGTGGCTCCATAATAAACGGAAGTAGAGCTATAGATGAGTTACTCATCATACATAATCACATAATATTCTTTTAACCTTTATTACAATTTTTCCAGCAGGTTTCAAAATTTTCGTTGATAGTGATTATTTGCACAGATGTGTATCTGCAATCTGGCTGATTGTATACAATAAGTTCAATGTAATATAGGTTGATGAGACTGATTGTGTATTTTTTTCAGGGGTATATGAGATAATTTATTGGGATTAATTATAAGATTGGTCAAATTAGACAACCTGTCAATCTGAAATAATTATTCAGTCATCCAAAGAAGTAAAACATAATCTTAAAAAATAAATAAAAATGTTCTATTTTATATAGTATTATATTTGATTATACATTATAAATTTTATTAGGTGATATAAGTTGAAGTCAAGTATAGCCTTAAGCATAAGGTTATGTTAAATCCAGCAGAATTTTATATATTAGCATCGATAGTCTAAGTCTAAGGAGATATAGTAAGATATATATATATATATGGAAAAGTAAATATGTATATTTACTGGCGATGTAACTACAAGAAATTGTACCGGATTCAATTTATATTCCAATGAAGAAAAAGCCAGACTCTAAGCAGATAATTTTTTTTTTTACTTTTAATGTTAAACATGCAAATATATTTGTCCAAACTACTTCATCTTATTAAATAAGAAAACTCCTTTTGCTTGGTTGTCAATCTGATCTGACATTAATTGTATAAATCAAATTTATGTACAGAGACCTACTTACAAAATCCATTTAAGAGCATAATCACACCACCCATATAGCTAAGACACTCCCACCAGGCCTCTGACACACAAAATACCAGAGAAGATAAATCAATCCATAGGACATGTACATACATAACTGCAGATTCACTATGTAAATAGTCATATATTACTGGAGTGAACAGGCAGATTATTTTCAAAAAGATCTCCTTTCTGTTCAGCATTTTGGATAGTAAATTGCAGATTGCATCCGCTGCATATACACACAAACTCTTAGCCTTAAATACACAATTAATTCAGTGGTGCACATAACACATAGATTCACAATTGCATGTTATTATTGACTTCCCTTGTCTTCACAGCCTATTCCTGCAATATATTGAGGTCCTCATGTTTTCATTTTTCACTTTATAAAATACAAATCCAGATTTTTTCCGTAGGCCATTTTTTTGTTGATGGCTGTGGCTAATAAAAATTTTGCTTTTTATAAATATATCAAAAATAATTACTTTATAATTTTATAAAAATTAAATCATATATCTGGATATAAAAAATATTTTTACAAATATTTTTTAAACATAAAATATACAGCTCATATATATTTATAAATACAATAGAATTATTAATCTAAGTTTTTAAATATGTATATGTTAAAACCCAGCTACATTTTTGTACCTTGTCTGATTTTTAATTTAAAAATTAGATGCAATTTTTAAAAATTACAAAAATGCACTGTCACTTTTTTAATAAAAAAATCTAAATCCATTTTTGACTATACAAAAATATTTGAAGAAATTTTTTGAAACCATAAAACACCAGCACATTATATATTTCTAAATACAACAGAATTTAAATCTAGAGTTTTAAACTTGTAGTTGCCTTAGAAACCAGACAGTAACAGGTTAAAATACATCTGTACTTATCTGATTTTAATTTAAATCCCCCAGCCATTTACATTACATAGCAATATCCAAGCCACTTTTATTAGTTCAATATAGTTCTACTCCAGATAGGCCTTTTAATCAAATCTATTTCATCACATATTTTAATGCAAATTGTCATTAATAGTCATTGTTCAAACCTGTTCACAGAATTCTAAATTGGAAATATATCAAGTTTTTATTTACTAGAAATATCCTTTGAACTGCCTTATTCGTTAGGTAGGAGAGTAGGTTAATGTGAGTCTCATTTTTTTTTTGTGCACACATTTTTGTAGTCAGACTGAAATCATATTGATCGTATAATCAGATTCACAATTGATGAGATCATATTTGTGGATGGGGGCATCTAAATTACATTGATGGCTATAACAGCAGGCAGAATTGTGCTGCAGCCCCCTCTATCAGCAACATGGTGCAGATAAATGAAGGAAAATGGCTGCTTTATTCTAATTTTCATAGTACTGATTTTTATCACAACATCTTACAAAGATGACCAGACATTGTTTCAAAATGTGGTGAATATGTTTCATGTGGTAAAAAAAAAATTAAAAGCCATTTTGTTTTCTTAAAAGAAAATTTAAAATGTGTAAAAATTAAATTACCTAATAAGAATACTATGAAAGTAGGATATTATAAGTTGTACAGATTGATGTATATTGATCATACATATATTCTATTTCTAAATAGATAGCTATAGATACTTGTACATATATATATATATATATATATATATATATATATATATATATATATAATATATTATATAATATATATAATATATATAAATATAAATATATATAATGTTATAATTATTTCATTTTTATTATTTTCATGCACAATTCCTACATTTTTATTTTATACATTATATCTTAATAATTTCTGAAACCATTTTTGTTTCATTTTTTGTTGAGAATACATCAAATAAACTACAGAGGAAGCAGATGTAATAATAAAGTAAAAATGATAAAACGAGCATTATGGAGCAGATTTACTAAGAAAAGTGCACCATAATTCTGACTCAAATTGCATAAAAATATTAGCATATATTCAATGTACCAGATTTTCTTTTGCAGATTCGACACTTTTGTCTCAATAGACATTTTGGACTAGTTTTTTGCAAATGAGGTATGGCTAGAAGAGATTCTGAAATGCACCAGCTTTATTAATGGCAGGCGCCACAATTTTGGTGCAACACACTTTTTCTAAAGTCAAGCAACCTAAAGATGGTGTAAAGAAGAGAAAAGCACGTAACATGTCAATATCCAGATTCACCAAATCTATCACACGTTATGCACCACTGTGACAAATCTGGCGCATCCTCTGCCTGCCTGGGCTGGTTTTAAGCTGTCGAAATTGAAGAGAGTAATAATAAATCTGCCCCATTGTGTCTTATCTTCTATCAACAATCAATACGATTCTACGACTCAGCCTGAAACAATTGAATGTATATATCATTGCCATCACTTAACCTTTGCTGCAAATGTGGAAATATCCTTAAATGACCTTTTAACACTGTCAATGTATGTGCTCTATTAAAAACAATAAATCATCATGACACATGGCTTATGTGCTGCAATTATCCCAATGCCCATCAACATAATTCTGACCCAATATAGCGGATTTTTAAACAATCCTTAATCTGGAAGGAGAAATTCTAAATTCATTAGACCCCTTTGGAATTAGAAAAATATTTATGCAACCAGCTATAGCAATGCTCATATTTTATTTTGCAATAATCCAGACATTAAACATTTATTGCTCATTTTATGGAAGCTATGTTCTTAAGCCAATGCACGTCCTATCTGCCTAAATCTGAATCTAGGTCACAAAAACAGCCATCATAGGCACCTCCACAATAGTACATATATGGTTTTATATTCTTAACTTTTCTATGTGAATATTTATAACGTAAATGATAATTGTATGGAAACCGAAGCTGCCTGCAGGTATGTGGGATTGTGTACAATGCAGGGTTAATCGATGTTTTTGTGTTTGTTTGTCAGCAGACGCCATCTCTGTAAACTGTGCATATTTTCACTGCAATGATTCCCATGGCGCAGTCCTGTCCTATTTCTGGCCGTCCTATAGGATTAAGCCGAGCGTTATTAGGGGCACTTGGCGACTGGCAGGACAGGCTGACTGTACACCATAATGATCTCATGTAAATGTTTTGATGAGTCAGTGATTTTGCTGACCCACAAACTACTCTTCTCCTTGTTAGAGGGAATCAGCCTGGAAAGGACAAGAAATCATGGGGAACACATCCAGCTACAGAATAGAGTAGAGAGGACATAGCTGCCAGCAGACTAAAGGCAATAAACTCAATTAGGGCATATTGTTCTTAGATCTGCAGTGCAATGTATGCGCTTCAAGATAGATTATAAAAGACAATATAGATGACGATGAAAGAGAACTCCATAAAATAGTAGCAACGATACAAAGGAAATGCAATGTCTTATCAAATATAGGTAGGGTAAAGGATTAGCTACCCTGATGCAACAGGTAGAGGCTGCTCTTCACTTACTTATTGGCACAGAGTCCTTGCCACATGGACCTGGATCATGTCTTTCTCATAGACCCTTGGAAGAGATCCCTTGGTGGCCGGCTTGGTCCCCTTTTCCCTCCCAAGCCCTCCTCATTAGAAGATTGCTTTCACGCTACTGACTTTCTGCTGCTGAAGTGTAAAGGTCGCAGAAAGACCTCTCATAGTTATCAGGCCTGCACGGGTCAGTAACTGGGAGTTGGGCTGCACTGGGTAAGCTCAGGAAAAGCTGGGAATCACACACACTCCATTATAACACCCTCACTTCAAGGATTTGCAGCCAGGATTTCACTACCACTTGCAGACTGACACATTGGCAAGTTCTAATAACAGACAAAACCTTAGAAAATACTGGAGCTAGTTCAGGCTGCATGATTGGCAAGTCCAAGGACGGTGCCCTGGGAATCCAGTATGGCAATCATTGGTGCACCATGTGTACTACAGAGTCTAGGTAATTAAAGGAGCTGGATATTTCCACATTTACAGTAGCCTTGCTCTTCCAGATAGGCTATTTTATTATAGTGGAATGTGATGCTACAACTATACAACACTAAACCTATAATAAAATAAGCAGAACAAGGGCAGTAAATATAATTCTCACATCTATGCAAATGTTCCGGAAGGTTCAAAAAAGCCCATAAATCTAAGACGAGGTGAAGACACTTTCTTGGACTTCCTCTCAGTAATCCCATTGAAGAATATTGCAATCAATCCTTCTCCACGGGCTGCTTATAGGGAAGCATAGACTCATTCAACTGCCCAGCAAATGGCAAATTGACAAGACAAGGTAGAGTTTGAGTTTAAGGTGCATTGTAAGCTGCGAGATCTAAAACAGCTACGGCCATTGTTGTCCCAAGGAGAGTCCTGTCTACAACTAGTGATTTTTTGACGACATAGATAGATGTATATGTACCTATATATTAGCTGTCACTTAGGATTAAAAAATGAGCACTAACTAGCAGTAACAATACAAAGACTAAGCTACTGGCATCCAAGTTTTACTGTCAATCACTCAACTTCAAGGCCTTTTGGTGCCATATACTCTAGTCTTAATTAGACCAATTACATGAGTAAAATAGATGAAGTTAAAGACTCCGTAACTAATAGGTTTGTAGCTTAAAGGCAACTTTTCACTGGTTCAAGAGCAAGAGTAAAGGGTGGCACAGACAGGAGATGGCAGTGACAGCCAGGCTCCCCATGACCAGAGCCAAGCCAGGCCCCATCCCATCATTGGCATACATCTGACCTTTAATTAAAACAGACAAGGGTATTTAAACCAGGCTGCGTTGTCACTTCCAGGGCCCCCTCCTTTCCTCTTTCTGCCTTTTTTCTGCCTTTAGTGTTTCAGAAGGTGGAAGTTGCCTTTGTGTGACATAGGTCAGACCTAGGCACTCTGCTGCAGAAGGCTTTAACGCTGTGTGAGCACACAGAAAGACTCTACTGGAGGGCTCAAGGCCTTTGACAATCACCATTGTTTGGAAATTGAACAGAGCCTGCATTGGCAGAAAATACCAAGTTCACTACCCAAAAAGGGATTGTTATAATAATACAGCCTAAGAGAAAAGTGAAAAAGAAGAGAATGTGAGATCAGGAATGGGGGAGAAAGATAATGTAGATAGATAGCTAGTTAGATAGATAGATAGATAGACAAACAGATAGATAGACACATAGATAGATAGATAGATAGATAGATAGATAGATAGATATGACAGACAGACAGACAGACAGACAGACAGACAGACAGACAGATAGATAGATAAAATAGATAGATAGATAGATAGTTAGATAGATAGATAGACAAACAGATAGATAGATAGATAGGTAGGTAGATAGATAGATAGATAGATAGATAGATAGATAGATAGATAGATAGATAGACAGACAGACAGACAGACAGACAGACAGACAGACAGACAGATAGATAGATAGATAGATAGATAGATAGATAGATAGATAGATAGATAGATAGATAGATAAAGATGTGTCATGGGTGCTGGGTGTCGGGATGAGAGGCCAACAAGCTCTTTTCAAAGTATTTAGATGGAAGTCTATGGCAGTGAAAAAGGAAAGCACAGCTACAGCTCTAAATAGATTTACAGATACAATTATGTGTCAGTCATTTTTAAGGCCACATGACCCAGACACCTGCCAGGGCATTTATCAATGTTTCCGCCATTATTTTGGTTTGAAAAAAAATCACTAATTTTGCCACGTAACATATTTATAATAAAATTTGTGACTCTCAAGACTGTTGAAAATTGTCAAAAAGTGGGTAAGATTAGCCAGGAGTAATGGGGAATGCAAGTTTTCTACAGATTTACAGGGAACCTGTCAGGTGGTTTGTGCTGCCCTATCTGAGAGTAGGATGTAATAGATAGAGAGAAGCTGAGCGCTGTGATATATAGCTTTGTACAATTTATGCTAAATTTCTGAATGAAAAGCCTACAAAATCTGTAAAAGTGAAAATCCTGCTAACCCCGCTCACATGCAGTGATTGACAGTTTGCTTTGTACACACACTGATACAGGGAAAGCTATTAACCACTGTATGTGGGTGGGGTCAGCAGGACTTTTTCTGTCTCTTAAAGCGGTTTTACCACAATTTAAAATTGATGTTGAAAGCTTACAAATGTAATAATAACATTTTCACCATTCATTATTAAAAATTCTTTACCATTTTTGTCTTAGTGATCCATAGTGTACGGCTCATCTCCAGGTTATACGACCAGTGACGAGAGCTCCTAAGTCCTGAGCACACATGTTCAGACATCAACTCTCCTCTCAGGCAGCTACTGTCAGTCTATTCCCTGCCTAGTAATCACACACACTAGTGAGTTAGTTTATACCCCTGTAAACAACTAAAAAACCGCATGGTAAAAATAAGCATAAGCTCACCGAAAGTAGTCGGCAAAACTTTCATTAAACCAGCTGTGTTGCAAGCTTCATCCTCGCACGGCGTCGTGGCCACGTAACAGGAATCAAATAGGATAAAGGTAGAGGGACCCAGCGATAAAGATGAAAAAAGTGCTTGCTTTATTCCATATATAAATCCAACATAAGGAGGGTGCAGAGGGGACCCAGAAACCAACGCGTTTCGGGCTTAGGTATAGCCCTTGTTCACGGTCACGCGTTGGTTTCTGGGTCCCCTCTGCACCCTCCTTATGTTGGATTTATATATGGAATAAAGCAAGCACTTTTTTCATCTTTATCGCTGGGTCCATCTACCTTTATCCTAGTTTATACCCCCACTATCTCATGATGTTTTGCAGAGAAGCAGATAGCGTGGGTATAACCTAGTAATAAGTTTGATGTAACATGAAAGTTATTTTATGTAAATTTTATGTAAATGAGATGGTTTGTTTACACATTTTATCTCCGCCCACTCGTTAACTGAGAGTGTTTAAAAGGCTATCCTCTATGGTAGTTTGTTTTTTACTCCTGAGGAAGCACGCATGGTGGTGTACGAAACACATTTAGTTTTGTGGATATTTGCAACTGATGTTTAAGATATTTTGTTATGTAATAAACACTCAAAATTTATTTTTAGGAGTGTTTTGGTTACCAACATACCCGAGCGCTATAGGCTCTATTAGGTGTCTATACCTATATTTCCCCTTTCCATCTTCATTGGAATCTAGATTACCCTATATATCACAGAGTTCAGCTTCTCTCCTCTATCATATAACCCTATATACCACAGAGCTCAGTTTTTCTCCTCTATCATATAACCCTATATATAACAGAGCTCAGCTTCTCTCCTCTATCATATAACCCTATATATCACAGTGCTCAGCTTCTCTCTCTCCGCTTATATAACCCTATACATCACAGAGCTCAGCTCCTCTCCCTCTATCATATAAACCCTATATATCACAGAGCTTAGCTACTCTCCTCTATCATATAACCCTATATATCACAGAGTACAGCTTCTCTCCTCTATCATATAACCCTATATATCACAGAGCTCAGCTCCTCTCCTCTATCATATAACCCTATATATCACAGAGCTCAGCTTCTCTCCTCTATCATATAACCCTATATATCACAGAGCTCAGCTTCTCCTCTATATATAACCCTATATTCACAGAGCTTGCTTCTCTTCTTCATATAATCATATATATCACAGCACACCTCTATCTAAATACCCTATTATACAAGAGCTCATCTTCTCTCCTTCCTCTATCATATAACCCTATATATCACAGAGCTCAGCTTCTCTCCTCTATCATATAACCCTATATATTACAGAGCTCAGCTTCTCTCCCTCTAGCATATAACCCTATATATCACAGAGCTCAGCTTCTCTCCTCTATCATATAACCCTATATATCACAGAGCTCAGCTTCTCTCCCGCTAGTATATAACCCTATATATCATAGAGCTCAGCCTCTCCTCTATCGATAACCTTATATATCATAGAGCTCAGCGTTTCTCCTCTATCATATGACCCTATATATCACAGAGCTCTGCTTCTCTCCCTCCATCATATAACCCTATATATCACAGAGCTCAGCTTCTCTCCTCTATCACATAACCCTATATATCACAGAGCTCAGCTTCTCTCCTCTATCATATAACCCTATATATCACAGAGCTCAGCTTCATTCCTCTATCATATAACCCTATATATCACAAAGCTCGCTCCACTGCTTTATCATATAACCCTATATATCACAGAGCTCAGCTTCTCCCCCTCTATCATATAACCCTATATATCACAGAACTCAGCTTCTCTCCTCTATCATATAACCCTATATACCACAGAGCTCAGCTTCTCTCCTCTATCATATAACCCTATATATCACAAAGCTCAGCTCCTCTCTTCTATCATATAACCTTATATATCACAGAACTCAGCTTCTCTCCTCTATCATATAACCCTATATATCACAGAGCTCAGCTTCTCTCCTCTATCATATAACCCTATATATATGATATTTCAATGGGTAGATCCACACTCCTCTCCTTGGGCCTCCAACCGGAATGGGATGGTGCTCACCCAGAAAAGAAAAAAGGAAGGGATAGGGACAGACAGGCGCCCAGATATAGTGTAGTATTTAGATGTTATAGGAAAATATCGATATATGAATTTGCTCACCTGAGCTTGTTGTACAGTGTATGGTACAACACATATAGAAGGAGTTATCAGTAGGTTATCACCATCAGCCGCCAGTGCCTCCAAAGTCCACTCATGCACCTCACCCACAAAGGGCAGGAGGAAGATATATAGCTATTTGATCCACTTCTGGCTGTCCAGAACTACCTCTACTCCCATTTCGTGCCTGGACAGCCAGAAGTGGATCAAATAGCTATATAACCCTATATATCACAGAGTTCAGCTCCTCTTCTCTATCATATAACCCTATATATCACAGAGTTCAGCTTCTTTATCATATAATCCTATAGATCACAGAGCTCTGCTTCTCTCCTCTATCATATAACCCTATATATCACAGAGTTCAGCTTCTCTCCTCTATCATATAACCCTACATATCACACAGCTCAGCTTCTCTCCTCTATCATATAACCCTATATATCACAGAGTTCAGCTTCTTTATCATATAATCCTATATATCACAGAGCTCTGCTTCTCTTCTCTATCATATAACCCTATATATCAAATAGTTCAGCTTATCTCCTCTATCATATAACCCTATATATCACAGAGCTCAGCTTCTCTATTCTATCATATAATCCTATATATCACAGAGCTCAGCTTCTCTCCCTCTATCATATAACCCTATACATCACAGAGCTCAGCTCCTCTCCTCTATTATATAACCCTATATATCACAGAGCTCCGCTTCTCTCCTCTATCATATAACCCTATATATCACAGAGCACAGCTCCTCTACCTCTATCATATAACCCTATATATCACAGAGTTCAGTTCTTCTTTATCATATAACCTATATATCACAGAGCTCAGCTTCGCTTCTCTATCATATAACCCTATATATCACAGAGTTCAGCTTCTCTCCTCTATCATATAACCCTATATATCACAGAGCTCAGCTTCTCTATTCTATCATATAACCCTATATATCACAGAGCTCAGCTTCTCTCCTCTATCATATAACCCTATATATCACAGAGCTCAGTTCCTCTCCTCTATTATATAACCCTATATATCACAGAGCTCAGCTTCTCTCCTCTATCATATAACCCTATATATCACAGAGCTCAGCTTCTCTCCTCTATCATATATCCCTATATATCACAGAGCTCAGCTTCTCTCCTCTATCATATAAGCCTATATATCACAGAGCTCAGCTTCTCTCCTCTATCATATATCCCTATATATCACAGAGCTCAGCTTCTCTCTTCTATTGTATAACCCTATATATCACAGAGCTCAACTTCCCTCCTCTATCATATAACCCTATATATCACAGAGCTCAGCTCCTCTCTCTCAATCTATCATATAACCCTATATATCACATAACTCAGCTTCTCTCCTGTATCATATAACCCTATATATCACAGAGCTCAGCTTCTCTCCTCTATCATATAACCCTATATATCACAGAGTTCAGCTTCTCTCCCTCTATCAATCCTGCTCTCATATAGGGCAGCATAAACCACCTGATAGGTACTCATTTAAGACATAGAACGGCACAAATTATAATACAAAGCTCATCTTCTGTCTTTTAGGATGGTCTAAGATGTGCCCAATTTATTAAATAAATTCTTCACATCCTGTTCCAGCTTACATGAGTTTTAGACTGATTTCGCTTGAATTAGTTCTTGGAAGCTGCCAAAAGTAATCTTGAAAGAAACAATGGAGGGTTATGCTTTGGTATCAGTTTGTACCCGCAAGAAATTAAAAAAATATTTGTCAAATTATCCTTTCTTTTATAGATTCATTATATCTTAGTAGTTGTAGCATTTTTCCCTATTGACTTTAATCAGGCAAAATTAGAAAAGAGTAGGGTAAGAGCTTGTATGCAATGTTCAATGGGAAATATCTTTATGAACACAATAACTGACTGGCATAAATGTTTAGGATAAAGAGATAGCGAGATAGATAGATAGATAGATAGATAGATAGATAGATAAGGCTCAGCGAGAGAGCAGAAATGTCACTCTTGAATATACAAGGACCAGCAAGTCATATTTGTAATACTTTTTTAACCATTAGAGTGTTAATTTTTAGCTAGAGAGAAAGATAGGTACATGGATGGATAGATTGGGGAAATCTTTGAAGTGCAGCATATATTTGCTGTTTATTGAAGGATAAATAGATAGATAGATAGATAGATAGATAGATAGATATGAGATAGATAGATAGATAATGAGATAGATAATAGAAGATAGATAGATAATAGATATGGCATAGATATAGATAGATAGATATGACATAGATAGATAGATAGATAGATAGATAGATAGATAGATAGATATGAGAGAGATAGATAGATAGATAGATAGATAGATATGAGAGAGATAGATAGATAGATAGATAGATATGAGTAGATAGATGAAGATAGATAGATGATAGATAGATAGATAGACATAGATATGAGATAGATAGATTGAATAGATAGATAGATAGTATGAGATAGATAGATAGATAGATATAGAATAGATGATATAGGATAGATGTAGATAGATAGATATGACATAGATAATATGAATAGATAGATAGATAGATAGATAATAGATAGATAGATAATAGATAGATAGATAGATAGATTATGAGATAGATAGATAGATAGATAGATATATACATAGATATTAGATATATATTTAGATAGATAGATAGATATGACATTGATAGATATATACATAGATATTAGATAGATAGATAGATAGATAGATAGATATGACATTGATAGATAGGAGATAGATAGATAGATAGATAGATAGATATAGATAGATATGAGATAGATAGATAGATAGATAGATAGATAGATAGATAGATAGATATGAGATAGATAGATAGATAGATAGATAGATAGATAGATAGATAAGGCACAGAGAGAGAGCAGAAATGTCACTCTTGATTATACAAGGACCAGCAAGTCATATTTTTTGTACTTTTTTAACAATTAGAGTGTTAATTTCTTCTATTTTAGCTAGAGAGAAAGATAGGTACATGGATGGATAGGTTGGTGAAATCTTTGGAGTGCTGCATATATTTGCTGTTTATTGAAGGATAAATAGATAGATAGATAGATAGATAGATAGATAGATAGATAGATAGATAGATAGATAGATAGATAGATATGAATTAGATAGATAGATTAAATATCATCCATGTATAAAATTGTTACGTCAGTCGAGATATATGGAGGTATCCAAAAATGATCTCTAACTAAACAGTAAGATGAGATGTAAGATCTGATACAGCCAATACAAGAGGAACATGGTTATAACTGGCAGTTTTAATTCCAGGTGGCAGTTTCTGTATTTTATTCACACAGTAAAAGATAGTTTGTTAGACTGAGAAGGAGCCCAGAGTTTATTTGAACAGCAGCAGGATTTAGGAGGAATGTAGCCAGAGCCCACTGCAAAGAACATTCAATTTGTACTTCTAAGGCAGCAAAAATAAATAACCCTGAAAGGGAAGAAAAAAATCAGGAAATTGAATGTGTTTTTTTTCTCTGGTGAAGTTTCCCTTGAGTGGTCCCATTTTGTTGCTGTCTAGCCTTGCAGCCTGTGAAGTCCTAGGGCCTTCAGCTTCCTAGCATGACCCAGCTCTCAGATAGCTGCACTATACCTATGGCGACTGGGGCACCCAAACAATGCATTTGTCATGTAAAGCGTCCGCCAGAGGAACAAAATATGTCATTTCACAGTCATTGTAATACATGAAGAAATAGGATTAGCCGAAAATATCAGCAAGGTAAGTAGGATTAATGGTTACGTGAAATAAATTGTGGAATTCTATCAGGACAGGGCATATGTCTTGTCTTTTATGCTGCAAATTCCAGCCTTATTTTGTTTGGTCTACCAATATCAGCAATATAAATATAACTTCTATAATTGTTTTAATTTGTTTTTAACACCCTAATGATTTCAGAACTGGTCCTTCCAGGGATCACAGGACTATAGCTACTCTGCTGGGTCAACTTCTAGCCCCATCTGGTGGGCGATTCACAGATTGCATGAACGTTTTATACATATAAATAATGTGTAATTTATTACAATACATTGAGTGATAGGATCAGAGTCGTGTTTTTGGAAATCAATCATTGCATTCACTGAATATGAAAATATAAATGCACTTTCTGTCTATGAGATTCACGACTATAGGCTTTATTAACACAACGGAACTGATGTCTTGTTGCAACACAGTATATAAAATATTAGACTGATAACAAGTCACTTGGTAATGCAAGCAGTTTTCCTGTAGGAATGTGTTCATTAATTTGTATTTGTTTCCTTTTATTTCTTTTAATTATCTGTATGTTATAATTTAATACAAAAGAATAATATTAATAATAATATTAATAATAATAATAATAACCTGAATATTTGGCAATTACAATGCTACAGAGATACGGCTACTCAGGAAATCTAGATGTGGTAAGATTAGAAGAAGGAATTATGCTTTACTTGTAGATATTCATGCTTCCATTTACTATTATTATTATTATTATTGTTATTATTATTATTATTATTATTATTATTATTATTATTATTGTATTATTAATTTATAAATAATAATAATAATAAGCTTATTACAGTAAGAGCTTAGTATCATACTCTTAATTTTATCTTGGGTGGGAGTATTATAGGCAATCACATCAGACTTGCTGCTTACATGTTGCAGGTGAGGGGAACTTCAATCCGTCATATGTGTGTATACATATTTATACATCTACCCTTCATACTACAACCCTTATATGTTTGTTTTCGTTTCACTGATTTTGTTGTTCTGTTTTGATTGATTCTGATAGATGTTTCTATCTGGAAAGTGCATTCAAACATAGTCAATAGATAATACAGCATAATGGTGCTACAGAGGAGTAACGGTTTAGTAATATAACTGTACTATAATTTGGCGAGGATAAGGCAGCACATAAAATACCTGTATGTGTTTGAGAAGCAGTCAGACCTTCAGCTTTACGATCAGCTGCCCTCTGATGTGGCGGAGGGTTGAATAGTATGTGTGACATTTTAATTCTGCCAGTGATTTGGCTGTTCACTATGGCTTAGGAGCAGGCCAGGTGGTGACATGTCCTGGCTGTCACTGCAGTGATTGACACATGTCTCTATCACTTACCTGACCTGTTATTACATTCCTCACTACCTGACAAGCCTAGGAGACAGCACAATAACAAACACCCGCCCTAGAAGTAATCCCTCCTGTGTGGGAAAGACATGAAGGCAAAGCCAAAAACGAAATATCTCTCCTCACAGTGCACAGGAGAGTGCAAGATGGAGAGATAACCTGGACCACTCTCACACCAAACAGATAAATGTATAGATAGAAAGACAGACAGACAGACAGATAGATAGATAGATAGATAGATAGATAGATAGATAGATAGATAGATAGATAGATAGATAGACAGACAGAAGACAGACAGACAGACAGACAGATCAGATAGACAGACAGACAGACAGACAGACATATAGATAGATAGATAGATAGATAGATAGATAGATAGATAGATAGATAGATAGATAGATAGATACTGGACAGAAGATATTAAAAACACAAACCAAGATTAACATACTGTATGTAGAACAACTGAATTTGTAATAATAATATTAATAAAAATAATAATACATTTGTAAGTCAGATATCCCACTAGTCAGAAACATCTGCATAATGATGATACTACTACAGCTAATAATAATTAACACAATTGTTTTAAATATTATTATTTTTTATTATTGTTGCTATTATTAGTAGTATTTTTACAAAAATCACTACGCAGATGTTTCTGACACCGGGGATATGGGATTTAATAAATGTATTTGCAGTGGAGAAATACTCATTGTGGTTCAACAAATTAATACATTTAGCAATTTTGTTTATTTACCTATTATTTCCAATCACTGTTTTTCTTACACTTCTAGTCGCCATAATTATCCATTATTCTGTCTATCTATCTATCTGTCTATCTCATATATATCTATCTGTCTATCTATCTATCTATCTATCTGTCTATCTATCTATCCATCTATCTATCTATCTATCTATCTATCTCATATCTATCTATCTATCTATCTATCTATCTTTGTATCTATCTATCTGTCTATCCCATATCTATCTATCTCATATCTATCTGTCTATCTATCTCATATCTATCTCATATCTATCTATCTATCTATCCATCTATTTATCCATCTATCTATCTATCTCTCTATCTATCTCATATCTATCTATCTATCTATCTATCTATCTATCTCATATCTATCTGTCTATCTATCCATCTATCTGTCTATCTCATATCTATCTATCTATCTGTCTATCTATCTATCTATCTATCTATCTATCTATCTATCTATTCAAGTAATATGTATGATGTATTTATTATATGAGTAATAATTATACATACATATATCATGTATCTTATCTATGTCTCTGCACCCACATAAATGACCTGTTTCTGACCCGAGTCCCCAATTCCTCTGCCCCCTTAGTGGTCACTTGCAGGGTAATATCTGGGGAAAGCTGTGCCAAACTTTCCTAGTGTGGAGTAAAAGCTGCGGAATCCTCCTTGTGCTATTGACACACGACAGATTATTATAAGAGTTTCCTGCTCACGATTAACACTTAATTATTAACGATGCAGAGAACAGGGATTAAATGTGATCATCAATGCGGGGAGAGCGGCACAACAAATATTTGTATTTCATCTCCTGCCCTAAATGGTGACACATATCCCATCCTAGGAGGTTCTGTGGACTCAGCAGAACCCGGAGCCCGCTCCCCGCACCCACTCTGTGCCTGGACCCCTCTCGTCGATTCAAGCTTGTTTTACACATATATATATATATAGAAGTATAGGAAAAAAAAAGATTCTGATAATGATTGATGTGAAATATTTATTATGTTACAGAAACCTGTTAATTACACAACTGTTCGATCGTTCATGATGTTCACAAAAATCTCACCCATTATCTATCTATCTATCTATCTATCTATCTATCTATCTATCCATTTCCCAGCTATATGCCTATCTATCTATCTATCTATCTATCTATCTATTTATCTATCCATCTATCTATCTAGATTTCTGAAAATATATAAATAATAGATATAGATAATGTCAATATGTATGTATGTATGTATGTATGTATGTGTGTGTATATATATATATATATATATATATATATATATACACACAGGGAGATAGCAGGGAAGAGGGGTTAATTGTGATTATCAATATGCATATAACATTATATATATATATATATATATATATATATATATATATATATATATATATATATATATATATATATATAAAACATCTTGCCATTATCTATATATTTTCATAAATCCGGACTACAAATATATATATGTATGTATGTGTATATAATATTTAATATATTATTATATATATATATTATATATAATATGTATATATATAGCTATATCGATATATATTGATATATATATGTATATAAC
The DNA here is from genome assembly GCA_025379985.1 of Phyllomedusa bahiana. Classification (NCBI taxonomy): domain Eukaryota; kingdom Metazoa; phylum Chordata; class Amphibia; order Anura; family Hylidae; genus Phyllomedusa; species Phyllomedusa bahiana. The sequence goes on from JAODAL010001913.1 coordinate 59,281, forward strand.
CACACAATAATACACACATAGATAAATATGTGCATACAACACATATATATATAAGTTTATATATATATATCATATATATATAATATATATATATTAGTTATATAATATATATTATATATATATATAATAAATAGTTGCAGATATATAGAGGAATCAAATATAATGATTTCTTTGTGTGCGTTACTCTTTCTTCACTGCATATTGTGTGTATGAATGGTTATCACTCAGCTACTGGTCACATTACCAGCGGTATTTATTCCAGTTATTGATTCTCTGTCTCTGAAAAGTAAACGAATTTCATCATTTGATAAGGAGATTCTAGATCATGATAAGTATTATTATTGGCCTAGTAAATGAAACCAGCAGTACATAGACTTGTACAGTGCGACCCTCCATTATACCACACACGGCAAGCTGCTATATTCTACTGACGTTTAATGGATGAACACAAGTGATTAGTGTAGGAATGATGGCGAAGTTTGGAGCTGCTATTCTCCTAGAGATAACGTGGTGACACAGGCTGCAGTACACACAGTGCGGGAGTCACCGACTGGAGCAGCCGGCATTGTGCTCAGCAATGTTCTCACTTGTGATTATTACCGGGAAACAATGGTTAGTTTGGCTGCATTGTTCCAGCTAATTATATGATACACATCTAGAACACACAACACTTTACTCATTCCTCAGCTCGGAGAAGTGTGCAGGAGCTGCTGATGCTGTATGAAAGCAATCTCCTCCATGCGGGTCACTGTGGTCTGTGCAATATCTGCTTCTGAGATTTAGGAAATCCTGGCACCCTGCTCAACCCGAATGACACAGTGATAGCATGCATGATAGATAGAGAGATAGATAGATAGATAGATAGATAGATAGATAGATAGATATGAGATAGATAGATAGATAGATAGATAGATAGATAGATAGATACGGGATAGATAGATGAATAGAAAGATATGAGATAGATAGATCCATGATTGACAGATAAATAGACAAATGATAGATGATAAATAGACAAATAGATAGATATTAGATAAATAGATAGATAGATAGATAGATAGATAGATAGATAGATAGATAGATAGATAGATAGAAGGGTAGATATGACAGACTTGGCTTTTACTTTTGCTGAGAGTGTGTAATGAGTGTCACCACCTCCCATAGTTAATGACTCCATCTCTCTGCAGACATTCAAGGGATATAGAGAGTTGACTGAGACAGGATGTGACACTTGACCTTCATGTTGTACACCCTGGAGGATGTACATCTGACTTGTCCCCCCTCCCTCCTATGTACTTGTCTGCTGATCCAGGACTCCTATCTAGGGACATCATTGCCTCATCCTCCATTGAATCAAGTACAAGAGAACTGAAGTTACCTCACTCTCGTTCTCTCTATGATCATCATCACTTACTTACATTAGTATTATTATCATCATCATCACATTTCATAACTGTACACCTCTGTAATTCCTCGATGAAACTTGCCCCAATAGTCTTTATAACATTTCTGCATGCTGTTCATTGGATACGATTTTTTTCTGCTGATAATGACTATAATATAAATCATATAGATCCAGTGCATTTAATAGCTGCACTCAATAAACTGCTGTTACCTGGTCCTTTAGAATGAAAAATAAATCATGAAAACACTTTACAATCACAATGCATTTAAAAATCAATAACAAACAATACAATTTAAAATACAAATATATAATTAGAAGCAATAGTAGAATTAAAAGTAAGAATGAAATAATAAAATAATAAATACTCCTTCTACCGCTATAAATAATAAACAATTGATAGTAGTAACACATTTAATAGTAAATACAATTACAAATAATAATTAGAATAATGAAACAAATTCATCTAAAACTATTGCTAAATTATTAAATAAATACCTGCATTAATAAATCAAAACTTTTCACTCGCCTATTGAGATATGTATCATTTGCAGCCTACAATCTCGTCGATTATTTTTTGGGAATTATGTACTTGGTGCTGATTTGCAATCGTCTTGTTTTTAATTAAATGAAACTAATAGAACCATTTTATATTTACATAATATCCAATTTTCTTGGATAAATAGATGTAGTTTATTCTTATTTGTAGTACTACTACTTTGTAAAAAATAATACATACACCTTCCTCTTAACAGATAATATGTCACGAATTCATCTTGCATAATTATAAAATAAGTCCTAATTTTCTATGTAATGACAGTTCCCTGAGCTCATTAAAAAAAATTACCTTATTAATCTGCTTCAAACTCTAAAAAAAAATCATATAAGACATTTCCCTATGAAACGAATAAACTTAAGTGCTTGCAACAAAATGTTTCCCCATAATTACAAAATTAACTATGTGTGTAGTTGGGGGGAGATAATATATAAAATACAGGATATATATGATTTTTATACATCTGTCTTTCTATTTATCACCTGTCCATCATCTATTTATCTATATATAGACAGATAGATGAATAGATAGAAAGATAGATAGATGAATAGATAGATAGATAGATGATTAGATAGATAGATAGATGATTAGATAGATAGATAGATAAATAGATAGACAGATAGATAGATGAATAGACAGACAGATAGATAGATAGATAGATAGATAGATAGACAGAGAGATAGATAGATAAATAAATAAATAGATAGATAGACAGATAGATATAGAATATTTATTGATAAATGGATAGATTCTAATAATAGACTATGAAAAGATGGATAGATGGCAATCTGTCTATCCACTTTTCATCTATCTATCTATCTATCTATCTATCTATCTATCTATCTATATATCTATCTATCTAGTGTGTATCTGTCATTTCTCTCTCTCATATGTAGCTCTTACAATTATCAAATAGATCACAATTTGTGCCCTTTCTGGAAGGAGATAGAAGGATGATTTTGTCTGTAGACCACTTAAACAGCCCAGAAGGTATTTCTCCACGCTGAAATGGATTTGTATTGGATGGTGCTGTGTACTCAGCATGAGGTGTGAGACAGGTTGGGTTAGATAGGTCAATACCTCATTTACCCAGCAGGAGGCAGAGCTGTCCAATTTCCAGCGGCCACAATTACCAGCTTTGTGTAAGTAACACCTTGGCCGCTGATTGCCATATAGTGCACGCATGACTGGTTATTCATGGAAAGTCACTGTCAGCTCCTGCACACAAAGAGATCATTGTGGTGTGAACATTATCTGCAGCCTGACGAGCCTGTACACTGCTCCCCCTGCTCCCCTTATATCACATTAATACCTCATTTATTGCAGCTTTTAGCAGATTCTTAATATTTTGCATCTTTTCTTCTGGGGTAGAGTCCTCTAACAATGCTCTAGATATCACAGCATGAACATCCAGCCTCATAGAAGACATTGCATCTCACTGATCAGGCAATGTGAGCAATGTTCTAGGATATATTTAGTGGAATTATGTGTAAAATATTCAAACATTGACCTCCAAATGAAAGCAACATGGAATAATGTCATATCCTGAAAGCAGGATTTTAGGGATTAGGCCTTGATCACAGCCATATGTCATGATTGCAGCAAAACAAACTAAAAATCCTGTAGTTCCCTATAGGAATAGTTTTATGTATAGAGGCATCAGGTGGATGTTTGCCATCTTCCTGAGATGCTCAGAAAAGCATTGCACTTCTTAGTCCGATTATAGGAGCTGGACTAGTGCACCATTTTATTAACAGCTCTGTCCAATTCAAGCATAAACCAACTGGCTGCATCCAACTGCTATATGTGAACTTAGCATTGATGTAGGCATACAGCTATTTAGCTAATTGCTATTCCTTTAGAGCCATGAGAAACTTGGGGCCACATGTATGAAGACTGTCTAGGTCTAAAATTCACTTTGTTGCCCATTGCAACCAATTAGCGCACCCCTCTCATTTATCCAGTGCACTATATGACATGAAAGGGGAGCTCTGATTGGTTGCTATGTGCAACAAAGAGAGTTCTAGACCTAGACAGTTTTCATACATGTGGCCCTTGGCTTTCACAGGTCTGACAATTTGACATAGTTGCATATAGCATGCTTCAACCGGTTAACTCAGTGATTTGCAACTTATAGACCACAAGTCAGCTCCATCTTGATTTCAGAGAGAAACAAGTTGGGGGGCCCAATGGGACTTTAGGTTCAAACATATCCAGTTTATTGCATCTGTTGTTCCCATAGGGTATGGCAGCGGATCTCCAGACATATACAAATCTGACCAAATAAGTTTAGGTTTGATTAAATGTGCATGTGTTCTCAATAGGGAAAAGGGAATAAACTGTTATTAAACACCTCTAGTGGTGGCTTATCTTTCTTGACAACAATGGATTGAGTATGTTAAAATCTAACGTCCCTGATCCTTCTTTCGCCTGACACCTGCATCAAGGAAAACTCAAGATACCCCTATACATATAGAAGGTCAGCTGGCACAGTCAAAATTGGTTCAGCCAAAATCTGCCTTACGTATATGGCGACCTATAGGGGGACATGTATGATTTTTGGTGCCCAGGCACCTTTTTTGCGTGCATTAGTAGTGTAGAATGCACCTGAATCTATGAACCTGCGGGTCATAGATATAGCTACTAAGCGACACTTCTGGCTCAGATAAACCACTTTGAAAGTGCGCTACATGTTCCAGCAGTAATTTTTCCACCTGGGGTTTGCCGTACTGAAAACTTTTAAATGAGTAGCTTTGTATAGTTGTACTGACCCGCCTCAGCATTTCCCCCATTCAGGGCATTAAATAAAATGCCACGGGCGCTCTGTAACGCGCCTGATTAAAAATGTTGCGAACGGGCTCATACATGTCGCTCATAGTCTCTATTTTTTATTTTAATCAACATTTGTATCTCTTTATATCTATCTAAGCCTTTCTTTCAGTAGTTGTAATCAATTCTATCTATATTTCTATACTTATCTCTTGTCATCTGCCTCATTTCTACCTTCTATAGATCTGTGTACTCGACCTCAGTTTCTATCTTATTATCTGTTTCTTGTTTCTCCCTATCTGTATGTCTTTTTGCTTTCTATGGAGCTAGCCACGGCTACTCTGAGATGTTTTATTTCTCTCCTACAAGATCACTCATTGCCATATGTATGAGTCATTTCTGAATCTATTAAAAATCACTCCAATCTAGTGAATCAGAAGCACATACTGTACATTTGTAGTTTACTTTGTGGCAGAATTCTGGCACATTTCATTTGGGAAACATCTTTATAGTTTTAATATAAATACAGTGTTTTCAATGACTGTAATGGTTTAATATTTGTATTTACAATAAATAAAATTAACTATCTATAAAAATTAAACAATCGCTCCAAGGAAACTTTCCATATAAAGAAACAGTGTCAGTATTTCTGATAAGAACTAATTGAGCCCCAGCTTATATTTTATGCTTGGTATGTTATCAATGAAAAGCTTTTTTTCTTCTTTGTATAATGATCCAGACATGGTAGAAGGGAGAGAGAATAAGGTATCATTGCTTTAGGTAGATGCATTCAAAAGTGTCGTGACTAGCCTAGACTGCACCAAATTTTGGCATACGACGGTTCACACATCTGTAGAACAGGGATATGACAGTTTGTTTGGCTTAAATCACAGTAAAAAAAAATGGCGCAGCCACGTTCATACATGTCGCACTAGGGGAGACATGTCTGGAATTAGACAGATAGAAGCGCATTTTCACATCTTTTTTTTTCAGTGTATAATGCGCCTGAATGCACGAAAGTGGTTTTTGTGTGTTCATAAATGGTGTCTAAAGTTCATCGCACCTCGTCTATGTGTTTGGCGCATTATGAAACTTGGGTGCATTAGCAATGTGCCAAACATGTATAAACATTATAGATGGGCTGGAAAAAAGGAAAAGTCATTAGAATAGCATGTCAGTGAAGAGAAACTATGGTACTGATCTTGCTTGCAAGACCACAGGTCCCAGCAATACCTGTGCTGTGCTGGCTCTTGCAGCAAAAATAAATTTCAAATTTAATGTATTAAAAATAAAAAAAATCTGAACAACATCATCAGTGGGTTAATTAATGAAAAAATAGTTTCAGATTCTATTAAATTTAAATACATTTTATAGGAGATATTTTTATATTTTTGGGATATTATATATTTTTATATTAATTTTATATGATAACATTTTTATTACATTAAATAAATTTATTTGATATCGTTTGATAATTATCAGAAATGACTTTTTATTATTGTACTGGTGTAAGCTGAAAAATATTGGCCATTTTTTCCCTAACGGCAAATCTAGCTCCACTTCGACTCCTCAGGCTCAGACAGACCACATTGAGATAGATCTGTCTGTTCGAGCAGTAATGCGCTTAGTTTTGCCGAACCACATTCATATATGTGTCTGATAATACAAGTGTCGTGCGACGTTTCCAGAATGCCCCTAAAACGCCCCCTCATGTTAGCCGCATTGGAAAGTGTTGAGTCTTGCAAACAATGCGCCTAACACATTCATTAGGTGCATTAGACATCGTAGACTGCTCACTTTGGCGCATTTTACTCTAGAAAAGGGTGAAAAACCCGATCATACATGTCTCCCTAAGTGCTAAGATCAGTGATGTCAACCAATGGCATGAGACCACTGCAGCCAATCAGAGGCTTCAGCAGTGACATCCAATTTGGAAGAAGACCAGAAGAAAACAGAACGCAATAGATTCAACATGAGAAGAGAGGTATTTATATATTTTTTTATTTTAAGGGTATGTTCAGACGGCGTATTGTGGCGCGTACTGTGTGCGCCACAATATTATAGGAGTTTTAGAAGTATGCACAAGGAGGGGGGACAGCCCCATTCACTTCTATAGTCACTTCTTCTCAGCGTTTATGGACTGGGACATGTCATTTCTTTCACCCGGCGTTCAATTCGCGTCGGGGTAGACGAAGGTAATTCTATGAGAGCTATGGATTACTGTAATTGTGAGACGCATTTCGGGCATGAACGCCCCACAATTACGACATGTGAATATACCCTAAAAAGACAAAATTGATAAACAAATAATGGGACAACCCCTTTAAAGCAAAGGCTCCCTTACCACCAGTGGAGAACTCCCTGCAAATTGGGGAATCCTTCAGCACAAGCAGAAAAGACATGAAGTTCACCCTAGGTCCCCCCTTTTTCCTTTTTAAGAAGGGTTTTTTCATTTTCTTGTGTTGGGGGGGGCGTTTTTCATGTGAGGGGAGGGTACAAACCCGGGGGACCTTTAGTGTTTGGTCTTTAAAAAAAATATCGGTTTTTGCTTTGGGTTTCTATTTGGGGGGTCTTTTTTCTGTGTCTTGGTTTCTTATGTGTTCCAAAGGAATTATTTCGTCATATTTCCAATATATGCTTGAACTTTTATTTTTATTGCTTTTTTTACTCTGAGAAATTTTGGGCACTTTTTCACTCATTTTATTAACGCTTTTATTGTATTAAAAAGAAAAAGTCAATAAAAAAATTGATTTAAAAAAGAAAAACTTTAAGTTTGGGGTTTTCTCTGTGCTCCCGTTTTCCAGATTCAAGTATTATTTTTTAGGGAAGGGCCCTCTTAAAACGTTATTTCCTGATTCCCCCCCCCCCCCCAAAATTTATTACCTGTGGATCCATCATTTGAAAATAAGTCTCTGAATGTAGGGGCCCTCCTAGATAGTGGGGCAACTGTGAATGTATTGAGAAACATAGAACATTGGTAGCAGAGAAAGACCACTAGGCCCATCTAGTTTGTACAATTTCCTTTATATTTTTATCTAAGCATAGACACATGTTTCCAGGCAGGTTTACATTCAATAACTTCTAATTTTACCTACCACATGTGCTGGAAATTTGTTCCAAGCATCTACTAGTTTTTCTGTAAAATATTTTCACACATTGTTTCTGATCTCACCCACCCCCTAACAAATTTCATATTGTGATCCCTTGGTTCTTATGCTTTGATCATAAATCTGAATGTTAAATTTGCCTTTGATTAAAGGGAATCTGTCGCCAATTATTATTTTTTACTTATTAAATCAAGCCCCTGATCCATATTCTTTTCCTCTCAGTCGTTTTTTTCCTGATTTTCGATTTCTCTATTTGGCCGTCTATATATGATTGTGGGGAAGACATTCTTGCTTGCACTGCTTTAACAGCAGTCAAGAGATACTTTACAGCAGCTTCATGCACATAGGATTCTTAAGACAGATTCTGTCCCATAGACTTCTATAGGAGAGTTTTCTAGTCATGCTGTGTGACTTAGGAAGAAATCCGTGTGCAGGGAGGGGAGAGGGGGAGCTGTGACATCTCCTCTTGTGACTGGTGGATTCTGTGTTATCTGTACACAATGGTGTCTCCTTTCAGCACTTTGTGCTGATAATGAACAGACAACTGAGAATCTTTCTGTACAGAACAGGAAGTGTCAGACTATTATTAGGCTTAGTGGCCAAAGTGAAAACTGCAGGATTTAAGAATCAATAAAAAATACTGAAAGTGATCTGGAAAATAAAAAAAAAACATAGCCAAAAATTCCTACAAAATGTGTTTAACATAAAAATGGGAGTTAAACAATAAGTCCTTTTTTGATGACACATTCCCTTTAAGCCAGACTGTCCAATTTGAGGATCTGCTGTTGATAATACTCCCTGATAACAACAGAAAATTGTCTACATAACTTCTGAGATCTCTGTCTTGGTTGAATCCCTGCATTTTGAACCCTTATCATTTTAGGTGTTACACAGGCATAATCCAGTGATAGACTGGTGTCTAGGTGACATCGTTAAGTGCAACCCTGAGTGTCATTATCACTGCTTACCTTTATTCTCTAAAACTGTTAAAGTCGATCCTCATGAGATACCTGAAGCTTTTAAGAACTTCACATCATTTTTTTCTGAAAGAAACTGTGACAGGTTGCCTCTTCATAGGGAATATGATTGTGCAATTGACATAGTTCCAGGTTCCTGCTTCCCTACGGGAAGACTATTGAGTCCCTCTGCACATAAATGACAGAGTCTTAAAAAAATCAGAAAGCTTAAAAAAGGGTTCATCTGGAGCTTCTACTTTTCCTATAGGAGTTAGGGATTATTTTATTGAGAATAAAGATGGGAGATTGTGTCCTGATACTGATTACAAAAAGCTGAATAATGATATGATTAATATTCAATACCCCTTGAACTTAAAGGGGTTTTCTAACCACAATGATTAGCTTTAACATGTGGGGAAAGGTAAATGAAGACTATTACCAAATACATTGCTGTTATGATTTTGCTTTGGTCAGGAGATAAAGAAGATTTTATTTATTACTAGTGTGCACAAGTTTCTTTGGTTACTGCCCCACCTCTCCCTGCTCTTATCTCTGATTGCTCCAAGCTGCCATCAGTCAGTCAGGTCAGTCAGTCAGTTCAACCAAAGTGACTCGCTCCCTACAGGGTCTTGTTTGTAGCAAGGGACTGTGTTTACCAAACTAAAGGAGAAGCTTTCACTCTTTAGAGCTCTGCAGCATTCTGTACTACACTTTATAAATCACTTACAGTAACAGGAATGGCTAAGAACAACAGAGCTGATATACCAACCACTGCTACAGACCTGCCCACAGACTGACCAGAAGGTGAGAGTCTAAAGCTGGCTGTGGCTATGTGAAACTGCATGGTGACAAAACCCCCTTTAATACATGACTTGTCTAATCGGCTCCAGGGAGCTCAATATTTTATTAAATGGGAAGTCAGAGGTGACTATAATCGTATTCAAATACAGCAAAGAGATAAATAGAAGACCCCATTTTACAGCCCAGAGGGTCAGCACGAGTATTTGGTTATACCCATTTGCTTGAGCAAGTTCCATGCCAGAGTTTCATGATTTAACCCCCGAATTTAAACAGTCCTAATTAGTGTTGATCAAACTCAAGCCAAACTGAACATTTTACTGTTCGTTCAAGTAAATATTCGCGTTCTACATTGCGTTCAAAAATCTATTTTTTTTTCGTTAAAGTGCGCCTGAAAGAAAAGGGATCTCAAAAAACTGGCGTCGGGTATATTTTTGCATAGTAAACATAAAAGGGGAACATCTTCCCTTGAGGGGAAACACCAGTTTTAAAAGGGGTGTAATTTTGGGTTTCCTTTTAGCCCTCTACTAAGCAAACTGCATATCACAAGGGCCATTTTTGGGGGAAAAGGGGCTGAGAAGCTCACTGCGCCCTCTGTTGGATGTTTTAAAAAAACCCCCAAATTTTCTTCTGATTCACTGAATCTTTGAAAGCAAAAAGGGAAAATTAGCCCAAAAACAATACCACCTCTACAAACAGCCCCCTTTCAGGGTTTTGCCCCCCCCTCCCTGTAGAGCGAGCCCATAGTGGCTTGACTAGGTGGAGGCAAAGAGTGGGTAGAAAGGGGAACATCTCTCCTTGAGCAAACCAACAGAGGGTGCGTGAGTTCCCCCGTCCTTTTTTCCTTAAAGCCTTGGATTTTGCAGAAGCTTATAGAGGGCTAAAAAGGGAATTAACTCTACCAGCTTTATCTGGTGCTTTACCCCAAGGGGAGAGGTTTTCCCCCTTTCTCCCCTTCCACAATAGTTAAGATCGCCCCAAAAAAAACCTTCCCTTTCCCTGAAACTTTTGATATTTTTCATTTTTAATTGCTCTTGTACCCTTTCAAATACTGTACAGCAATTTAATTTCCCTTTGGGGCAATACAAAAATTTAACCTTTTTTTGGGGAAAACAATTTAAAAAGTCCCCAAACCCTTTTGTCTTTTAAAGCTGATACGGGCGGGGGAAGTTTCCCCTTGGCCCTGGGTGTGTTCGCCATAGCTCTTTCCTTTCTCGTTAGCCGAGGGAAAGGGCCCACAAAATCCTCGATTAAATTTAAACCGGGGTAAATTTTAAAAGGGGAAAGGGTTTCTTTAATTTATTAAAATAGTGTATTTAACCCCTTTTCACCACTCATTTTCCTCCCCCCTAGTCAAAACCACCCCCTTGCTCTAAATCTACACTGATGAGGGGCAAAACCCCCCCAAACAGCTGTATGTAGTGAGTGATATTGGTTTTATAAATATCCCTTTTTGCTTTTTCAAAGATTCAGTGAATCAGAAAATTAAAAATTGGGGTTTTTTTACATCCAAAAAGAGGGTTTCCGTGAGCTTCCCAGCTTTCCTTTTTCCCATAATGCCTTGTGATAGTAAACATAATGTGCTTTTTGCGCATTTTTTCAAATTGGGGCCGGACATTCAATCATTGGGAAAAGTATGTAATTTTCGCTATCAGGCGGGATTGGGACACGGGGGAGGTAACCCTATCATTACTAGTTTATAGGTTTTTTCTTGTAATGATATGGGTTTTAAACCCCGATGCGCGTTTCCCTCCTTATAGGGGAAAACATACGCTACCCAAAGATTTGAATTTTGTTAGGAGGGGCACCGCTTTTCTTTTTAAAGGGACATTTTAAGGGGTCTTTTCCCTTGTATTTGCCCTAGTTTTTGGGGGTACGTTTTGGGGTTTGGGAATTTCAGCTTTCCCCCACCCGATAGGTTTTAAAAAAATTTAAACCCGGGAAAATCTTTCCCAATTTTTCCTTTTTAAAGGAGTTCGAAGTTCAGTTCGACTTTAACTTTGAACCCAAAATGCTCAAAGTTCGGTTTTTAAATTTAAAATCAAGCTTTTTTTGGGTTTTGATCCCTCTCTAGCTAAAGTTACTGTGTACCAAAAAGAAAAGGGAAAAATCTTCTTATAAAATTTAAAAACCCCGCGCCACCTTTCCCTTTTCTGCTCAAAACCCACCTCCCCCCTTTGCCCCCCATGAAAACCCCGTAACCTGCTTGCCCCTTTCCCGGAAAGCCCTTTTTTTGCCCCTTTTTAATGTGCTCTATGGAAGCCCGATCCGTCTGCAAAAAAACTCACCCGCTTTTTCTTGAACCTTTTTCCCCTCCAACCCCCCTCCCAAACCGCTTTGGCCCCCCCGCAGAAACATGGGTCCAACAATTGACACCCGCTTTTCCCCCCCCGCTCTCACCTATGGTGGGCTACACTTTAAACCCCCAAACCCCCCACCTGAGGGGGCAAAACCGGAGGAGGGGTTTTGGGGGATTCTCTCTCCACACTGCAAATAACAGGTCCTTCCCCTGCACCCTTTGGGTCCCCCACCCTCAGCTCCTTTTAAACCATTTTCCATCAAGTCGAGTTGTCTACACACCCCCCCCCTCTCTCCCCCCAGCTTTTTGGATCATTTTGCCCCCGGGGTCCCCAACACTTCCCCTTCCTTTTGAAATGCCCACTTCATCATGGGTGTTTTTAACCCTTTTGATAAACCCCCGTCTCCTTCTGCCTCACGTTTTTTTTTTTTTAAACCCTTTCCCTTCATGGCCTCTTGCATTTTTACTAAACTCCCCAACCCAAAAAGGGATGGGAACCCCTCGGGATCGGGGTTTTTCCTGTCATCTTTCCTAAATTTTCTAACTTCACAAATTCTCCTTATTCCTCTCTGACCACAATCTTACTCCTTCATTACCCCTTTAATTCTCACCCTTTCTTGGAAAAAAAACCCTGCCCTTTCATCCATCCCAAAAATATCCGCCCCCTTTTAATACCAGAAACTCCCCGACAAAATACATTTTCACACGGGCCCCCAATCCCCTCCCTCCCCTTTTGTCCAGACCGGGCCTGTCAACGTTACAATGAAACTCCCCAACTCCACCCTGGAAAATTTTGGGCACCACTCACCACCGCACCCCCAGAGGTCGGGACGCCCGTTTAGCCTTCGGCAAACCCCCTCGGGCCGGGGTTTTTTTCCCAGCGATTTTTAGGTGTGCGAGGGCCTGTGGAAAAAAGTAAAAAGCTCCCCTCCCGATTTCCCCACTACAAATTCATGCTCGGATTTTATCAAACCCCCCAAAAATGCGAAAAAACAAAAATATTTCACCTCCCTCATCTCACACAAACACAAAAACCCCAAAAACCGCCTTTTTGACACCTTCCACTCCCCCCTGGGGGCCTAAAGCGCAGGTTTCCGGTCACGACCCCTTGTGAAGCCCTGGCCCATCACTTCAAAAAAAAAAAAATTGAAAAAAACCCGGGCTAAACATTTTCTCAGACCCCAAATAATCCCCTTTCCTGTCCCCACGCACTTCCTCAAATTTCAAATCGCACCCTTGACCCGCGACGAGGAAGAAGTGTCCGGGTTTTTCTCCGGTCTGCTGGGCCCCCACCACCTCCCTTACGACCCCTTTCCCAATCCCACCTTGTCATCTATTTCTCCGGGCGGGCCTCTCTACCTTACTGCTATCTGAAACCCCTTTTCTCTTTTCCACGGGGATTTTTTCCATTTTTCCTTCAAAAAACCCCATAAAAACCCCCTTTACTAAAAAAGCCCTCCCTGGACCCGTCCTGTGCTGTTTAAACTACCGACCAGTCTCTAACCTGCCCTTCATCCTAAACTCCTGGAACGTTTGGGTTACTTCCCCTTTAACCCCCTATCTCTAGCTAACCTCTTCATGACCCGCGAATCTTTTTTCCGGGCCCCCTTTACACTCCACGGAAACTCCCTTTAATTTTAAATCTCAAAGACCCCCAAAACAGAAAAATTCCCCGGGGAAAACTACTCATTGTTGCTTCTCTTGGATCTCTCGCGCATTTGACAATTTTGGAACACCAACTTTCTCCTCAGGGAAAGCCCCACCCCCATTTTGGCCCCCCCAGGACACCGCCCCTCCCCTTGGTTCTCCTATCCTTTTTGACCGGGCCCCCCAGTGTCTTGTTTTTTTGGTTCGGGCCCCCTCTCCTCTTTTCCTCTTGTGTTGGGGGTTTTCCTCAGGGGTCAGTTCTTTTTTCCTCTCCTCTTTTCATTGTACAAAAGCCCCCCCCTTTTGGGCAAAACCCTCAGTAGATTTGGGTTTCCCGTTCCCTTCCCATGCGGATGAAACCCAATTTTACACCTCCCCTTACATTTACTCCAGCCTTGCTTAAAAAAAACCTGTGACTGTCTGTCCGCTTCTTGAAAATCATGTCCTCCCCTCCATCTGAAACTAAACCTCACCAAGGAACTTCTTGTCTTTCCCCCATTACTAAACCCAAAAACCCCCCCTGCTATTTCTGTTTCTGTATTGGGGACCACCATTTCCCTAGGCAGCAGGGCCCCCCTGCTAGGGGTTTTTTTGGATTCTGATCTGCCTTTCCCATATTCCAAATTCCCTTTCCCCCCGTCCCCCTGCAAACCCCAAGAAAATCTCCAAAATCCGTCCATTTTCACTGTGGAAACGACCAAACTCTCATTACGCTCCTTATTCTTTTCGTCCCTTTACTACTGCAACCCTTGCTTTATCGGTCTCCCCCCTCTGCAAACTCTCCCTTTTCCCCAAACTGTCCAGGAATGCAGCACCACGTGTCTTTCTCTCCAAACCGCATTTCTGTTTCCTTACCCTGTTCCCTTCACTGCACTGGTTCCCTTCCCGGGACAGGATACAAATAAAAAAATCATACTTCACCCAAAAATCTCCACAGCGATTCCCCCCTCCCCACTCTCCTCCCTAGTCTCTGTTACCGCCCTACCCCTGCTCCCGCTCTGCTGATGATATCAGACTACATTCCTCAATCATCCGAACCTCCCCTGCCCGTTTTTCAAAAATTTCCACGTGCGGCACCAATTCTTTTGGAAAAATGCTAACCCCGGGGCCCATCAGCCCCATTCACAACCCCCACATTTTAAAAGGGGCCCCGAAAATACATCTTCCGTCTGGGCCCACCAAGTTCCCCAATGCTATCACACACATCTGAAATCCCCCACTTGGGCACTCCAGGCAAATTATTGGGATATAGAAGTACATTGGGGGGCAGGTTCTCCAAATTTTCCCTGTTAAAACCCCCCCCTATTTTTTGAAAAAATTGGCCGGAACCCTTGTAAACTTGGCACCTCTTTACCGTATGTTTTCACCCATACACCCTAATAGATTTTAAGCTCTCCGAGCAGGGGCCCTCACCCTTGTGTCCTTTATTGTAAGTACTTTTAATGTGTAACACCCGGGATGTTTACCCTTGAATTTGTAAGTGCGCGGAATATGTTGGCGCTTTGAAAATTTAAAAATTAATTTTTAAATTTTATAAAAATTTTTATTATTTTTTTTGCTGTACCTCAATTCCCCCCTGTCTGGAAAAAGGCAAAATGGATTCAACCAACAACCATTAAAGGGGTATTCCCATTTTATTGATTAACTTTAAACACGTAGGAAAAGATAAATAAAAATGATTACCAAAATAATTGCTGTTCTGATTTTGTTTTTTAGAAATTTGGGGCAGGGTCTCATTCCTGCTTCCCGCTCACAGGGCTTCCCCCATTACCTCCCCCCCTTTTCTCTTTCTTTTTTAGGCTGCGCCCTGTTCCGGGGTGGGAAAGTCATTCTCTACTGTGTTTCTTATCTGCAAGATGGATCTTGTTTACATGACTTACTGACAAGCTTTAACACTTTAGAGCCTTGTGCCCTGATGCTTACAAACCTCCTGCACGCCCCGTCACTGAAAAAGGCTTTACTAGGAAATTTATATTCCAAAAAAATGCTATAGAACCACCCACAGCTAATGAGCCTCAAAACTGGACGTGGCCCCTATAAAAAAAACATAGTGAAAAAACAAAACCCCCCTTTAAAGGTTTGCAGAGGTTTATGAGGGATTCTCTAAATTGAATAAGCCATTAAATGATCTGAATGAAGGCGGTAATATTACTCGATGGGTGGAGGTGGGGGCCGAAGCTAAAAAATCTTTTGCTTAACTGAAACACTCGTTCATTTCTGCTCCAGTTCCTATATAGTTAGCTCTTAATCAGCCTTTTATTGTCACAGTGGATGCCTCTGGTATTGGGGTGGGTGAAGTTTTGTCTTAAGGGTCCACTATGTCTCCTATAATGCATCTATGTGCCTTTTTTTCATAACTTGTTACCCCTTAAATGTGCTTCTGGTAATTGTTCTTATGAGGATATCAGCTGGGAGACGTAGGACCTCATGTATGAACACTCTTTTGGTCTAAGACTCTCTGTTGTTGCCCATAGCAACCAATCAGAGCTCCACTCTCATTTCATATAGTGCTCTGAAAAAATGGAAGAGGAGCTGTTATTGGTTGCTGGGGGCAAAAATGAAAGTCTTAGACCTCCACAGTTTTCATACATGACGATGCTTGAGAACGAAACGCATGTTGGAAGGTGTGGACGGTCTGCAGTAGGTTTTGTTGCACTTTACTTCTGTATTTAATTACATTGTGTATATATGAAATGAGTGAATTATTATCTATATATATTTTTGCTGTTTATGAGTTATTTCATGAAAATTAATTATTATACAACCTCAATTCCAAAAAAGTTGGGACACTAAACAAATTGTGAATAAAAACTGAATGCAATGATGTGGAGGTGCCAACATCTAATATTTTATTCAGAATAGAACATAGATGACAGATCAAAAGTTTAATCTGAGTAAATGTAAACATTTGATAGGAAAAATAAATGTTGATTCAAAATTTCACAGTGTCTAAAAATGCCAAAAAAAGTTGGGACAAGTAGCAATAAGTGGCTGGAAAAATGACATTGAGCGTATAATGAACAGCTGGAAGACCAATCAACACTAATTAGGTGAATTGACAACACTATTGGGTATAAAAAGAGCTACTCAGAGTGTTAATGTGTCTCTCTGAAGCCAAGATGGTAAGAGGATCACCAATTCCACCATTGTTGCGCAGAAAAATAGTGCAGCAATACCAGGATGGTGTTACCCAGCGTAAAATAACAAAGACTTTAAAGTTCTCATCATCAACCATACATAACATCATCAAAAGCTTCAGAGAATCTGGAACAATCGCTGTGCGTAAGGGTCAAGGCCGTAACACTCTACTGGATGCTCGTGATCTCCGGGCCCTTAAACGTCACTGCACCTCAAACAGGAATGCCACTGTCAAGGAAATAACAGAATGGCTCAGGAATCCTTCCAGAAAGCATTTTCAGTGACCACAATCCACCGGGCCACCCGCCGTGCCATCTGAAACTCTACAGTGCAAAGAGGAAGCCATTTCTAAGCAAGCTCCACAAGCTGCCGTTTGCACTGGACCAGGGGTCATTTAAAATGGAGTGTGGCAAAATGGAAAACTCTTCTGTGGTCAGATGAGTCACGATTTGCAGTTCTTTATGGAAGAGTGGGACGCCATGTTATCTGGACCAGTGAGGACAAGGACAACCCAAGTTGTTATCAACGCTCCGTTCAGAACCCTGCATCACTGATGGTATGGGGTGGCATGAGTGCTTGTGGCATGGGCAGCTGCATGTCTGGAAAGGCACCATTAAATTTGCAGAGAGCTATGTTCAGGTTCTAAAAAAACAATGCTCCCATCTAGACGTTATCTCTTTCGGGAACCCTGCATTTTTCAACAAGATAATGCCAGATCCCCTTTTCTGCACCAATCAAAAACATCATGGCTACGGAGGAGAAGGATCTGGGTACTGAAATGGCCGCCTGCAGTCCAGTTTTTTACCTATAGAGAAATTTGGCGCTCATAAAAGAGGAAGGTGCGACAAAGAAGGCCCAAGACAATTGAACAGTTAGAGCCTGTATTAGACATGAATGGGAGAGCAATTCCCATTTCTAAATTTGAGAAACTGTTCTCCTCTGTCCCAGACGTCTGTTGACTGTTGTAAGAAGGGGGGATGCCACACAGTGGAAAAAACGCATGGTACCAACTTTTGGGGATTTGTTGACGCCATGAAATTTTGAAACCCAAAATATTTTTCACATTAAAATGATACATTCTCTCAGTTTAAACTTTTGATCTTGTGATTTGTGTTCTTTCTGAATATAATATTAGATGTTGGCACCTCCACATCATTGCATTCAGTTTTTATTCACAATTTGTTTAGTGTCCCAACTTTTTTGGAATTGAGGTTGTATTTAAATGCTATGCATTTTTTCATGATTTGTATAAACTATATTGGAGTAAAGAATTAACTGTACTGCGGATTGTACACCTATTTATCCAGAGACTTTTGTTGACATCATGGTATTTTTATTATGTTAATTTTAATTAAAATTGTAATAAAATATATTTATACATTATATTTGAAGTTAGTTGAATTATTCTGGGTTTGGCATATATACTTTTCATACATGTCCCCCTGGCTAGATAGGTCTTGTTCTACTGCTATTTTAATTTTGCAACTTTTAGAGCCAAAAATAATGCAAAAGTAGATGCCTTGTCCCATAAGTTTTTGCTCTGATCAGTTAGATAGTCATAAATTGTTTCTAATCTTTCTAAAGGTGCTAAAGCTTCAGCAGTTCTCACTAAGATATTGAAAATGATTAGGGCCTGGACATTTATGCAGGGCACGTATTTGTACTAATGCTTCTTAGACTCTGTGGGCGGCATGTATGACATTTGGTGTTTAATTTAATGCGCATAATAATAGCCTAGAATGCACCTGATTTATGAACTTGCTCTACAGCGGGTCATAAATCAGGCGCATTCTAGCGCTAGGATGACATTTCTGGCTCAGGTAAACCACTTTGAAAGTGTTACACCTGTTCCAGCTGTGATGCGCCTAGAAATGCCGTAGCGGAGCTATAAATCTGTAGCTTCGCTATGGTTCTAGTGCGCCCTGCCGCCCGCACACCCCCAAAATCTGACGCATTACAAATGCTGGGGCGCGTAATCCCCGAAAGGGGGTCAGGCCATTTAAAAATTGCAAACGGGGCTGCTAAGTGGGTAAAAAGACCCAGTACCTGGTGCAGCCCTGTTCATACATGCCGCCCACTGTGTTCATGATTCTGTGTCGTCAGGCCATCCTGGCATTTTTGGCACTTCTTGTTTAGCCAGTCGTTTTATGGTGATTTCTGGCAAGATGCAAGGTTTTAAAAAAGGGTTTTCCAACCATGCCCTTTGATGGCATACCAGTCATCTGTCTTCTGTCTTTAGGTTATCTTCAATCCACTCCGGGGCCCAAAGAAACACAAATGGTATTTTGCAGATTTTTTTCTTTTTCTTCCCCAAAGGGCAAACGCATTTTTGGTTTGTTGTTTATTTCTTTATAAAAAATTGTCCATTTTAAGCTTTTAATTAAACTTAAAAATTCACAGACCTTTGATAAATTGTAATCAGGGTCATTTAAAATTGGGTTTGAAAAAAATTTTTTTTTGACCTTGGGATCCTTTTTTTAACTGGAGAGCATTTTGCATCAAAAGAGTAGATTTTGTCTTTATTTTTCCTCTGAGACCAATAATCAAATATCAGACCCTAAAGCAGCATTTACATATTCATCTGGACATCAGACTGATTGAATAAACTTAGCAACAAAGAAAGGTGCAAACCAGCTCACCTAACTCAAACAGTTTTCTTCCTTGTCAAAATCCCGTGCTCTGACCGTGCTCAAAGTTGAGCACAAATAGTCCAGCCAAAAGAATTCCAAGGTCGGCACCAAGATGCAGAATAAGTGAGGGAGTATTTATTGAAGTAACACCGTTATAAAAATTTCGAATGACAACCAGTGGCAAGCAAGCAGGCATTCATTCAGAGGGATAACATAGACACTGACATGTTTCGGACGTCACTGTGTCCTTAGTCGTAGCAAAAACCAAATGAAACGTATGCCCTTATGTATGTGATTAAAAACCAACAATCAAATAAAAAATTTACACCTGACAAAAACATCCTTAGTTGGTGTGTGTGCGCAGGAAGCATGTGACCACCTATCACTAAGACGCCGGCTACAAGAGCCACACCACATATATGAGGGCATTTGGTTTTTGCTATGACTAAGGACACGGTGACGTCCGAAACATGTCAGTGTCTATGTTATCCCTTGAATGAATGCC
Organism: Phyllomedusa bahiana; assembly: GCA_025379985.1. Taxonomy (NCBI): domain Eukaryota; kingdom Metazoa; phylum Chordata; class Amphibia; order Anura; family Hylidae; genus Phyllomedusa; species Phyllomedusa bahiana. The sequence continues at coordinate 79,085 of JAODAL010001913.1, forward strand.
TGCTTGCTTTGCACTGTTTGTCATTTCAGATTTTTATAACGGCTTTACTTCAATAAATACTCCCTCGCTTATTCTGCATCTTGGTGCCGACCTTGGAATTCTTTTGGCTGATTGAATAAACTACCTTTCTTTACTAATCGAGATCAACAGTTTTGTTCTTCTTCTCCTGTGGAGTTTGATACTTCTGAGGCTTCTATTGTCTTTAATTCTATAAATACTGTTTGGCAGAAAAAAACAGCAAATCCTGATAGTCTGTTAGTACGGACGGTAGAGCTGCTAACCGCAGGCTATCTTTTGGTACCTCCTTTCACCCCTTGCCAAAACGTGACATACATGTATATTGCAATATTTGACGGAGTGGGATTCAGAGCTGAGGCTGCTACATACCTGGCAGGTGCTAGCTGCTTACAATAGAAATACCTGTCAACGGTGACTAGAAAAATAGAGGCAGCACCACCAAAATTCCAAAAACATGTGAATTTAATCACCCATGTCTTTACAAATGGCTGTTTCAGCCCTACTATAGGGCCATTGTCAGCTTAAAGACATGAAATGACATGTAAAGACAAGGGTGATTAAATTTACATGTTTTTTTTATTTTTGTGGTGCTGCCTATTTTTTCTATTTTTTGCATCATTGTGGAGGATTTGGGGTGTGGCTTCAAAATTTTGCACTTTTGGATACATTTTTATGCTGTTTCCTTTTTAATATTGTATGTCATCAGTGACTGGGATCAGATATAAATCACTTATATGATCACTTGGATGCCACAGTCAATGTGTCTGCAGCATCATAGCTGTTACAAGGGGTCTCCACAAATTCTGTTAAAAATAAATGGCCATTTGTTACCCAGTGCAGGGTGCTGAGCAAATGGGACGGCAAATTGGGACCTACAGTAATTAAGGTCCCTGGAACTTTCACTTTAGTTCCCTTTACTGTTCCTAGGAGTTTAGAAATGTGGTTTTTTCCCTTTAATATCCACTTTTTGTATTTTTAAAAATTAATAAAAAAAAAATTTAAAAATCAAAAACAAAATTTTTTAAAAAATTTTAAAAGTGAACAGATCAAAAAATTTCCTTTGTACCCCCTATGGTACCTCAAAAAAACGAAAAAAAAAATAAAAAAAAAAGTAGTTCTAATAAATGAAAAAGTTCTTGGGCGCAGAAAGTGGCCCCGCAAAAAAAAAAAAAAAAAGAACCCCTTAAAAACCCCGGGATGCAAACTTACCTTTTCCCCTGTCCCGTAAGGGCTAAAAAAAAGGCTAAAAAAACGTGGTATTTTTTCAGGGTTTTTTTTTACCTGTCTTGTTTTATGCTCTTTTTTAATTTTTTTTAATAAATTATGAAGTTTTGAATGGCTGGTGCCAAACATTTGGAAAATTTCCTTTTTTATGACCTGGCCGGGGATTTTTAGCGTTCTTAGCACATCCAGACGTTTCGTTCGGGAGCAAATCTGGGGCGTATACATAAGTTTGGGGACCAAAGTTTTTTTCTCTGTTACATTATCAAACCCATAAATTCCACCATTAAAACCCCCTTTTGCCCCCCACCTCCCCTATCAACCCATGGAGAGTTTGTACAGAGGGAGAGGTAGGAAAGTGCTGCAAAATTAGAACTCTAAGATGTTGGTGTGGTAAATTTTTTTGGGGGGGAAGGGCTTGCCAGGGGAAGTTGCCATGCGGTCGGACAGGAGAAGAAGAAAAAAAGGGGAAAAAGAACAAATCCGACCAGAAAGGCGACGGTGAGTCCCCGGTGTAACTGTACTGTAATTTCCTCAATGTTTCAAGCCTGTGACAGCTGAGTTTCCCCCCTATTGGCACTGATGGTGGTAATAACGCTTGCAAAACCCTTTTTTAAATGGATCTCCACTATTTGGGCCTAATGGGGTTTAAAAAACAGTCGGGAGAGCCTGTGGTTTTCCTGGGGGTTTTATTAAACCCTTTGGCCCACGTGGTAGTAAAAAATTTTTTTTTCTGCAGAGCCGCTGTTTTCCCCTGGTTCTACCACTTTAAAAGGTTTTCCCTGTATGGGGGTTTTTACAGTCTTCAGACCTGTGACACTGGTAATTACCCCTAAAGGGGCATGTATGGTCAAAATTCTTTTGAGAGCCCGTGACTGGGAATTACCCCTATATGGGCACTGTTGGGTGGTAATATGAGTTCGGCCCGTGTAAACTGGTGTTTACACTATATGGGTCACTGTATTTTGGGGAATTACACCTGCAGATCCCGTTATCGGTATCCCCCCATGTATGGTCCCCGTTGGTGGAAAAATTGGTAAATGTAATGGTTTAGTTCAAACAGGTTGGGGGAATCTCCACTCTCTTTGGTGGGAATAGGGGGTACCAACCTCCAGGAAAGCTGGGTGATGCCAAACTAGCTTTCATCCATAGCCTTTTACATAGTTGTAGGTGTAGGTAGGTGTAGTAGGTGTGGCCTTTGTAAAGGGGTGTGGCCTGATATAAAGAGGACGTGGTTAACGCAAATTCTAAGATGTGGCAAATAAGAACTCCCTTTAGTCTGTGGGGGCCCTGACCCTTCTCCATTCAAAGAATTTGGGGGCTCGTTTAGGAAAATATTTTGGGGGTCCCAGAGGGGGATCCAGACCATCGGGGCAAAAAGGAAAAATCTGAGTGACCCCCCTTTAGTAAACACAAAAGTTGTTTTTTCCCCAAAATCAAGTTTTGGTGAGATCAGAAAAAATTTTGTAAGCATCATTTCATTAGTTCTTTAAAAACTGCCACACAGAAACTAAACACCTCACCAAAAACAGGGGCAAATCAAAACTGGGGGCTCTCTCCTTTTGGAGAAGCCACCAAAAGAGGGTACCTCAACATCAACTGGAGAGGCCTCACCAACAATGGGAAAACAGTACCTTATCAACTGGAGAGGCCTCATCAACAACTAGGAGACACCTCATTATATACTGGAGAAACCTTACTAACAACCGAAGGTACCTCATCAACAAGTACAGAGGCCTCAGCAGCAACTGGATGAGTGCCTCACTAACAACCGGGGTCACCTCACCAAAAACTGGGGAGCATGTCGCCATCAACTGAGGGAATATCATGAGCTGGACGGGCCTCACCAACAATTTGGGGATGCCTAACCCAACAGCTGGGGGTGGGGGGGGCCTAAACATTGACTGAAGGTGCTTCCACAACAGCAGGGGGCCACCTCACTATCAACTGGAGGGGGCATCATAATTCATTAATCATTGGTTTTTATCCCAATTGATCTGAATAGTGGTAGCTGTAACTGGACATTCAGGAGGTTTATTGAGATGGACATAATTCACCAAAGCAGGTTAGTCCAAAAGTAAATCATTCTATAGCCCCTCAGGAAATGCATTCTTGTTGGGGAATATGGTAAAGTCTTGAAGTAGGATCATACCGGAAGTAGGATTAAAGGGGATTTGCCAGGACGCAAGTTTTATACCTTCCTTATCAGCACAGGTAGAATGCCAACAAATCACGCTGAGTCATGAAGGCTGCAGGGCTGAGAGGGGGGGGCGAGTAAGGAGTGAGGAATAAGGGAGTGTCTCAAAACTTAAGTGAAATAATGAACAGTACAACAGTGGATTCTCAATACAGCAAAGACACAGCCCTCATAAAACTGCACTTTCTACCCGGTTTCTTAAAAGTTCATTTCATTTTGCCTGTCATCAATAAGAAGTGTTTCACGCAACGCGGCCTGTCAGCTCCTGGGTCGTGTCTAGGAAGTTTTCCCAGGCAACTAAGGGGGATTTAGAAATACCCATTTTGGAGGTTCCCACGTCAACATTACATGGTGGCAAAACCTCTTTAAGGTCTCCCGGCAATATAGAAGCAAAGCCCAGATTCTTCTTACAATTGGGGGTGGGGAGTAATTTCTAATACTTGTCAGAAACAGTACAAAAAAAGTTGTGATAAGGTGTAACAGATCTCTATATATTTACTATCAAATATGTAGGAGGCTCTATACCTTATCTCCACCTTGCTATGTAGGAGGAGCTCCGCTAGTCTCAAACTCACCTGGAGTACAGGGCTAATCAGTTTTATTTTGTTACTTGAACTTGTTTGCAGAACTTGCTGCTTCAACATTCCTTGCACTAGTTAGATTTCAGGAGGATCACTCCTTCCATAGGCCCTATCTCAGCACCTCATCTCTTCCTCTACACCAGTTATACTTTGCTGTCCCTCTCTGGTCTAGTACTGACACCAGTGGTCCAAATGACATTCTCCCCCCCAGGCTCGCTGCTCTCCACAGGGCTTAGAGACAGTTTAAAGCCCGCTGCTCACCATACATTCAGGTAGGGGCTCCTGTGGCACGGCCATGCCTGTTTGCTGAAACACTGAGCAGGCTTATCTGCCATTATAAGCAGTCACTGTACTCGGATCCTATTACTTCCTTTTCTAATCAAGCTTCAAACTAGTCTGCTTTCTGCTGCCACCAGCTGTTCATACACAGGCTTAACGCACGCAAACAAGACAACTGAGGGGGGAAATACCAAATCTAGGGTGCAAGTAATACTATGTAACAAGGCCTCATCCTGAACAGCCAATTGTGTCAATAAATACTAGACACCATAAGGGCAGAATTACATGAAGAAATCTCTAGGTTTCTCTAACCAATTCTGAGAGAAATCAGGATAGGAAATGTCTATTACCCAGTCAGTCTGAGGTTTCAGGTCTGCAGCTAATTTTCACCATTCATATATTGTTTCCAGTAGTTCTGGGTTATAAAATGTTAAGTCACATTTACTACATAAAGTGACATTGAAATGGTTTTGTTCAGTTAAAGCTGCCACTTATTCATAAGTGACAACAGGAAGTGCATATTGGATGTCAGTATATTCTCAAAAGCTGACAAGCAGCCGGGGTGGGACTCCCCTGGTCTCTAAGACCCGGGACTCCCCACATCCCTGAAATTCGGCTGAAAGCATGTTTGACTCCATAACTCCTTTAAAGGGTTGGAACCAATTCACATCAAGTTTTTGTTCTCCGTTTACCGTATCAAAGTTTTACATTTTATATGGTTCTTATTGACACTAATTAAAATAAATGTATACATTTTTTTTAAAAAGGACAAAAAGTTGTCTAGGTTTATCCATCTTTTTTTAAATGTATACACTTGACGGAGTACAAGAAAAATGATGTGACGAAGGTCTTATTCTCAAGTCTTTAATTGGCTTCAAACATGCAGGCAAATAAAGATTATTGCCAAATCCATTGCTGTTCTGATTTTGCTCCCCTTCAGAGCTAGAGAAGTTCTTATCTCCTGCTTGCATACACAAGATACCCTAGTTACCACCTCTCTCTCCTCTCTCAGTCCTAGTCGGGATGGTGACATCACTCCCCGGTGTGTCTTATTAGCAGCACGGAACTTTTTTATCTTTCTTACTGACAAACCTTAACTCTAGAGCTCTGTAGTTTTCTGTCCTGCTGTTAAAACCCTTCTACCACCGATATCCCTCTAAGAGGCTCAGCGAAGAATAGCAGAGCTGAAATGTCAGTCACTGCTGGGAAATCACCCACAACCTAACCGGAAGTGGGAGTCTGAAGATGTCAGTGAAGATCAGGTTCTGTGAAACAGAAGTCTGAAATGTGCACATGTAGAGGAATGCTCTGTTTTTAACAGAAAATTAATTTAACAGAGGAAGAGATCAAATCTATCCAATTAATCTCCAAAAAAATGTGAATCTCGCAAGAGAACAGAGAGAGTGTCTATTAATCACTATATTTACTATTTTTCCATAGGCAAACTTAAACTCTATCAGTTCTTAATCTATAAGACACTAAAACGTAACTTTATTAAAGTACTTTAAACCCCTATACACACTATTTAAAAACCTGATTTCTAACCTCTCAAATTTTTCCCTTCCTACTTCTGAAGGGAAAAACTCCCTTTTCCATTATCAAGTCCCGGTGGAACCCCACCTACTAAAGGAAAACCTTATATATATAACATTAATTTACTAACTCCAGTACGGGATCCCAAACATCCTACTTGGGCAGTTATCCCTAATCTAATGGACACAAAACAATAAGGCTTCCTTGTAAAACCCTCTGCAGCGGGTGACACTTTGTAGGCAGAGGGGGAGAAATCACAATTTAAAATGTCATGCCTGACCTCCCCAACATGTTTCACCAGCTAACCTGGCTTCATCACCGGACCTCTTACCCCTGGATGCAGAAATGCTGCAGTACCATTCAGAGGAAGCTGCACAGGTGAACACTCACTCACCTACTGTTTATGAGGGGGGGTGACTGCTCAGTATTATATTTGAATAAGCGTCTATATGGTGTCAGTCACACGTTTACATGTACAATATGTTGGCTTTTTTGGATCCTGGTGTGAACCAGTTTTTAAATGGCTTTTTCAGATGTCTATGTGCAAACATAGTACTTAGCAGCCATTCGCTCATGGGGAAGATATGTGTGAGCAATTGTTCACCAGTATTTTGTACCTGTACAGCTTTTCTGTGTAGCATTGGGGCTTTATCACACCTTGCTGAAAAAAGATTTTTGACCTACCTCTGTAGCAGTACATTTGTTCAGTGATTTGATAGAAATTCATGTGAGATGCACAGTAGTAATGTTTCTTACCAGTAACACTATAGTATTTATGAGCACCATTTTGAATTGACATTGGGTCACATGATTGCCATGTGAAGTTAAAGTAGTGTTCCCATCTCACACTTTGATGGGATATCAATAGGAGGTGAAAGGTGGAACCTGCAACTTTCTCAGGAATGGGCTCCTGAAAGTCTCCCTTCAGAATGGAGAGCCAGTCCTGCTTGCACACTGCTCTCCATTTTTTACTATGGAAGTACCGAGTACAGGTGAGCGGTGTGTTCAGCTATACTCGGAACTTCCATAGAACAGAATGGAGAGCAGTGTGCAAGCAGGACTGGCTCACCATTCTGAAGGGAGACTTTCAGGAGCCCGTTATCACAATAGGTGCGGGTCCCAGAGCTTGGACCCGTACTTTTCAAACATTCATGGTATTTCCTATTGATATACCATCAATGCATGAGAGAGGAATACCCGGGCCTAGGGCGCTACTTTATACCAGGCAGGAAGGGGGCGCAAGGAGGCATGGAGTGGGCTGAATTTTCCATTAGGGGGTGCTATATACCTTATTTGCCTAGGGCGCCAGAATACTTTGTCCCAGTCCTGTCTCTCTACATGCCTTTGAGATACTCTAAGTCAGTCCCATAGGAATACAAAAAAAAGACTGACTTATGGTCCACATCAAAAGCACCGTTGGCCTTATGTAAGCAAGACTGTCTTTGTTCTCCATTGCAACCAATTAGAGCTCAGCTTTCATTTCAAATAGAGCTCTGGGAAAATGAATACTGAGCTGTTATTGGTTGCTATGTGCAACAAAGACAGTCTTACTGCTAGACAGTTTTCATACATAAGGCCCAATATGTTTCTGCAGGTCAAACCCAATGTAAGACCAGAATAGCAGCTATAACTATGATATACAGGAAGAACCCTGATTGGCGTTACTATGCATCTGAGATGAACTTCACAACTGTAATTACAGTTGTAGCAGCCATTGCAGCTGGTATGAGGCCCTAAGGTTGAGGGGGCCCATTCAGGTGCAAGAAAATTGTACTCTTTTGTAGTAAATAACAAGTTGGTGACTTTCTGCTATTTACCAATAAAATGTGGGTTCTCCGATACACAGTGTCATTAGGTGGTGGGGCCCATGTTATGTTGCCGTGAGGCCCTATGAATTCTAGTTACTCCCCTGATGAATTTCTATGCGGCTAATGAAAAAACAGGGGAGCATTCTGTTAAGTTTGAAGAACAATTACTTTGATTAATCTGGACCAGTGTGACAAAGAAAAATCCCCAAAAAGCCAAAATCGAATCTACTCACCTTCTAGTGGAAGCACGTTTAGTTTGGATCCTTGATAAATGAGATATTTCACTTTAGAGTGGATTCATCCCAAACACATTAGTGACTCTTGGTCATAAAAAGCATGGAACTATAAAGTATGCTCTAAGAGGCATCATCACAAGACCAAGGACCAAGCTGTGGCCTGCAGAAGGTGCATAGTAAAGGAAGGGGAAGGAGATTAGGGAAGGAGACTGACACAATAGAGGAAGTGGGGTGCATCCAGGAAGTACTCAAATGTTTGGGGGTGTAGACAAGAAAGAGATGATGGATGTATTAGAAATATGTGCTGCAGTTATGGAGAGAAGTTAAAATTTCTCTATTCACTTTAAGTTGTTGAAAATTGAAATGTTTGGGATTTCATATCCAGGACTGGGGCAAGGTATTCTGGTGCCCTAGGCAAATAAGGCATATAGTGCCCAATTTATGGAAAATTCAGCCCACTCCATACCTCCTTACACTGCCTTTTCTGCCCGGATGAAGTGATGCCCTTGGCGTTGCCCTGGCCCTGGTCATATGTTACATAATATTGGCAATTGTATCTGAAAGTGTTACAAGGGATGAGAGGGAGGAAGGGTGGATGAAAAATGAAAAGACATTGTTGACTGTTATTGTACAAGAAATGCGCGATTTGTTTTTACAACTGATAAAAAAAAACTACTTAATACAAAAAAAGAAAGCGACAAATGTTCTGGCCATCAATCTATTCTGCTTTTTGAAGCAGATTGGTGGTGGTGCAGGCATCAACCATGACATTGGAGTACCTGCTACGTAGATTTGTGGTACAAGCAAATTCCAGTGAAGGGCCTGGAAGAAAATATCTGGGGCCACATGTGTGAAAACTGTCTAGGTCTAAAACGCTCTTTGTTGCCCACAGCAACCAATCAGAGCGCTCGTCTCATTTTTCCAGAGCACCTAGACAGTTTTCATACATGTGGCCTCTGGTGACTAGAGTAGAAAGAGTGCAATGTCCGTTACTTGTTCAACAGACTAGAATTCATTTTGGTTTGACACATTGCATTACTAGTTCCTTATAAAAGGTATAGAAAGAATTATCTGATGGGAAATCTGGTCCCCCATTAAATTTATTACACAGGCAACCTGAACATAAATGATCACATAATTGGGGTTCACAATTACCTAACAGATGGAACCAACAGTGGGGCCACAATAGGATTATAGAGGAGGCAATTGCACCCAGGTCCTGGTGTTTTAGGTGACCCAAAGTCTTTTCTGCCACATAAGAAGCAAATGGTATGTGGGGGCCTTTTACAAATTTTTCATTGTGGCCAAAGAGCTTTAAAGAGGTTTTGCGAGGTCGTGCCTTATCTGCTAAGAAGTAAATGTGAACAGAGCAATGCTGAGCTGAGAGAGAGAGAGAGAGGGGAGACAGCCAGAGCACAGAGCCGTGCATAAGGATCGTTTGAAATGTTCACTCAAAATAATCAAATACAACTAGTGGATTCTGTATAAAAACGACAACAGCTTTCTCCACAGCCTCTTGAAAGCTCCTTCAGCCTCTTGAAAGCTCCTTTATGTTCTCTGTCATCAGATAAAGCAGGGATCTACTCAGATAATCACAATCCCAACTAGTGGATTCTTATAAAAAACACAACATATTTCTACCCGGTGCTTTGAAGCGTATCTATTGCAAGCTTTTAAGTAACTAAAGGCATTTAAGGCAGCCTTTTAGCTCTCTCAGGCTGCAATTTTTGTAATCACATTATTTAGAAAAGTGATTAAATACCCATTTTGGAGGATCCCACGTCAACATTACATCGTGGCAAAACCCCTTTAAGTTACTCCTGAGGGTTATGTCAAGATGATTAAATCAGGTGTGGAATCTATCTTTGTTCTACTCCTTATCCAATTAAATGCCTCCTCCGAATTATATTATTATTATTGCTGCCGGCAGGCAGAGCTCGAGAAACATGCCCGAACCTTCCGTTTCGGACATGAAATCTGCTTTAAATCACGTAAATTACATTCCAATAGAACTTTTTTTAATCACATGACTATTTTTATCACTACATGTTTGGGTTTAATTCGCGGTCGCTAAGAGGACAAGTTATAAATTTGCATGTACGTATGAAGCATTAGCTGATATGACACATTCCGAAGCTCTCCTCTGTATTATCTGGGGGGAGGAGGAAGGCCTTGAATCTGGCTTCTAGCAGACACGCATCTGCCTCAAGGAAAGCTGTGTGAAGATATCTAATACTTCGATAGGATTGTAATAGTAGTAAAAGCAGTTTAACAAACTATATCGATGAGCTTAATAAAGAAATAATGATGAAACAGATTTTTGATGTTTTTTTCCTTAAATTACCAAACTTTACAGTCCCCCCTAAAAACATCAAAATCTGTTCTAATGCTCCCCCCTAGAGCGGGAATGATGATTGATGCTCTTCCCTAAACTGAACAAGAATGGGTAACGGTCACTCTCCTTAGACAGCAGGGTGAACTAGGGGAGCGGTTGTTGAACCCACTGAACCACTGTCAAGCTTGCTCCAAGGGGCATAACCAAGCAACTGCCGGCCTCCTCGCAGAGCCTTTGATGGTAAGGATGAAAGTTGACCAACGACTGCCAGGTGCCACCTCAGAGCAGTCCCCGGCAGAGGCATCTATGGATTTTTTGCAATCTCATAACCCTCAATGATTCTGGAGAGTCATGATGGAGGGTGGCGTTTAAATTTGTTCACCCTATACCTTGTAAGGCATCTCGGGTGTAATTATCAAACCTCTGTTGATTACAATAGATGTAATTTACCCAGTCCACACTTTTGTTGATTGTTATCTGATGCGTAGGTGATTCAAACCCTGCTTTGACCTGATCCCTAGCTGTGGATTCATCAGACACCCCCCTTGGTTGTCCCTCTTGCATTTTTACACACATCCAGACTAGACAAACATATGAAAGAATAAGGGAAAAGTTCATAATGACTTATTGGTCGCAGTCACTTTCTTGAAATTGTGAAGAAAGCACCCGGTGGGTCTTCCTTCAAGTTTCATTGAGGTTGGGGACACCAGGAGTAACTTGGTAGGGTCAAATCTGGCTCCAGAGAGTCTCTAAACGTGTTTCTGCACCCACACAAAGTCACCAGGATGTAGCTTTGGATCAGAGTCTGGATCTGGAATGGAGGAGAACACTTATGGCATGATTAGTTTCAATTCATTACACAGATTTATAACATATTTTACAAGGCTATCATTCCCCGCACTCAACTGCTATGTGTGAAACCTCCCTAACTCTGGGTGGGCCTGAGAATACTATCTCCTGAGGAGTGAGACCAGTGGGGCTGTCTGGGGGTATTTCTGACAGAATGGAGTGCAATGGGTAGGATCTCAGGCCAGGGAAGAGATGTTTCTTTGCTAGCTTTCATTCTTTCCACTTTCCTGCTGAATTCGGGATGGTAGGGAGTGTGCAGGTCGAGGTCAGTTCCTACTAGTTTCCAAATGTCTCTGGTTACTTCTGCAGTAAAGGCAGGTCCTTGGTCAGATTTAGTATTCTCAGGGATCCCAAATCTGCATATCAACTCAGTCAATAGTTTCTTCACAGTGGTTCTGGCAATCATGTTGATAACTGGGTAGACTTCAGGCCATCCTGAGAACATATCCACCACCACTAGAACATACTTGTATTTTCCACTCTTGGGTAATTCAATGTGTTCAGTCTGGATCCACTGGAGAGGATATAGTGTTTAGCCAAATACTTCCTTTGTGTTGGCATCAGTCCTCCTGGGTTACAGTATTGCATATTTCACAACTTCTAACATGGCTACTTGCCGTGGGAAATGAAGATTCTGGGTGCTAGGTATATATTGTTGATTGAGGATATCATCTGGCTAGTTCATCTGTGGGTAATATCATGAGCCCGTTGTACTACAGCTGGGTATAATGCCCTTGGTAAACAAAGTCTATTGTCTTTCCTCTAGAATCCGTCTTGGTGTATCTCTGCTCCCAATTCCTCCCCACTTTCCTTTCCTTCGGGCTTGTTCGAGTTGTTTGAGATTGTCTCAACAGGTTAACACCTGGATTCAATGCATCTTGTCCTTGGTTCTTCTCTTCTTGTTCCTCTCTATTCTTTACTTCTTCTTTCTTCTTCTCACATTCTCCTTCTTTCTTCTCACATTCTCCTTCTTTCTTCTCACATTCTCCTTCTTTCTTATCACATTCTCCTTCTTTCTTCTCACATTCTCTTTCTTTCTTCTCTTCTCTGGTCAGCACATATACAGACACTCCTTCATCCTCTCGAATCTATGGGAAGAGAGCTGTGGCCTTTCCAGCCAAGTCTGCTCTGTTTGGTGCCTTCTACTTCCACTGTCTCTTTTTCTTCATGGGCTTTAGTCTTCAAACCGGCCCCTTGAGCTGGCAATTGGAGAGCATGCATCAGAGTCGGAATGGCTTCTTGATTCTTGATGGCGTTCCACTAGCTGTCTGGAAACCTCGCAGGGCCCACTTCAGGCCAAAGTCATGGGCTACTCCATACATGTAGGCTGAGTCAGTGTATATGTTCATGATCTTCTCTTCGGCGAGCTTCCAAGCTTCCGTTTTCAGCCCATTCACCTTCTTTGGTGGCATCTCAAGGTAAAATGCAGCCTTCGCGGTTTCTTTGCAAGGTAACCACAGCAAATCCTGTATGGAATTGTCCTTGATCGTCCATATCTGGATCCATTTGTGAAGAAAGACATAAGTCTGGGCTCTCAAATTGGATGTAGAGACAGTAGGAAGATTGGGGGTTTCAGCCCCCATTTTTTCAAGACAGTCATGAAGAGGTTCATCGCGGCGTCTGTCTTCATCTGTGGTAGGGCTGATCTTCATCTTCCCCCCTTGAGAGAGGAAGCAGAGTGGCTGGTTGAGAGTAGTACATTTTCTTCAAAGTGACATTTCAGGCATCAGTAATGGCCATTGTAACGAAGATGGCGCTGTTTACTGAGATGAGGTTGCTGCGACGGGTTTAGGATCCCTTGTAGATCATGAGAGCCAAAACATTGACCGGGTGGCCTAAAAATGATGTCTTCAGTTTTTTCAAGAAGATCTTGTGCACAAAGATAGCCCTGAGGCAAGTTAGGGGCAGTCGGCGCAACAGGATCCAACTTGCAAGAATGTATCAAGAGGTCTCATACGCTCTCCATTTTTTTTGTGTCAGGAGTTCTGAAACTTGGCCATAGTCTTCAAAATAGGAGGAAGTTGAAAGCTGTGAGGTAGTCCGAGATTTCCCAGAGCCCGGGGCTTGTAGGATAGGTTTTTTTTCCCCGGTTTGAAAACTCTTGTGCCTCAAGTGAGAGTTCATTGGTAAATAATGTCCTTGAAAGAAAGTATGTAAAACTTGCATAAGACTGGAGGCAATCGGGTATCCATTGAAAGACAGTAAGTGATGAAAGGCCTAGAAATCCTTGTAGTTGTTTTAGATTGTTCAGTGAAGAAATGAGCATCACAGCTTTTTCCCGATCCTCGGTAGGTGTTGGTACCTTGGGGATATGCAAATGTCCGAGGAATACAACTTTCTTAGAATACCAATGAGCTTGGACTGTGAGGGCTTTGCAGTGATTGATGCTAAATTTTTGAAGAAGACTCAAAGAGCTTGATTGACAAGTTGGAAAATCGGGTGCACACAAGAGAATATTATACATGTCCTGCAAGGCTTGAGTCAACTGGTTGGGTGAGTTCTGTGCCTCTTTGAAGCATCCTCGTTCAGGTGGGCATGATAAGTGAAAGCAGAAGGGTATTGACAGTCCTTGTGTAGTGGGACACTGAAGAAGACATTGCAGAAACCATAGACTGTGAAGTTTGCAGCTGAAGAAGGTAGTTGGCTGAGGAGAACATGAGCTTTGGGGACCACAGGGTTCTCATAATCCGTGACAGCAATGACTGCTCCTGGAGTTTCCCGAACCAAATGGGTATTTTGTGGTTCACCAGGGATAACTTTTCTTGTGAACAGGGAACCGAGGTGTATTTGCAGGAGAAATGCAGTGGATGAGCACCTCATTATCCAGGAATGTTCTGATTTGTGACTCCAGAGATTGTTCTTGATCATGCTTAAAGGGATATCGAGGCAAGCGAGGCGGGGTAGCACCCTCTTTCAAGAAGACATGTACAGGTGAGACTGGAAGGGTGCCGACATCAAACAGGACCTTTAGACCAAACTTCAGAAGATACTTGTGTCAAAAGTTCAGGGGATTACTTGTGTGGATAAAACATTTTGAAGCGCAGGAACAGCTTGTAGGCTTCATGTGAAATTGGGAGTATTGTAGTCCAAATACATTCCAGAAGAATTATATCTGATAGTAGCATTCATCGTTTTCAGAAGATCAGCTTCAAACAGGGTTAGTTGGGTAAAATAGGAGAGATAAGTAGTCTAGACAGCAGTCCATGATGTCCAATTGGCACAGGGTAGGTTAAGCGAATCTGGGTTGGTCGTCCATCCACTTCAACGCATGAAATGTAGTCAGGAGAAAGTATGACGTCCACTGGAATGTTAGAAGTTTTCAGAACCGATCTGGCTGCACCTGGGATCTACAAGGTAAGGAAGTTGATGGCCATTAATTTGAAGATTGACGGTCAACAAGGGTTCAGAATGACTAACAGTGGTGTTCTCTGAAGCATTGAGTAAAACGGTAGACCAGGGGCGTCGCTAGGCAGTATCATTCGGGGCAGAAGCCCCGGATGTAAAGCCTTCTGCCCGATGATTAGTCTTCTCCCCTCTCTCTGCTCGCTGCATGAGAAGCTCCGCCCACCTCCAGAACTTCACCACTCTCAGGGAGCAGTGAGAGCAGCCCTCCTCTTCTGTGCTCCGCCAGCCCTTCCCCCCGGGGCTACAGCACCTACAGCAAGGTTCCCTACCTCCTCCTGCCCGCTCCTGCAGCAGATCGTCCGGCCCCCTCACTATGGAAACCAGAACGAGCTTCTGGTTTCCTCAAGTCTTCCAGAGCTGCCTAAACAGCCCAGGAGCTTCTAGGATCCCAGTGACCCTGCATAAGGTATGTCCTGAGGCAGGATGGAGGGCTATGCCCCCACCTCACATGTCTATACTAATATTCTGGACCTGTGTCACAGAGGTACAGTATATTAGTATATACATCCACAAAGGGACAGTATATACACAAATGTAATACACAGATAAATATTGGACATATTGTATTTTCTGTTCCTGTGTGTATATTGCAGTATATATATTTATATACACACTACACCACTATATGTATACATATATATACACAGACACATGTACTTCACACAGGGACAGTATATACTCAAATGTAACACCCAGATAAGTATTATACATGTATATACTATCCCTGTGTGAAGTACATGTGTGTATATATATTGGTGTAGTGTGTATATAAACATAATATATATATATATACTGTAATATACTACACAGGAACAGTAATACACATGTCCAAATATTTACCTGTGTGTTGCATTTGTGTAATATACTGTCCTCTGCGTAACAGCTGAGTAGGTGTCCATCTGCAGTGAGATAGTCTGATGTATTAAAGTGGTCAAGCAAGTAAAAAGTGAAAAAAACAAACACAAAAAAACACATATATAAGCTTTTCCCCATTACAAATGCTTGTCAATGAAATTTTTTTTAAAAAAGTACACATATTTGGCATCACTGTGTGCGTATAAACCCTGTGCTATAAAACTGATATTTTACCCCCTCCATGAACACTGCTACAAAAATAAAAAAATAAAAACATTTTTTTGTTCATCCCACTGTGCAGAAATTAAAAAAAAAGAAACCCAAAAAAGTCCCATGACCCTCAAACCCCCAATGAAAAAAGATATGGTATCAGAAAAAAAAAATGGAAAACAGCTGGTTATTTGGGAGTTAAACTACATCACCACATATCGGGATTTTCAGACTATAAGAGGACTTTTGTCCCCCCAAAATTTGGGAAAGAAAATGGGGGGAAAATGCGTAGGCCGGGGGCTGGAGGATGGGGTATTTGTCTGAGGACCATCAGTAAGGGAGTCAAGAGCAGACTCTTCTGGGGAAAGCTAGCGGGGGGTTTTTAATTAACCCCCTTCATGCATATGGATGTCCCAAAATTTAAAGGATGGGATGAAAAAGCGGGCTCACGCGCTAAGCCCACTTATGCAGGGAGACAGCGACTGTTCCTTACACCGCCACTAAAAAAGGGCCCCCGTCCCCCGGTTTTAGGCCCCTAGCAACGCCCCTGCGGTAGACATATTTTTCCCGGACCCTTTTGGCTGAGGACATAGGGGGGTGTCTTGGGGTTTTGGAAAGGCGGAAAAGATTATCTTGAGGATTCTTTTGATGACTATGGTTAGTTTGGAAAAATTGAGGTCCAAGAATGGGATTTTATTTGGGACTGAGGTCTGCTTTGTGTTTTTTGGGTTAATCTTGGGGTAGATTCAAAAACTTGATATGAGGTTGAAATTGATTATAGTTTGAGGGTTTTGCGGTAGTTGCTGCCTTTTGGAGAAAGTTTTCCTTTTGTCGAAAACGAGCTTTGGCGAAAACCCCTCATGAATTCCGGATGGGTTGCGTAAAAAAAAAGTTTCTGGTTGGGCCCTTGTCCGCCGGGGGTTTTTGTTTCTGGAAAGGTCGCGAACTGTTACCCCGTTTTAGTTTGTAGGTTGATAACCAGGGAAAACTTGCTTTGGTTGATTGTGGGTTATGGTGTTATTTTGACTTAGGGCCTGTGGGGTTCTTGAAATAGGGTCCATTAGAACCCTTCTTTAACTGTTGGGTAAAAATCAGTCTGGCCTTAGAAATGGAGAGAAGTTGACTTCCCGGAAAAACTTGCATATTTGCTCGAATAGTTTAAAGTCCCAAGTAGTTTAAGTAAACCATAACAAAGCCGTTAAAAAGAGGATTTTGGATTTAGTTTTTATGTCAAACCCCATGGGCCCTGGAAAAAGGCAGAATCCGGGATAAAAATTTTCCCCAAGGATTCAGTTGGGACCTGAGTAGAATTGAAGTTTTTCCTGGGATTCAGCCCAAGCGTTCCTTGGCCCAAGAATAAAAGACGAGGGCAGAACTTTTCCCCAATGGAAAGCATGATTCCTCAAAAAGTGTTTTTGGGGGCGATTTGAGAAGGCCAAAAGTAATCCCCACCCTTTTATCTGGAAACAGGTTAGATTTTTCCCAAAAGGGGCAAAATTATGTCTTCTGTATCTGGCTGGGCCACGGTAAAATCCCAATGGGGTTTTTTCTCAGGGCTGGTATTTGGGTCAAAAAATTTTTTGACTTGTTGGGGTGAAAAAGGCACTAGATTGGTTGACCCGGGGGATTGTGGCTAGCACTGTGGTGAGAATAAAACCCGGCAGAGAAAAGGAAATCCAGTGGCTGAAGGTGAGGTGGGGTGGGGGTGCGCCGAAGGAGGTTTGCCCATGAAGAGTCGGGTTTCTGGTGGTGGGGGAATGGGGGTGTAGTTTGCAAGGAATGGGGTTTACCCCTGGTAAGGGTGAATTTTTCCGGGGAGAGTTATTTTGAGTAAGGGAGACCATGAGTTTCAGAATTTTGGGCCCCCAAGCGTTTGTTGTACCACATCCTTATTTAAATACTGGAGGTTTTGGTTTGTGCTAAAGTAATGCGGGGGTATGGTTTTACACATGTCGTTGGGGGGGAACGAAAAGATCCCAGAAGAAAATGCGGTAGGGACGGGATGGAACTTGCTCGCTTGGGGCCAACTTCTTTATTTATTAATTGTTTCAGCAACTGACACATTGTTATGGGATACGTTATTATATCGGGTCCAATGCATGGATAATTAACCAGTTTAATCTTTTGCTCGAGTGCGGTAAGTGGACAGGAAAAGGCACACCACCAAACGTGAACTACTATCACGGTTGCTGTATCTTTACCACCGTATTGAAAAATTTGGCCGTATGCCACCAAAATGCCGGGGATTGCCATTTGCAGGATTGACAACTGCCGTATTTCCTGAAATACAAATGTCCCCATAATGAAGGGTAAGAGTGGTGTTTGTGTCCCAAATTGGGGTAATAACGACAAAGTCAGGTGTTTTTTTTTTCATTTTAGGGCCCAGATATTCACCCTTGGTTAAAGGTTTGTCCAACGGTGACGTTTGGGGGAGTTTGATGAAAACCCTGTGGGAGTACCCCGGGAAGTCAATGGGGTTCTGGTAATGTGCCCTCTCCTAGAGCAGCAGTGTGAGTGCTGTGACCAATAGGAAAAAATACTGGAGTCCTTTAATTTGGGTTGCAGATGTAGCCTGGCATCCTTACTAAGGAATTTTGCCCCTCCCCGTCTTCCTTCATTAGCTTGAAAGTCAGAATAGCGGTACGGGAGGGGGGGTACTAAAAGTCGTGGAAAAGGGGTTTTTGTGGTTGCGGGGGGTTGGTGTTGAGGTTGCTGGCAAAGGGGTTATACACGATTGCATATCAATTTTTTACATTGAGTAACAAATGAAATTTCACGGAGGAGATGGGAGTAGGAATGTTAATAGGTGGACCAAAGGCCGCGTTCAATTTAACCCGGAAATTGGGGGTTTTTTGGATTGTTAGGACATAAAAAATGGCCCCAGGTGGAAGTGGAAAGGGGGGGTTTGGTTTTGCCTTTCCCGGGTCAAAAGTTTTGGGCTCATAAAAAGGTACAGAAAAAAAATGGGAGGTTTACACGGGGGGCTGAGGGGAAAAATACCGGAGGGAGGGTGAGGTAAACAAGGTGTGTCGTGTTGTTTGTTCCCTCCCAAATTAGAAAAAATTTTAGCGTTAATGGAATTTTTATGACGCATCCAACACTTTTAAATCGCCATTTGGAAAGGGGCAGCTCACTCTTTTTTAAATATGCTTTCCTCAAATCTTTTTTATTTTTTTTATTCAGTTTCAATGTAATCTGCTTTGCCAAGACATTGTTTTTTTTTAGTGCTTTTCTCCCACATGCTAGTTATTTCCCTGATTTATGCTGTTTTAAAAAATGTATTAACTTTTTCTCTCAAGTCTTATAAATTTTACTATTTTTCTCTTCGATCAAAAAACTCGACTGCACCTTTTTACTGAGCGCTTTTTTTTTTTGTAGCCAACAGCTGAGGGGAGAAATGTGCCGCAGGGGCAAACCCCCTTAACAAAGGGTTTGAATCGAACCCAAAGGTTATAACTCTGCCGAATTTTTAGTGTGAAAGATAACAATGATTTTTGTTTTTTTTATAAAATTTAACCCTGAATGCGTTTTTTCTACCCAATAAAAAAAGAAAATTAAAAACACGTGTATGTTGAGGTAAGGTCGTACTACCACACAATCAATGTCTTCGCTCATCAGCAGATAATCTCAAAAATCATCTGATTTTAAAACCCTCTGTAAACAGGCTTAGGTACCCTTTTTCCATTTTTCCAGATGACTGTCAAACATAGAGGCTTTGGCTCGCTTTTAACATTTTCTTGATGTCTTTTTAACATAAAAAGGGTTTGGCAATTGGCCAGTTCTCTTAGGAATTCAGAATCTTTTAACTATATCTTTATATAACTGTATCTGTTATAACTGTATATAATTATGCAGGCTTCGGTTTCCTTCTCGGGTCGTTTTCCCGTATCTTATTTTTTTTCCATAGGGCCCCGCTCCTGACCCCACTGAAATATTTTATACCCAAAAGGAAAATACACATCAGTCCCCTATATTTACAGACAAAAAGCAGGGCATTAATTGGTACGTTAAAAGGTATCCATATGATTGAATACATGTACCAGAACACACCTGGGCCCCTGAACACTTTCAAGGTTCCCCAAAAGGGAGGGGAAACCCCCAAAAGAATTTCATAGAATGTCCCAAAAACAATAAGTCACGACTTTATAAAAAACTGTAAACTTTCCTGTTTTGTGGGGGTTTTCAGGCCCCCAAATGATTTGGGCCTCCCGGACTGTTTGTTGATGGTAAGGCGTAGCCCCCCCCCGGTACTCCCCCGGGGGTTTTTGGGCCGGCAATGTCAGAGATTAAAAAGGTGTGGGGAAACATCTTTGTTCCCTCCTTATCCAAATTAAAAGCCTCTTCCCAATTTTATTATTTTTATTGCTGCCGGCAGCCAGAGCTCGAGAAACATGACCCACACCTTTCCCTTTTGGAAAGAAAATTTCTTAATACAGTAAATAAAATTTTCCCAAAAGAAAATTTTTTTAAACACTGATATTTTACACTTTTTATTGGTTAATTTGCGGGCGCTAAAGACAGTTTAAATTGATGTATAGGGCATTGCGATATTCACATTTCCCAAGCTTCCTTGTATTATCTGGGGGGGGAGGAAATCCTTTAATCTCGTTCTAGCAGACACGCATCTGCCCAAGGGAAAAATGTGTAAGATATCTTACTTCGATAAGGTGTATACGTAAAAACTTTAAAAAAAATATCTGATAGCTTAAAAAGAAAATTTAAAGTGAAAAGACTTTTGATGTTTTTTCCTTAAATTCCACTTGACAGTAAAGCTGGGGGTTTCCCCCCCTCTGTGCCCGGCACAATCATATGGTAGTGATTATTGGTGAGACCCCTTTAAATTTTTCCCGAAAACCCGAGAACAGACTGGGGTTTCCAATTCACCAAACTCCCAAAGGTCTAACGGCATGGGGACAAAAAGTTTTTTAAAAAAATTCATAACAGCTGCGGTAGGTTGTTACCCATTTTTCCCTTTTCAAACATTTAAAAAAAAAAAAAAAAAAACAGAGGCATTTTTAAAGTGCAGAATGCTCTAGAGGTGACCTTTTAAGGTAGTTTATAGATTTCAATAGGATATTTAAGGGTTTGTGGAGTGAGCTCATTATGATTAACCCGCTCCATACACGGCAGGCAGCGGCTGTTCATTTCTGCAGCTAGGAATCGGCCCCAACCACTGCTAACACTTTAGTGGGGTGACGATTGATTGCCATGGTGAGGCCTCATTTAGCCTCCATAGCTGCCATGTACTGTATGCACTTCTATTAGACCCTGTCTATGGCAGGATATAATAGGTAATGAATGAAAATCTTATATTTGGCAGTACAAATACAAAACAATGTTATTCTCAGGGTGCATTTCTATCAGAATGCTGCAGACGTATACCATTGTGATCACATAGGCATGTAGTAGCACATGAGCTCCCATGCTTGTCATTTATGCTTTGGCATATTGCATATATTAAAGCATTAAATCAGCGATCAGAAGATTGTACTTTGAAACCCATGAGTGCAACGTAAAAAATAATGAAAGTTTAATAAAGAAAAAAACACTTTTTTCCATAAAACAAAATGGCCTTCATTGTAACAACCCATATTATGAAATAATTTTTCAAGCTGCACAGTGAATATAAAAAAAATTAAAATTGTTTCCTCTCCAAACACACCCAAAATATAATAACAGTTAATATCTTATTTGTAACCCAAATTAGTTTTATTAAACATATGATCCATCCCACAAAAAACAAACAATCTCATGTATGGTTACATAATAAAATGGAATGCAGAGAGGAAAATAAATCAGAGTTAGACAATGCATACTTAGACCAGGCAGTGTGAAAATGTACTAAATTTATCTCATACCTCAATTTGATAAAATTAGCGCATCCTTAGACTTGATTAGCTTTTTATGCCAACTATTGACTGGATAAAAACGTACCAGAATTTTAGCACAAATTGCCAAAGCCACACCCCCATGATTAGTGAACCACAATAGTTTCCAGAATAAAATGCGCCAAGTTTTGTTGCATGTTAATTCAAGGTCTGGGTGCAAACACAATGGTAAAATTGCCCCATTTATTTATTTTTTTAAAAAAGGGTATTTATTGGGAGTGGTAAAACATATTTAGGCTGTGTTCACACGGCTTATCCACGGCATAATTGCGGGGGCGGGACGGGCACCCCGCTGGCCGCATAGACATTCATTTCCCGGCGCTTTTTCGCCGGGTAAATTGAATTTCTTTTCTCCCGCAACCAAATTTGATGAGGGGGGAGAGAAATGGAACCATTTTTCTAAAAACTGACGGGGGAGGGATTTACCCCTAATTCGCACAGTACGGCGCGAAATACGAACGAAATTGTCCAAAAAAGTGTGTGAACTTACCCTTGAATTGTTGTCATCAATCAACCCACGATTAAAAGGAAAAATTTAATTTGCTGCAGAGGAGTAAAAAAAAAATTTTGTGTGCACATCCTGTCAAAAACAGCCCCCTTTGCAGAAGCTGATGGACTCAATTATAAGTCAATGATTTTAAATATGTGTATAGTCCTTCCTTAATTGAACACTATTGTCGTATACATAGAACATTGCCAAGCATGGTTATATTTACTGTACTATCGAAGCAAATTGCTTTATGTGTAAAAAAAACATGCATAAAATGGAAACTTTTTTCTAACAGAACTGAGAAATGTACAGAGAAACAGGTAATGTGCTATGATTTTAGTAGTAGTTTTATGTTTCATTATGACTATAAGCTTTTTTCAAATCACTGTGTTATGGCTCTGTATCTAAAAGCCTGAACTAAACAGGTCCAGAATCTGGCACCCATAGAAATCCTGTGGACCTTTGTATGCCTACAACTCCATACAGACTGAAAAAAAATGCTAGCCTTTGAAGTACAGGCAGCAGAAAAACAGACGAGAGTGTCGCTAGAATAAACACATCTGACATTAAAACTCATTGAATTTTCAGTAAAACCAAAATTTTAAACAATGGATGTACACATGAAGAAAATCAGAAAGCTGGCATTCTAATAAGCGCATTGTATACAAAATACACCCACACATAAGCGCATCGTAGCGCCCGACTCCATCTTGGTAAAGGGCAAATCTAATAACTAAATCGTGTCTGCGCAAAAGGAACACACAGCGTCCGATGAAGAAAATCAGAAAGCTGGTATTCTAATAATCGAATAGTATACTTAATAAATTAATAACATAAAACAGTGTGTTAATTATTAAATCATTGTAACAAAATTTAATAACTGGTAATAAAGGTCATTATATGCACAAAAAAAGGCCCAAATGGGGCAAAAAAAAGGGCATCTAATCGCGTAGATGCTTTTCACCAACGGGGAACACAAAGTCCATGTGAAGCCCCCCAAATACCACACCATACAAATGGCAAGGGAAAAGTAGATGTGTGGGTAATGGACTTTTCTTTTGTATGACATTTTTGTTTGTATGGTGGGGCTGGGGATGCCTTTGACGAAATTTGACGCGGGAAAATTTTCGGTTTAGATGGGGGTATGTATACCCCTTTTTTATTCTTATGATAATAGGAGAAGCTCATTATGCCCTTTGATAGGACGTTTTGTTACCCATTTATTATTTTTTGGAAGTGCCACCCTTTTATTTGTATTTATTTATATATTTAATTTATAATATTACCAACACACCACACACACCAAAAACAATATATAAATAAATATATCACCACGCACACAACACGTTGAAACCCTAAGTTTACATACATATATAAAAAGAAAAAAAATATGATTTTTTCCCCAAACTGACAAGGTTTTATAGTTTTTATAGTTTTTAGGGCCCAAAAAAAAAAAGTCGTCCATCTAGTTAGCCTTGTGCTAAGGTGTTGACCAGAGGAAGGCAAAAAACCCCCAAAAGGTTTAAAAACCAAAATTTTCCCATTTTAGGGAAAAAATTCCCTTTCCCCACTCAACTGGGAATCAGAAAAAAAACCCGGATCAATGACCCCCCTCCAAATCCAGAACTATAACTTGTTATATTATTACCTCCAGAAATGCATCTAAACATTTTTGAACGCCGTTTTTGAATTCACCCTGACAAGTCCCTCTGGCAGATAATTCCATAGTCTCACTGCTCTTACAGTAAAGAATCCCTTTCTATGTTATGTAGAAACTTTCGTTCCTCAAGACGTAGAGGATGCCCCTTGTTCTATATACAGCCCTGGGTATAAATAAATTTGGGAGAGATCTCTATATTGACCTTTGATGTATTTAAACATAATTATTATGTCCCCCGAAGCCTTCTTTTCTCTAAACTAAATAACCTAATCTTGCTAATCTTTCTGGGTACTGTAGTCCACCCAGTCCTTTATTATTTTTGTTGCCCGCCTTTGTACCTGTTCAAGCTCTACAATGTCTTTCCTGTGCACTGGTGCCCAAAACTGTACACAATATTCCATGTGTGGTCTAACCAGTGACTTGTATAATGGGAGAATAATGTTCTCATCATGTGCCTCTATGCCCCTTTTAATACACCCCATGATCCTATTAGCCTTGGCAGCTGATGCCTGACATTGGCTGCTACAGTTAAGTTTACTGTCCACTAGGATTCCCAAGTCCTTCTCCATGTCACTTTTACCCAGTGTTTTTCCATTTAACATGTAATCATGTAATGGATTTTTCCTCCCCATGTGCATAACCTTGCATTTATCTATATTAAATCTCATCTGCCATTTCCCTGCCCAGGCCTCCAACTTATCCAGATCCCTTTGTAATAACACATTATCCTCTATTGTGTTGATTACGTTACAGAGCTTTAGTATCGTCTGCAAAGATCGATATTCTACTGTGTAATCCCTGTGTAAGATCATTAATGAAAATGTTAAAGAGGATAGGGCCCAATACTGGCCCACTAGTAACAGCAATCCAGTCTGAGTATGTACCGTTAATTACTACCCTTTGTTTTCTATCAGTGAGCCAGTTGCCTACCCATTTGCACACATTTTCCCCAAGTCCAAGCATTCTCATTTTATTTACCAACCTTTTATGTGGCACCGTATCAAATGCTTTAGAAAAATCTAGATATATGACATACAGTGCTTCACCCCGATCAAGTCATGAAATCAGAATAAGCCTTACCCGTTTTAGGTCAATTAGGAACCACAACTATTTATATTTTCCAAATGCCAGAATAATGCGAGACAGAATTTTTAGGGCATTTTTTATTACTTTCTGCTAAGTTAAAAGTTTACATACATATAGTTTACTATGCCTTTAAACAATTTGGGACAGCCCATATGATGATGGCATATCTAGCTTTTGATTATTGGCAACATCTGTGTTAATTAGAGACACATCTGTAGATAAATTTTAAGTTCACACCAGAAACACACTGCTTCTGTTTGTAACATCATGGGAAAGTAATGAAATCAGCCAAGATATCATGAAGATAAAGGTTTACTTGCACAAGCCTGGATCATCCTTCGGTGCAATTTCCAGATACCTGAAGGCGCCCTGTTCATCTGTACAAACAATTATATGCAAGTATAAACAAGATGGGAATATCCAGCCATCATACTGCTCAGGAAGGAGATGGGTTGATATGCACATGTCGAACCAAAGCACGTTCATCCCGGAGACACAGAATCAAGAACAAAAGCATAAGACCTTGTGAAGATGCTGGCAGAAGTTGGTAAGATTATGTCATTATCCACAGTGAAACGAGTACTGTATCAGCATGGGCTGAAAGACCATTACGCCAAAAGAAACATATAAAAACCAGATTAATATTTGCAAATGCACACAGGAACAAAGACCTACATTTTTGGAGACATGTCCTGTGGTCTGACGAAACTAAAATTTAAGATTACGTGGCAATACTGAAGCAACATTTCAAGACATCAGCCAGCAAGTTAAAGCTTGGGCGGAAATGGGTCTTCCAAATGGACAATGACCCGAAGCTACTGCCAAACTGGTTACACAGTGGCTCAAGGAAAACCAAGTCAATGTTTTGGAGTGGCCATCACAAAGTCCTGATCTCAGTCGTATAGAAACTGCATGGGCAAAGCTGAAAAGGCAGGTGTGAGCAAGGTGACCTACAGACATGACTCAGTTACACCAGTTCTGTCAGGAGGATTGGGCAAAAATTCCTACTCGCTATTGTGAGAAGCTTGTAGAAAGATACCTAAAACGTTTGACCCAAGTCATACAGTTTAAGGGCAATGCTACCAAATACTAAGGAAATGTATGTAAACTTTTGACTTTGCAGAAAATATTAAAAATGCCTTAAAAAATTCTCTCTCATTATTTGGCAAATATAAATAATTTTGGTTCCTAAAACAGGGACGGTTTATTCTGATTTCATGTCAGATACTGAGAAAACATGCCTATGTGTCTTTTCATGTAGTGTGTGTGTGTGTTTATATTTATTATTTGTGTGTGTGGGGAGGGGGGGAGGGGTGCGGCCTTTGGAGGGGAATTAGATATTGCTCTCCATCAGGGCAAAAAGGAATTAATTGAGGAATATCCAGAATTATATAATTTAAAGTAGGGTAACCATGTATGAGAGATTGTTATGTATTTCAAACAAGAGATGTAGTTCTTACACCATCTTGAGATGTCTCAGACTTCTACCAAGATGTACTGTATCTTATTCTAATTTATAAAAAAAAAATATATGGATATCTATCATATGATATACTTTAGGAACTGGTCAGTAGATTTTCTTATTCTGTATACCTAGTCATACCTCTGTTTTGGCCACTAGATGGCGAACAATGATCCATAAATTACATTTCACAGCATGATTTAGGAGAAATCACGTGATTTATATCAGAAGGGAACAAGCAAAGTAGTATGTTTTAATGTCTATAGCAGAAATGTTATTTTAATGATTTTTTTTGTGCAGCTAAAAAGTTACACAGTGCTATGAAACATTCTTACTGATCTTTTATTTTTTTCATATTTTTTTTAAGCTGAAGTACACACATTAAAAATGGATAAAGCCCTGGTCTGTTCCTTCAATCAATAAAGCGATCTTTTATAAACCGCAGGTTTGCATTTCCTCTGGTTGTTTTATAGGAGTTCTTAGTTCTGGTTTCACTGGAGCATACACACAAATAGTGTAAACTTCTCTAAGCCTCTAACCCTGTATACATATCAGACTCACGTCATGATCCGCTCTGTTCTGGGACATAGACACCGGAGGGAAACAAATTACAAAACACATCTTATTTCCTTTGGGAACGGTTTGGTCTCTGGTGGCTCCAATGGTATAGAACAACCAGGGCCGGGACAAGGCATTTTGGTGTCCTAGGCAAGTACAGCCAATGGCGCCCCCCCCCCGCCCCTCACTCACTCACCAAAAAATTGCACCCCCCCCCACACTAATTCCTCACGCCCATGCGCCTAGTCCTCTCGCCCCTCCTCAAGGTCCTGTCACTAATTTTCTGCACATTCCACATAGCTCCTGTCCATCTCCTCAGCAGTCACTGCACAATGACAAATTAGCTTTTTCAAAACCGCTCACCTCCGTATGACAGTGCAATACATTACAAATAACAATAACCAAATAATCCACCGATACATGGAGCAAATCTACCGGACGAATGATTGTTACTAAAAACACTCCTACAAAACCAAGACCCAAAACTATTACTACTTAAGGATCAAATAATCCTGCCAGACCCTGACCAAACGCGACCCCCACATGTGACTATCAGCTGTACACAGGCTCTGATTACATATACCACCGCCATACAGGGGCCATATAGTGGTAGATACTAGTTGTATGTAGACGCTCTGCAGAAATATAAGGGATTACACTGACGTTACATTTAGTGACTCACCGGAGACATCATTTCTGATTAGCATCGTTCACTTCCCCTTTTCTTCTCCATCCAGTTCACACCTTCATGCTGGTTTCTCCCGGCCAATACTCATCCCTGCAGATTTGGACACAAATATCTTAGAATCCTCACATTTCCAGCAACTCCTTACAGGTATATCATACATGCCAACTCTCCCGTTTTTGGCGGGGGGTCCCGCTATTTGGGGTCCCCTCCCGCCCTCCCGGGGGAGTTGGCATTCCCCCCGCCGCCTGCAGGTGGCGGGGGTCCTTTAAATTACCGCGGCGCAAGAGTAGCGCTGGTGCGCTACTCTGGCGCCGCGGTACCGCTCCTCCACGCGGGTTAAGGGGCCGCAGCGGCCGCTCACCCGCCCGCAGTCCTCCCCTGTGCGGGGAGGAGGCAGGAGGGATCGCTCCCTCCACCCTCCTCTCCCTGTATGTACGGCGCCGTGTGTGCGCCGTACATACAGGTCAACGGCGCAGGGGGAAGTGACGCGCGGCTGCAGGGAGTGACGCGCGGCTGCTCTCACTTCCCCCTGCGCCGCTGAAGAGATCGGGCAGGAGCTGGCCGCGCTGCAGGAGCCTGGTAAGGTAAGTGGATTTTATTATTTGATTTTTATTAGCTTTAGGGGGCTCTACCTGGCTAACAGAGAGGGCAACTACCTGGCAACAGAGGGGCACAACCTGGCAACAGAGGGGGCACTACCTGGCAACAGAGGGACATCTACCTGGCAACAAGGGGTTGCACAAACCACTGGCAACAGAGGGGGCACTACCTGGCAACAGAGGGGACATCACCAGGCAACAGAGGGGGCACTACCTGGCAACAAAGGGGCGCTACCTGGCTAACAGATGGGGTGGGAAACAAACCTATGGCAACAGAGGGGACACTACCTGGCAACAGAGGGGGCACTAACTGGCTAAAAGTTGGGGGCACTACCTGGCTAACAGATGGGGCACTACCTGGCAACAGAGGGGGCACTACCAGGCAACAGAGGGGGCACTACCTGGCTAACAGATGGGGGCACTACCTGGCGAACAGAGGGGGCACTACCGGGCAACAGAGGGGACATCTACCTGGCAACAGAGGGGACATCTACCTGGCAAACAATGGGGGCACTACCTGGCAAACAGATGGGGCACTACCTGGCAAACAGATGGGGGCCCAAAACCTACCTGGCTGACAATGGGGGCACCTACCTGCTAACAATGGGGGCACCTACCTGGCTAACAATGGGGGCACCTACCTGGCTACAAATTTGGCTCTACCGGGCTACAGAGGGGGCATTTACTTGGCTAACAAGGGGCATCTACCGGCCTGTAAGGGCACTACCTGGTTATGGGGGGCTACTACCTGGCCCTATAAGGGCATCTACCTGGCTTTCTTCCAAAGCCGTTATGCAGTTAGGTGGAGTGGGTGTGGCTTTTTGAAGGGCGTGGCATACCAACAAGATGGGCGTGTCCATGCAAATTTTTGCACTAAATTCTCCTGCTTTTTCATTTTCGAAAGTTGGCAACTATGAGGTATATATGTCCCCTCAGTTAGACAGGTATATAGATATGCCCTCTCAGTCAGGCAGATATATGTAAAGTCATATGAAAAAGTTTGGGCACCCCTATTAATCTAAATCATTTTTATTTCTAAATATTTGGGTGTTTGCAACAGCCATTTCAATTTGATATATCTAATAACTAATATTGCACATTTTGTGTTAGTACAATAAACCTCATTTCAATCCGGAAATATTACTGTGCCCATCAGTTATTAGATATATCAAATTGAAATGGCTGTTGCAAACACCCAAATATTTAGAAATAAAAATGATTAAGATTAATAGGGGTGCCCAAACTTTTTCATATGACTGTATATTGTCCCCTTAGACAGGTAGGTATATAAATATAGGGGCACTCAGGCAGGTATATAGATATATGGTCACTTTAAGGCAGGTATATAGATGTAGGGTCACTCTCAGGCAGGTATATAGACATAGGGTAACTCTCAGGCAGGTATATAGATATAGGGCACTCAGGCAGGTATATAGATAGGAGGGGCACACAGGCAGGTTATATAGCTATAGGGGCTCAGGCAGGGATATAGGGGCACACAGGCAGGTATAGAACTAGGTGCCACAGGCAGCATATGGGGGCTCAGGCAGTCGTATAGGGGCTCAGGCAGCGTATAGGGGCCACAGCAGGTGTATGGGGCACAGGCGTATGGGGCCACAGGCAGGCATATGGGGCCACAGCCAGGCTTATGGGGGCCACAGGCAGGCATTATAGGGGCCACAGGCAGTATATAGGGGGCACACAGGCAGGCATTATAGGGGCCACAGGCAGTATATAGGGGGCACACAGGCAGTATATAGGGGCACACAGGCAGGCATTATAGGGGCCACAGGCAGTATATAGGGGGCACACAGGCAGGCATTATAGGGGCCACAGGCAGTATATAGGGGCACACAGGCAGGCATTATAGGGGCCACAGGCAGTTATGGGGGGCACAGGCAGTATATAGGGGGCCACAGGCAGGCATTATAGGGCCCACAGGCAGTATATAGGGGGCCACACAGGCAGGCATTATAGGGCCACAGGCAGTATATAGGGGCCACAGGGAGGCATTTTAGGGGCCACAGGCAGTATATAGGGGGCACACAGGCAGGCATTATAGGGGCCACAGGCAGTAAATAGGGGCCACAGGCAGGAATTATATGGGCCACAGGCAGTATATAGGGGCACACAGGCAGGCATTATAGGGGCCACAGGCAGTATATAGGGGGCACACAGGCAGTATATAGGGGCCACAGGCAGTATATAGGGGGCACACAGGCAGGCATTATAGGGGCCACAGGCAGGCATTATAGGCGCCACAGGCAGTATATAGGGGCCACAGGCAGGCACTTAAAAATAACAACATTAATACTTACCTGCTTCCCGGCCGCGTGCTCCTCTTCTGTACTCTTCAGCCACGCGCTCCTCCGGCAGCTCCTCGGGTGCACGGCCTATGACGCGGCGTGCGCCCGAGTACAAGCAGCGTCGCGATTACATCACTTCATCGCGACGCTGCCCAGCTGAGCTGCATGGAGCCGCGGCGGGTCCTCAGCGCTATGAGGCCCCGGCGGCCCCGCTGTGTCGGCCCTGCGGCTTACTGGAGGATCCAGCGATCCTCCGGTGAGCGGGTCCGACACTGTCTGTGGAGCAGGGAGCGCTCGCTCTCTACTCCGCAGAAGCGGTCGAAGAGGCGGCCGGCGCTTCAGGCACATGGCAGCAGCCTGGAGCCCGGCGACGTTCGGGGCCCTGACTGCGCCCCTTAGGGATAGGTAGAGTTAGGCGCCCTAAGCGTTCGCCTACCTCTGCCTACCCGTCGTCCCGCCTCTGAGAACAACCGACTGGACACGACTAATACACATAAACCCAGTCTTACAAGATTTCTACATTTATTGCAGTGACTGGACAGTTTGCCTTCAGCAAGAAATCTGGCCAGTCAGAGATACGGCTTGACATTACGATATTAGCATCTAATCCTTGTCTGCTATTCACACTTAATCCTAATTCAACATCGTAAAACTAAAAAGATTTAGACACCGAGCAGGACAAAAAGGGTAAAAATAGGCATTTTACTGTTAACACATAAGGTACATGAACAGTCCGCGCTCAACAGTGGATTTCCGGGCTGGAAGACTGTAACAGCTGTACAATGTTACTCACTGTAGGAAAATTAAACTGTATGTGCATTGTAGAATCTCTATGCTATCCCATCACATTAAAGGGAATGTCTGTTGCATAAAACAAAAGATATACTTGGGGAGGAAAGGTGGAACAAAAAACCAAAAAAAAACCCTTAAACTACGTCTACACAGCATGGCATTCGCATCGGACTCACTATTTAGAATTCGACTGTACCCAGTACTTTGTAAACCGCAATGAAAAAAAATCTGTGCTGTAGTCTACACAGCACAGGCTTTTTCTGGTTGTATTTTAAAACATGCTGCATATTCCACCGGATTCCCATAAATTCAATGTACGGGGTCGACGGCAAATCCGAAAACAGACCACGGCTTTTAGCAGAAATCCGCGCCAATAAATACGGTTCTGCAAAGTTAAAATGCCATTGGATTTTGGATAGCATTTGAACATTACTTTGTAAACACTACCTTATGGGGAGTTCACAGAATCAGCGCCCAAATCCTGTGTAAAGTGTTTTACACTGTATCCTATCTAAAATCAGCATCTTCGTTCAGACTACACTGATTTTACCAAAGTATTATCAGCAACAACACCACTTTTTTGGCGCAGACAGTGCCAATGTCGAAAAAGCCCTCTGTGAACGCCCCCTTTCCGTCGCCTTCTGTCACCCTTCCATTTCAGTGTTGGCTTTATCCAGTCTTCTGTTTACCTTCTTCTTAATGGGGACCTCACCTCCTCAGCCACTGACTGATTGGCTGCAGTTTTCACATGCCACTCCCTTATGTCGTCACTTCCTGAACAGTGATATAAGTAGAGGAATATGACTGCTGTGGCCAATCAATCAATGGCTGCAGCATTGATGTCCCGCTCAGAAGAAGAAAGTTAAAAGAATGCAAGCGCTGGAACAGAGGAAACTGTTTTTTATTAATTAGGCATTAGCAGCTTAATATCTCTTTTTATAGGAATCAGACAACCCTTTAAGAGCTGTGAGGGTCCGGCTCCAAGAATAAATGGGGCTGCAGTCCGATTCAGCAGTCACACCCTTCTAAGTTTTCCCGTGTAAGGTGTGCAGAAGAGTTAGTTATCTTTATATTGGAAAGTAGTGTAAGTGTACTTCAGAGACTTAGGTATAGGAGTAATAGGAATGTTAGATTCAGTGAGCTATAGGTTAACATTAAGGTTTCTTTCCCCAGTTGTAGTCTGCCTGGTAACAGCAGCGTCATAAACCTCAGCCAATAGGGAGCTGAAATTCTGTGAAGCAGAAGGGGGGGTTAGTTGCCAGTAGCGGGGGATTCAAATAAATAGTGAGGCGTAGAAAATCAGGGAGAGAAGGGAGAAGTCTGTTGGAGATTCTGCCACAGGATAGTGGGCAGGGGCATCACCCTCACCACCTTTGGAATGAGGGGAGGCAGATTGGAGTGGAAGGCAAAGAAGAAGCCCTAAGAACATAGGACTTGTATATAGTTAATCGGTTACAGCAAGTAAGTCGGGCAGTAGCTGGGGGGCAGAGCTTCGCCTCTAGCCGGAGCGGATGGGAGAAGGGGCATGAGGCCTCAGACGCAGCAGGACGGACGTGGAAGCCCCCTGAGCTGAGTGGAAGAGCCACTGAAGACAGTCAGGTTAGAGCAGTGAGGTTGAGCTGGAGAGAGCCCCCTCAGGGACTGCTGGGCGAGTGAATGGTTCCACAGCTGTTTTAATCTCAATGCAGACGACTGGATTGTATTACAATTGTCATGGCTGGAGGAAGACAAGGAAAGTAAAGCCACAGTTCTCCCGGTTAGCTGTTGTCTTGTCTATGTCATTCATACGCCGGTAGACCTCAGCACAGTGAGTCCCATATCGTCTCTCCCTGCAATCGAAAAGAACCAGAAAAGAGTGCCAACCATACCACTCGCTTTCTTTTTTTTTTTTTGACTGTATTTTTTTTTCTTTATTGATACTTAAACCAAAGTGACAGTATCATAACATAAGTATTTGTGTACAACTCAGCTCAACAGAAGTTGACAAGCAAAAAGAATGAAGATAAAACAGCTTACATCTAGTTAGAATAACATTGCACAAAGTGAAAATGTTCCTATAAAACTTTATGAACCATATTTAGTTAAGACAAAACTGTACAGACAAGATGGGGACAAGAGGGAAAGGGGAGACACTTAAAATAGCCTGGGACCAGGACGCTGAATGTCCAACTCCACCTCCGCGGTACCATCAGATGTCATTGGTTGATGCAAATAATTCCCAGGTTGACCAAATTTGTGTAAACAGATCAAGCTTGTTATACACAGAAGCTGTTAGGTACTCCATGTTCTTAATATCTCTCAAGCGTCCATATAGCTCAGAGAGATTGGGTGCCCTCTTATTTTTCCAATGAGCTGATATTAGACAGCGAGCTACCGTAAGAACATGCAGCATTAGTTTAAGCGAGCATTTCGGAAGCTTAATTGGGAACACATTGAAAAAAAAAACATAGCGGGTCCATTGGCAAGAGGATACCTAACATATCATTAAAGAACATCTTAACCGCTGACCAAAAAGATTGTATCACATGACATTCCCCAGAAATGTGTAGATACTCCCAAACCTTGCATATCCACTGCCAACACCTGTCAGGAATTGCCAGATTTAGTTTGTTCAACAAGGAAGGAGTATGGTACCAGCACATTAAAATTTTATATATGTTTTCTTTGTATGTTGTACATAGAGAAGTCTGCGAAGCCCGTTTCCAGATAAGGTCCCATTCTTCTGTAGTGATGTCTCTACCTAGCATTGTTTCCCACTTTGTCATATATGTATGTTTTGGTGGCTCGTCTGGAAAGGGGTTCAACAAAATAGCATAAATTTATGATATTAACCCCCTGGTAGAGGTATGTAACCTACATAACTTCTCGAACTGAGTAGGGACAGATACAGTCCTAGAATGCAAAATGCTAGTCAAGTAATGAGAGATTAGCATATACGTATAATAGCAACTGGCAGGCAAAGCGTGCTCTGTCTGAAGAGTATGAAAGGGTTTAAGACTTCTAGTTCTATGATCCACAATATCAGCAAAGCGAAACAGCCCCTTGTTAAACCACCACCGCATGGCCTGACCCCCCATACCTTCTGGGACCGATGGATTAAACATAGCAGATGATGCAGAACATAGTCCAAACCGACTTGCGCATCGAAGCCATACTTCTCTCGTGAGGGCCATTGGGCCAAGCAAAACCCTATCCACTGGTGCGTGTGAAGTGGCCCACAGGAAGGAGTTAGGGTGCATGGGGGCTAACCATAGCTTCTCGATTTTAAACCATACAGAGTAGGCATAAAGGGAGGACCACGCAGGGATTCACCGAAGCTGGGACGCCCAGTAGTACCTAGGTAAGTCCGGCACTGCTAGACCGCCGCCCTTTTTCCCAGTTATTAATACACTTTGTTTAATTCTGTGACGCTTGTGGGCCCAGATAAACCTGAGTATGGCAGATTGAAGGAGTTTCAGATCCTTCATCGGTACTCGCACAGGTAGGGTTTCGAAAAGATATAACAGTTTGGGCAACAGCGACATTTTAAAAGCTGAGATGCGTCCAAATAGTGATAAAAGGAAACCCATCCACTTAGTCATGGCATTTCTGATATCCTGGAAAACCGCAGGGAAATTACAGTATATACTCGAGTATAAGCCGACCCGAGTAAAAGCCAAGGCACCTACTTTTGCCCCCAAAAACGGGAAAACTTATTGACTCGAGTATAAGCCTAGGGTAGAAAATGCAGCGGCTACTGGTAAATTTAAAAATAAAAATGGATACCAATAAAATTACATAGGCAGTTTAATGTCCCCCATAGGCAATTATAAGGCAGAATAAATCGCCCTATATGCAGGTATAGGCAGGTATATGTCCCCAAAAAGGGACATATATGGCCACATAGGCATGTAATAGGCAGTTATATGTCCCCCATAATCAATTAATAGGCAGGGAAAATGGCCCCATAATTGCAGTAATTAGGCAGGATATGGCCCCATAGGCAGAATGGGCAGGTATATGGCCCCATAGGCAGGGAATAGGCAGTTTATAGTCCCCCATAAAACAGTTATAGGCAGGTATTATGGCCCCATGCGCAGGTAATAGGGAGGTATATGGCCTCATAGGCAGGTTAATAGCAGGTATATGGCCCCATAGGGAGGGAATAGCAGGTATATGGCCCCATAGGCAGGTAATAGGGCAAAGGGTGTAGGCAGGGTAAAAGGGCAGTATAGGGCCGGCTGTAGGCAGGTAAAAGGCAGGTATAGGCAGGTGTAGGCAGGTATAGGGCAGGTATAGGGGAGCTGTAGGGCAGGTAAAGGGCAGGTATAGGCAGTCTGTAAGGGCAGGGATAGGGCCGCTGTAGGCAGGTATAGGGTAGGTAAGGCAGCTGTAGGGCAGGTATAGGGCCGGCTGTAAAGGCAGGTATAGGGCAGGAATGGCAGCTGTAGGGCAGGTATAGGGTCGGCTGTAGGCAGGTATAGGCAGGCTGTAGGCAATAATAGGTAAAATAAAAAAAACAATCACTTACCTGGATCCCCGCTGCTCCGTCTCCCGGGCGCGCTCCTCGGTCTTCCCGGCACAGGCGGGTGACGTCATCAGGCCGCGCACGCAGCGTGAGGACATGCACGCTGTCTGTGCCGGAAACTCCGGACAGCCGCGAGTCTGCTGCCGGAGTCCACTGAGGAGCAGGGAGCGCTCGCTCTCTGCTCCGCAGTGGTATCCCTTCACCTATATGCGCTCCGGAGGAGTCGCATATAGGTGAAGGGATCGCGGACAGTGCCCGGGCCAGTGCAGCGCCCGGACACTGTGCGCTCACTCGGCAATCAGTTATATGCGGTCCCTGAGGAGCCGCATATAACTGAAGCGTCCCTGTCGGCACACGGGCCATCGCAGCGCCCGAGCGCCGACAGTGACTCGAGTATAAGCCAGCTTATACTCGAGTATATACGGTATGTCTATATAAGGACGCGTAAGGGTGCTTTCGCACGGTGCGTTTTTGATGCGTTATTTTTTGGATGCATTTTTTGTGCAACAATGTATAGCATTAATTGTTGTGCCTTCCTGCACAAAAAACGCATCCAAAAAAACGCACCAAAAACCGCACCATGTGAAAGCACCCTTAGATGTTGTTATATGTACTCCCAAGTATTTGATATAAGAGGATTTCCAATTATAGGGAAAGTTGTCCATCAACGAGTCCAACGCCTATTTGGGCATGTTTATTGGTAACGCTTCTGTCTTTGCTGTGTTGATTTTGTAGCCTGAAATGTTGCAAAACTCATTAAGCAATCTATGCAGGTTAGGAAGGGATATATGTGGCGTTGTTAATGCCAGAAGAATGTCGTCTGCAAAAAGAGATAACTTAAATTCCTTCTCCCATATAGATATACCATGGATGTTCGGATCAAGGCGGATAGCGGAGGCAAGAGGTTCAACACACAATGCACTGATCAAGGGCGAGAGAGGACATCCCTGCCTAGTGCCATTTAGGATGGAAATCATTGGGGACATGTTGTGCGGCAGGCAGATTGTTGCCGTCGGTTTAGAGTACAAGGCTCGTAGCGCCTGAAGAAAGGGACCACCAATTCCAAAGGTTTGTAGAACTGCAAACATGTAGGCCCAACCGATGCGGTCAAATGCCTTCTCGGCATCAAGGCTTAATAATAAGGCTGATTGATTAGATTTATTGACCACATCGATCAGGTCCACCGTCCTACGAGGGTTGTCTCCCCCTTGGCGATTTAGGATAAAACCCACCTGATCTTTATGAATAAGTCGTGGTAGCAGTACCGAGAGTCTATTAGCTAATAATTTAGTGAAGAGCTTTGAGTCCGCATTGAACAATGCTATGGGCCTATAGCTTGAGACATCCATGGGGTCTTTATTTGGCTTAGGCAGGAGGGTAATGTATGAATGCAAGAAAGTAGAGGACAGCTCTCCCCCCTCTAATACGTAATTATAGAGTTGTAGCAAGTACGGTGACAATTCCGGACTAAAAACCTGATAATACAGGTAAGTTAGACCATCTGGTCCTGGAGCTTTGCCATTGGGCATGGATTTCAAAGCTGCTTCCAGCTCCTCCATTGATATTGGAGCATTAAGCGAGTCCCTAGCCTCAGGAGAGAGGCTCGGCAGCCCACATGATGTCAAAAATTGACTTAAGATCCGAGACCGAGAGTCTGAGTCCTTCGGAAGGGAGTCCGGAAGGGAGTATAACCCTGTAAAGTATTTAAAAAATAGCTGGGATATTACCTGTGGATCATACGTCACTTGTCCCTTCGAATCCCGCAAAGCGTACGGAGATCTACTAGATGTGGCCTCCCTCAACTGTCTAGCCAGGATCGTGTGAGCCTTATTTCCCCATTCATAATATCTCCTCCGCGAGTACATCACCATTTTCTCCACCTTACCTATGGCCAGGGTCTTCAATTGTGCTCTAAGGTTCACTATTTTCCTTAATATGGATCTGGATGGATGGTTAGCTAGAGCTGTTTCTAGGGTGGATAACTCACGCCGTAAGTTCTCACTCTGTAGCTTGGCATTCCTCTTGACCCTTGTACCTATGGAGATGCAAGATCCCCGTATAACAGATTTGTGAGCTTCCCAAAGCGTGAGAGGGGAAGAGACTGATCCCTCATTAATAGAGAAATACTCCATAATATGGGACCCGATTTCCTCCCTATGTTGAGGGTTTTTAATCAGACTTTCGTTCAGTCGCCAATGACAATTGCGTATTGGGGTATTGTCTGTTTCAAGTGTTAGGAATATAGGAGCATGGTCCGACCAGGTGATTTGTCCCACCTCGGCCTCCGCCATCTGCCTCAAAACTGGAACATTGCCAAAAAAACAGTCAATTCGGGAATGTGTGCCGTGTGGGGTTGAGAAAAAAGTATACGATCGCTCTGTAGGGTGGGCTATTCTCCACAAATCGAACAGTGAGTGCCTCCTGATCAACTGTCTAAGCTCCCTTGAAAGAGGTGCAGATTGGTCTGCCTTTTGACGCTTAACTAGACATAGCTTATCCGCCACTTCAGAGAAAGCCACATTGAAGTCCCCTCCTACCAGTAACAATTGAGAAGGGAATCTACATAATTTGGAGAGAACCCGCTTTAAGAACTTATTTTGGGATTGGTTGGGTGCGTAAATATTACATAGTGTTAAAGAGATACCCATATAATCCCCCTGGAGAATAATAAATCGTCCCTGGTCATCTATCTGGGTATCCGTGACCTGATAAGGGCATGATCTAGAGAGCAGGATTGCCACACCTGCCTTTTTCCTTAGCTTGGGAAGACACGTAAGAAATGGGGTATTGATTCTTGGCAAAGGCAAAGTTGCCCTCTGTTAACGTGCGTTTCTTGGAGAAACACTATCTCTGCCTGAGCTGCGCGCATTTCTGACACCTCTCGCTTTCTTATCTGCAAGAGTGGCCAACCATACCCATTCTTACAGTAGGGAGTGCCAACCATACCACTTCCCGCATTCTTACACCTGCACAGTGACTCTCCTGGCCAACTGGCTGTACAGGGATTTGCAGCATATCCTAATTCACAGGAACAGGGCAGTGCTGAAGTTTCCCGCACAGCAAGTGGTCGGGGTGCTGCTGTAAAGGGGATGCACTGCTGTACCAACACTGAGGGCCCTGCATTCTTGGAGACTATTCTAGGCAAATGTGTACAAGTGGATTTGCTGTGAATTTTCTTTGCAGCTTAGCACACCGAAAATCATTTAAATTAATAAATCGCAAGGAAGCCTAATGCTGCAGATTATGTAATGGAGCAGCAGTATCCGCAGCAGTAACCGCAGATTCAATTGCTTCCCTGCAAATGGTGTCCATCTTTGCACACTAATTGGACTTGCTGCTGAAAGTTTTAGTAGCAGTTACCACAAGATGGGAAACTCTCCATTTATGACAAGTCAAAACTAGTATAGCCCATACAAAAAGAGGGTAAACAAAGTGAATTAGAAAAGAAAAAAAAACACACCACACACACAAGGCATCTATGCTCTAGTCACAACAGCAGGCATGAATTTACTTATAAAAAAAAACAAAAACCCCACAACTTTAATTTAGCACTAAGGCTATGTTCACACGGCAATAATTGCGGGACGTATTTCGCCTGAAATTACGCCGTGTGCTCGGGAACGGGGGAGAGACGGGGGGACGGCAGCCCGCTGGCCCCATAGATATTCATTATTCACAGCGCATAAAGCCGTGAATAATTGACATGTCACTTATCTCCCCACTCGCTGTATTGTGTGAGCGGGGAGAGGAGACGTAATCCATAGTTCTCTATGAGAACCGTGGATTACCGTAATGACTGGGACGTCTCTCGCCCCGTATTTAGCAAAGTGAGAAATACGGGGCGAGATGCGTCCCATTTTAAGCCGTGTGAACATAGCCCAAGGCTAAGTTCACACGGCTTATTGCCGGTGCAATTGCGGGGACGGATTTCGCCCGCAAATACGCCGGCTGCCGTGTAGCGGGTTGGGCAGCTCGCTGGCCCCATAGACATCCATTATCCATGGCGCGTATTCCGCCGGGATAATGTGCATAAACATAGAAGTATGGACGTCTCTTTCTCAAGCAATAAAGGCCACGTTATACGTGCTGAAACGTTGCACGTTATGTATGCTGCTCACATGAATTAAAGATGCTTTTTTATGGAAGATGCTGACGTCCATGCTTCTATGTTTATGGAATTCCAATGGGTGAGTGAAGACCGACACACCTGGGGATGGTCTGTTGCATCTATCTATTTTTGTGCACATTGAGTGCTGAATGTGGTCGGTGCTGCTCCCATTACAAGCTTTTAGGGATAATGTGCAAGTCACTTTTCTCCCCGCTCTGTGAGAACTGTGGATTACCATAATGCCTGGGACGGATTTCAGCCATATTGGAGCGCAAAACGGGGCGCAGTACGGCTGAAATCCGTCCCAGAAACAGCAATGTGAATGAGGCCTAAGGGGGAGCACTTAGGGCCCATCTACATGGCATCGTTTTACAGTCAGATTTTGACACTGATTTTGTAACCTGTGAAACTCCAACTGTAAACCATCACCTTAAAACATGAATGGAAAATCTGAGCTGTACATGACTTGGCTATTCTGAGGTTGGATTTCAAAAGCGATGGCTTTGTCAGAAAAATTTACAGGTTCCAAATTTTTTGCAGATTTACAGTGGACAATGTACTATTCCAATTTTAAGAACCTGAGAACCATGGCGGGGGGAGGGAGGGGGAACGCCACAAAAAAAGTAAAATACTTGTCAGATTCGGTTTTAGAACTGACCAAATATTTTGTCCTTACAACCACCGACAGGTAAAGCAGACCTTAAATCCGCACCAGTAAGAAAAAGGTTTTGGATTGGGATGACGCCAATTTCAGCATCGATAGAATTTGATAATTCTGCTGCAAAAATTGACATGTCCGTTCTTTGCCACCATTGAGTATAATTCCGCGTTGTGTGATCCTACCCTTAGGCAGCAAATGAAATCTGTTCTGCCGTGGCGACATGCCGTGCGGATGAGGACAGGAGGTCAAGAGAAGACTGAAGAGCCAGAGCTGAAAATAGGGGTAAAAAGGAAGGAGAGTATAGGTTTTTTTTTTGTTTTTTTTTTTTATATTGGCAGCAGTAGTTGATTATGTAGCAGTTGTATGAACGGATTAACCCCTTTACAAAAGGGCCAAGGGGACAGGATTTCTTGCAAGTTGTTCCCTGGATGTAGATGTTCTTACTCACCGAAAGTGGTTCAAAGAACTGGGGACAAAGTAATCAGAATCCAGGGCTCATTAGTGGGCAGTGGGGTTGCAGACTAGGCCACCTGGCCCGATTCCAAAGAGCTGCTATTGTAGCATGAATTACTAGAAAATGTTAATGCTGGCTAAGATATAAAGGTGTCAGAAAACAAAGGGCAGGCCGCTTGCCTTGTCTGAAGCTAACCAGATGCAGACCCCGGTCCCCAGCCGGAAGCACCAATACTAAGCACACGAGCATCAAAACTGGACAATGGCTCAGTGAACAAAGGTGTTCTGGTCTGATTAATTATGTTGTATTTTAGATCATGCAGATAGCGGAGTCCATCTGTATCATTTACCTGAGGAAAAGGTGGCACAAGGATACACGATGGGAAGCAGCAGTTTCATGTGCTGGGAAGTGTTCTTCTGGTAAACCTGAGGGTATGTTCACAGTCCAGGGCTGTGGAGTCGGAGTCGGTGCCTATTTTGCAGGAGTCTGAGTCGTCATTAAAGGGACCGACTCCGACTCCCAAAATATATAATAAGTTGGTCCAGTTAGTTCGATGCAGTGCACAGAGCAAGAGGAATTTGGTCCAGCCATTGCTACTGCTCCCGTATCTTCAGCCTTATCACATGAGGAGTGTAATTGATGACATGGAGCAGGCAAAGCGCTGCCCCAGGGGGAAAGATTCTGCTCCCAGGGCAAACAGATTTCAGCAAAATTTTTCACCTGTTTTCAAAGAAGTAGAAGATCAACCATTCATCAAAACTGTCTGTGGTTGAGGCAATTGCTTTATACCCTGACATTGTTAAAGATGTTGCCCCTGTGGTCACCGCTTTGCCCCCAAGTTAGTGTAGCCTGGAAATAATGAGATCAGATGTGAGGTCATGTATGCAGGATCTGATGGAGGCAATACTATTTCTCAGAACAAATTCAGAGACTCCACAAATGTTCCTGAAGTGTTTTGCATATTTAAAATGTTTTTGTGTTCTAAAGTCATATCCAATAAATATATTGTACACTGACAAGCAAAATGGTAACAATGTTTTAAACTTTTGAGACTTGCAGGTTCCATATCTCACCATCCACTACAGCTTTGTACATGAGGCTACTGTAATTTTATATACAGTCATCTTACCTATCTACATAAATTTGACTTGCAAGTATTTAGCATCTGCTTAGTTCTCAGATTCTTTCCTGTTCCTGCATTGTTACTGTTCTGCTCCTAAAAATCTAAATGATACTTTCTATTATTTTGTTAGTATTTGGGAAATCCACCTTTTGGTTTTCAATACTGCCTGAATCCTTCTGGGCTCTGGATCAGATTCAATCATGTCTTGACCAAAATCTGACCCCAGGTCTCTTCTACACATTCCCAATGTTGGTGCAGACTGGACTTGGATACAAGCTTTTTCTTCAACTCTACCCACAAGTGTTCAAAACATTGTTACTCTTTTGCTTCTCAGTGTCTGTTCTACCTAAATAGC
Source organism: Phyllomedusa bahiana (assembly GCA_025379985.1). Classification (NCBI taxonomy): domain Eukaryota; kingdom Metazoa; phylum Chordata; class Amphibia; order Anura; family Hylidae; genus Phyllomedusa; species Phyllomedusa bahiana. The sequence continues at coordinate 121,349 of JAODAL010001913.1, forward strand.
TTGATTATTGTATCATAAGGTGATAAATCGCCTGATGTTACCATTTACCCAAAAGTAAATTTATCACTTAAACATGCACCGTGTATGAGGGAGTCAGGAGTCGGATTCAGGGGTCGGAGGTTTGGGAAATTGAGGAGTCGGAGCTTTGGCTTGCCGACTCCACAGGACTGGTTCACATGGCTTATTTTCACGCGCAATTGCGCACGCATTCATCACATATTGCGCTTTATCTGCGGCAAAATGCTCGCCGCAATTGCATTATTTCATAGCTCTCAGAACTATGAATTACGCATCATCTACCTGGGCATACAATACAATTGTATTGTACACCCGGGGAGAGAATTGACGCGCCGCTGACTGTGCATGTCAATGGGGGCGGCCGGGTGCCCATCCCCCCCATGTTTTGGAATTACGCACTGATCAACACGTGCTTCCCAAACACCCGGCATATTGCACCGCGTACTGTACATACCGCAATACGTCGTGTGAACATACATTTTAAATATACCACATACTTAAACATTATGACAGACCAAGGATAGTCCTCTAAAGCAACTTTCCACATTCCCAGCCATCTGATCAAGCATTGATGGGACATGCTGGAAAAACTAGTCTGAGATATTGGAGGCCCCATCTCAACTTGAAGGATCTACAGTTAAAGTCTTGAGGACAGATACAACAAGAAACCTTTATAAGTTTTTAGCTATCAATTGCTTGGCAAGTCAGTTTTTTTTAATTTTTTAATTGGTACAAGGGGGAAGGAGGGGGCTAAACAGGATTCCACCAGCAATAAGCCATTGCCCTGATGTCTTCCCTTAAGTTTTGTTCTTTTAATAATAAAGGTTTGGTTTATTATGGGAACATCATAGAGGGGTGTGTCCCGCTGAACTCTTCCTCCATGAGTCCGACACATGAGCTGCTATGCAAAAGTGTGAAGAACCATTTTCTTCAATGGCTGCCATGTAAAACATTTCATAAGGTACAGTCTTCATGAGACAAGCCTTTTAATAAAAGGCCCAGAGTTTGGCAGGTGGAGCTGCATTGAAAAAGGTTTGAGACCCCCCACTCTACAAATCAACTGTACTGTGCTAACCTATATCCCACTGATACAAGACAAAAGGTCAATTGATACACAACTTTAATAATAAAAAAAACAAAATAAAAATACACATTATAAAGCATTCACAGAAATCCTACACATAAGATCAATAAGTGGAAAAATACAACATGTATGTATATCTGCAGTCCAGCATAGTGCAATTACTTGTATTTACTGTTATAACTTGACTGACTTTGGTAAAAAAAAAAAATAAAAAAAAAAAGAACTTGCTGCAAGTATTGGCAAAGAATTTTTTTTTATTACTTTCTCTACATATTTGGCTCTAACTGAAATTGAAGATGTAGAGATAGTAAATAAGTGAATATATATATTTCTTTATGCTGATATCAGAGCCTCCATTGAAGATTGTCAGATCTGACAGGAGGGAGGAACGAACAAAAAAAAAAAAAACACACCACACAGAAAACCCACACCACAGCACTGCGTGCAGGCTATAACCCAGAAAGGAGCCGTAATATGAATCAATGCTGCTGGGCAGCGTGCTCAGACATCCGATTCAATGTGTTGAAGTTTCCATTAGAAGAAGACACCACATATAACAGATGTGAACTGAGACTTGGACAGATGTTCAGAGATTGTTACAAACCTTTGACATCTGGTATATTGGGACTAAAAGGTGTCTAACTGGCTGAGCATGCATACTTACAAAAGGGGGTTGGAAATAAACTGAAAAAGCATTAGGGCACAGGGATACTGTCCTAACAGACAGTCAGCAGATCAAGAAAGGTGATATTTGCGAGTGTCCACACAGTTACAGATTACTCTTACATTTGGTGCAATCAGTAATTATAAAGAACCAGTCAGGTGGTTTATGCTACCTTAGGCTGGGTTCACACGGCTTATTTGCAGGGTGTAATTACGCCACGCAATTACGCCGTGTGGCGGGGGCCGGCACCTCGCCGGCCATATACTTCCATTACCAGCGGCACGTGCACGCCGCTGGTAATTCACTTCTCTCCCCCTGCGGCGGATTCGCCGAGCAGGGAGAGGAGACGTAATCCATAGTTCTCTATGAGAACTGTGCATTACCGTAATGACTGGGACGTATTCCAGCTGTAATTTGCGCACTCCGGTGGGTAATTACGGACTGAAATACGGGATAGCCTTATCCGACAGCAGGATTTCTAAGTGAAAAGCGGAGGAGGAAAGAAAAAAAAATAAAAAACCACAACACCACACAACACTGACCAGATTCCTAAAAAGGGAGTACTGCTTACCCCGTCCAGTGATTGTTAGTTTTCGCTGTATCAATGTGTGTATATAGCAAACAATCACTATGTGGGCGGGGTAAGCAGGACTCGCTGTCTCTTAAAGGAGTCTGGTCAGTATTTTCTATGCTTTATACTCAGAAATCCTCCTCCAAATATAAGCCTACATATCCCATATATCAGCTTCTCACCCTCCATCATATCCCATACGGTAGCAAAAACCACCTGACAGATTCCCTAAGGACCAACACAGCTGCTAATTAAGCAATTAGAACCAGTCATTTCAATAGCACAAATGTATAGCTTAGGCCTTTGCATATTTCACAGCAGACAGGGCTGCTGTAGATTGTGTTACAGGTCTGCAAAAAGGGACCAAGACTCTCAGATAAGGGCACATTTATGATTTTCATCTGACATTTTTGTCACAAAAAAAAAACAAATGAACATGTGATGCAAAAATTCCCAGTTTTAAGTTCAGAGTTTTTTTTTTTTTTGAATGATACACAATTCAAAAAAAAAAAAAAAAAAAGTTTCTGCAATAGACACAAATTTGTTGGCAGATAAAACAAAACCATCTTGCAGCAAGAATTGAAACCATACGTGAAGTTTCCTTGCATAAAGTAATATCAAGAGGCAACTTCACAAATAAGGAAAAAAAATAAATAAATTTAAACACGACACCTTAATAATGCAGATCATGAATGGAGTATTTCTGAATACAACTCAAGGAATACAAATTAAGAAAAAAAAAGTTACGTACTCATTTTTCCCCAATTAAAGAAATTATTGCTGCTTTGCATCTCATAGAAACCCTCAAGGTGAGCCTGTCAGACCATTGTGGGAGATCTTGCAACACAATTCTTGCTGCTGATGAAATATATGCATTATGACAGCAATTAGCTGATGTGTAGTGTTGACCAACATCATGACTGCCAAAATGCTTAACAAGGTTTTCAGGCACTTTGAGAATAAACAGGCGCTACAAAGTGTATGGCATGTGGACTGGTAGACCATGGTGAGAACGTAGCACTAGCTGGATCACCAGGCCTCCGTTAGACAAACAATCTAGCGGGAAAGGGGGGTGGGGGAGAGGGGGAAGACCTAAAATGAATGCATTATCTCCAAGGCCAGTCTTGCAATACCAGAAGACTTTTTTTTTTTAAAATACACACACACCCCAAAATCCTAAAAGGGGTTGTCAAAAGTCAGGAAGCATAGCTGCCTAGTTTCAGAAATAAAACCACTTGTGTATATGTGCTGTACCTTTCATTGCAGCATATCCTTATTAACTTCAATGGAACCGAGCTGCAATATTAATCACAGCCCCTAGACAAGAGCTTTTTTTATTGAATTAAGCATATTTTCTTATTTACACCGTTTGGCTTTATGCCTATATTAGGTCTACATACAACTACAGAGTTGTAGAAGCATACTTCGAGACATTCTGTGCCTGTATACCTCAGGCTTCATATAGAGGTTTTAAGGCATGCGCCACCAATGCCATTCACAGAATTCATTACATAATACTGCCCTGAGCACAGTATAGGGGCACACAGGGTGCCTATGGCACTGCAGAATGGAGCCACAGGGTTTCAACCTGCTTCGGTGCCACCTCTGCCTTATGCTGTGTTCTCACAGCTATTAGACTGTTTACAACAGGCCACAAATTTCAGCAAGAAACATACAGTCTTCATGTAGAAATATGAATAAAGCCCTTTATTAAAGGGGTTGCCCAGTGTGTGTGTGTATATATATATATATAAAAAAAATTTACACTAACACATTAGGATATTGCTGCCTAAAAAGTACCCCACGTCTTCCTCACCCTGGTTTCATTGCTGGCTCTGGAGTCTCTTCCTGTATTGCATAGGCACGTGACTGCAGCTGCAATGTCCTGTTCAGAAGTTAATAGAAAACCCAGGGAAAGATTTGGCAGAGCCAGTGCTGGAATCCAGACGAGGAGGAAATGGAGTACCTCTTTTCCATAACTATAGAGGATATCCTTTAATACAGATATATTTGGTGTGTTACCAGTTTATTTTATGCCAAAAACCAGATTGGATTCTGTTATAGGAAACTATTCACTAAACTCTTACCTACTCGGTTTCGGTACCTCATAGACGGCTTTCATGTGAAGCCCTAATACAGGTGTATGAATAAAGCCTTAAACAAAAGTGCTCCCAAATGTGAATGACAGGCTCACCTATCTTCAGTTATACAACGGTGTAGCAAACTGCAGAGTAATGCTATAGCCATGTGACCCACAAGGGCCTGACAGTATATAATGTCATTGAGAATTATATACCGCTCATCATTTAAAGGGAATCTATCACGTATAAAAAGTCAAAGATTTCTATATACAAACTAACGAAAACCTGGCACCTGCAAGGAGGGTTTCTGGCACGTCAACTATGTATTATAGCCACAAATCAGCACTCAGCCATGACTAAGGGTAGTCTGATGGCACACGCATGCAGTCACAGAATTTTTATAGAAAAATATACTGTTAACGTCTCAGAAAAGCCAACCAAACATTAATAGCCACAGAGAAAGTAGAGATCTGTAAGGATGATGCCATTTGAAAGGTCATCGTGAAAGCACCCAATGGTTTAGCAGTCTAGTTGTGCTTTCAATAGAAACATCTTATTACAAGGTACACTAACGTTTGCTTTCTTCAGCTTTATCGCTCTACTAAAGCGAGCAATTTCATTGTACCTTTCTTCTTGACGGCAACTACTCAAGATGCCACTGTCCGCTTTCTGACTACAGGACGCAGGGTTTAAGGGCTCCTGTAAGTCTACTAAATTGTGCAAATATCTAGTATAACACTACCACACCTAGAAACGCATCCACTAAGGAGATAGATTCCCTTTAACTTATTTTTAAACACATTGCACTTGTCATTTTGACTGTTTGCTTCTAAATCAGACTGAACTAAATGCGAACAATGAATACTCTGTGCTCACAAATACTAGAAGATTCAAAACACCACATTTAATGAAGTGACAAATGCACTTTTCTCTTTACAAGGCAATCACAGACTGCAAATATTAATAAGGCGGAGACAAAAAAAAAAAAAAAAAAAAAGTCTCTTCTAGCATAAGGAATTCTGCTTTTAGTATATAAATGTTTCTCAATTCAATCACACGCTGCCTTGTCTGTAGCAATATGGCCGTTACTGGGAGCATATGTGGTTGTAAATGCAGGGAGTATTCACTTAAAAGGAGTTTGGAATCATGGAATCTTCTATGGCTAACCTTAGGAAAGGCCATCAGGATCAGATCGGTGGGGATTTACCTACAGGCAGAGCCTCCTAGCAGCTAATTGAAGAGTCACACACAGCTCCATATATGCTGAAGTGGCAAGTCCATAGAGGCTAGATCACGTGCTACAGCTCAGTCCCTTTCAGACTGAGATACCAGACACTACAACATGTGCAGAGCTGTGCTTGGTCAGCTGTGAAGGGAAGGGGCACTGCTGGAGCACTACAGCCGCTTCAGGGCAACTGAGGAGACAGCCACTAATCCATTGGTTAGGCCATGACAGTCCTAGACTACAACCTTTAAGGAAATGGATCCAACCATGAATCTCCAGAACTCAGACAGGCTGTCAGAAAGATCTCAGAATAAAAAGCAGAGATCATCCTGAAAGGACTCCAGCGAGTCTGGCTTACCCCACCCACATACAGAGAAGGACAGCTTTTTCTGTATGGCCTCGTTCACACAGCTTATTTGGGCGCCAATTTCAGCCGTACTGCGCGCCGTATTTGTGCTGCAGTACGGCTGGAATCCGCCCCAGTCATTACGGTAATCCACAGTTCTCATAGAGAACTATGAATTCCGTCTCCTCTCCCCACTCGGCGAATCCGCCAAGCGGGGAGAAAGTGACATGCACATTTATGGCGTGTGCACGCCGTGAATAATGCACGTCTATGGGGCCAGCGAGCTGCCGGCTCCCTGCCCCCGCTGCACGGCAGCCGGCGTAACTGCGGGGCGAAATCCGTCCCCGCAATTACGGCAGCAATAAGCCGTGTGAACATTGCCTATCAGTGTGTATGGAGCAGACTGTCTATGTGGGCAGGGTAAACAGTAGTTTCACTCACGGATTGCTTTGTACTCCAAAATTCAGCTTCAGTGATATACAGGTCAGCCCCCTCCTAACTAACCCACTGCTTGAGTGGCCACCATGACTAGCCATCTTCTGGGCAGACCATGATCAAGATACAAGCTTATTTTTAGAATATCACTATAGGAGAGCCTCTGATACTATAATATTTATGCAAATTGAAGACTCATTTAGTTGGCCCATGTGAGTCTTTCCAGCATTAAGTAAAAGCCAACAGATTCCTCCTCAGGCTGGATTATGTATCTTGTGGCTTCAACCCATGTCCACCTTTCCTTATGCTACAAGATTTTTTATTTTTTTTTTGCTCAGCGCCTTATTTTCCATTATAGATAAATAATACACTCCTATTCACGTCATTTTTTTTTTCCTTTTTCCTTGCACCCATCAGGACTTCCGTGGGGAGGCGGGGGCCTGACCCACCCAACAACATTCCCTTCATCTTTTTTGAAGAATAGGGTATTAAAGTGGCACCGGGCCAAACCCCAGCAGAAAACTCTAAACCCCCTCCCACAATAGAACAAACAAAAACCTGCGGGTCATGGAAAAAAAGATGTTTTACCGGGTGTTCCCTCTTCTCTATTTCCAAAAAAATAAAATATGATGTGAAATATCCAAAGTGAGAACATGATTCTTCACACGGTATAATGTACTAACCAATGATGAAGCGACAGCCTTCACATTTTCTTTTTAGGCGTTTGCAGATGAAAAGTTTGCTTGTTGTTACTCGGTAACATATGCAACTTTTTGAAATGATGCCCTTCCCGCCTTATCATGAAGGTGGGACATGTTGAGGCATCTAATCTGTGTGCACTTTTTCTGTAGGACCCTGCAATAAGGAGACAAAAAAACAAAAACGGTAAATCAGTTTGAGCATAGACCAATGTAATGGCAGACCGTTTCATGGGACGGATTGTAATGCAAGGCAATTGATTAGAGACACTTGCTGTGCACTGGGACAACAAAAAGGTTTCACACCTAAAAAAACCCGCCAAAAATGGTCATTAAACAATGCAAAAAGTTGTTCCCCCACAATACATAGAAAAAACCCATTTAACGAAAGGCATTTTACTTTGGATGGAACTACAGTCCAATCCCATTATTATGACCACTTGACTTGGGTGGGAAGGCAGTTAAAAAAAGATGACATTAGGTTTTGGGCTAAGGGTGGAAGTATTTTTTTTAAATTGTGCAGTTTGTGAGCGGTCCATGTCTGGGGGAAAAAGTGAAAAGTGGACAAATGGCCCCTTTACGAATAAAAGGTGAAAAACTGCAAAATCCCAATGCCATCGATAATTAATGTAAGCTAGAAAGTGCAAAAGGCCCCAACAGCTAAATTGAGCGCTGAACCAAATGAACAGGGGGCAAAGGCCCCCGTTCACACACTCTTTTGGCCGCGGGTTTCGCCCAAGACCTCGTCAAAACTACACCCCGATGCGGGTTTTTGGCACGGGGCGGGTCTCGGGCGCGAGGGGCCGGTTTTTTGGGGGCCGGTTCCCCCGGGGGTTTCCCCCCATGCAAATTAATAGCACGGCCCACCCCGGGGCCACCCCCCGAAGCCGCGGCCAAAAAACCCGCGCTGTGAAATTTAACACGGTTTCCAAAAACCATGTTAAAAAACTAGGCGTTTTTGTCCTGGTTTTTCCGCGGAAACCGGTCTAAAAACCCGCGGCCAAACCCGTCGGGAACATCCCCAAAATTCAGTAAACACTACTGCCACGAGGTCTAAAGTAGGCGACTGGTTACTGCCCCCCCCCAACAAATGCACTGCAGAAAAGGCTTCAGTTTTTATACCGTATCGGATGGCCCTCGGGAAAAGGGAACCCTTTCCCAATTTAAAAAAAAGTCAAATTTTTTTTTTATTTTTGGGGGATGACATTGGTGAATGGAGCATCTTAGTTATAGGAGGTTAGTAGAATTTTAAATTATTTTGTTTTAAAAAGAGGTTTCGGGGGGAACAGATTAATTTATAAAAGGTCCCTACAAAAAATATGGGGAAAAATTATTTCAAGTGAAGCCCCCTCAAAAGACAAGGGGACATTCCCGTCGACTAGAGAAAAAAGGATTCAGTCTCCAGAGGAGAAGAGCGTTCTTCACTGTAAGAACTGAATCTGTGGAATAGCCGACTGAGGAGCTGGTCACAGCAGGAACTGTAGAGAGTTTCAAGAAAGGCTTAGATACCTATCTGGAACTAAAGAACATTAACATAGCCATGTAAAATTCTGGATCCTGGCTGGTGGAGGCTCTGGGGTCAGAGATATGGTCTCCACTGGAGCAGATTGGTTCTTGCCTTGTGGGTTCCAGGGCATTAACCAGTGGTGAGGCTGGGCTTAAAGTCCTTGTCTCTCTCCCTTCACCCACATTTTCCCCACTCTTGGTTGAACTTGATAGAAGCATGTCTTTTTTCAACCATACTATGTAACTATGGTGTGCCAGGCATGCTAAAGAGAACAGACATCCTGCAGCCATTGCTGGAAGAACATAAGCTGGTGATGGTAGCCTCAAGGTCTGGGGAATGTTATTGTGGCTCTCTGGGCCCACTCATCCACCTGGAAGACCCCCTTAGCGGAATTGGGTATAAATCCTTTCAGATCACATACACCCACAATGTCCTTCCTGGTGGGGATGGGATCTTCCAGCAAGATAATCCAAAAAAAAAGAGCTGACATTGGTTGAAACGGCATGACCGAGACTTCCAAGTATTACCCTGGCCTCCTAACTCCCTAGGCTTGAACTGAATTGAGCATCTAGCTTGTGTTAGCGCTACAGACCCTCATCTAGGCACCCTCCAGCAGCTGTGAGATACACTGAGCTGTGTGCTGGACAGAGGTTACTCTGGATATTAGTCATAATAATGTGATGTGACCGTGTACATGCAAATTAGCCCTCCTCCATAGGGTTGCAAAACAGTCCATAGAGCCACCTATATGCAGCAACCCTGAAAGTCAACAAGTTAGCTACCTAAAAGGTGGCAGAGATTTTCTTCTTCTAAGAAACAATTTCTGTATTTTCACATGTAGCATTGCCTGCAAGTCGCCATAAGCCAATGAGGACCAGTAGCCTCCAGGACTAGCCTCCATGCAAGTCACATAGAACACTAACTTTGCTAAACTAGTCTAGCCCCAGAACACTTACTGTGGTTTCAATTGCAGTATACAGTTAATACACAAAATACTACAGATGTCATGTGGTCTTAATGCTAATTTTCTTAAGATACATAAAATAAGTTACCATTGCTAGCTGCCTCCCTATATTTCCAACAGTCACTCCGCCAGAAAAGAATATGCAAGGCAGCCAGGAACGAATATACAAGAAGTCTGGAGAAGTGTACCTAAAATAAAAAAAGCAAAAAAACAATGTTACCTAAGAAAAAACTAATAGCATTTCACTTCAGTTTAGTAAATAACATTCTTTTATCACCACTTACTTTCTGACTCCAACAAGAACACATCGGCTTTATACTTTTGTGGATGTGCCATTCAGGGACCTAATAAAAATATGTGAGAACTCTAAAAAGGGCGGCAATGTTTGCTCCTTGAGAAATTTAATTCTAATTAAATCCATTCATCCTTGTCTTTTCTTTTTTTCATCAGTTGCAAGTAAAACAGGCTGAGCCAAACAGCCCCTCTGCATTGTAGCTCGCCCTCCCCCTCCCTCCCCATTTAAGATAAAAAGTGGTTTTCTCACTTCCACCATTAGCGTTCAACATATGGGGACAGTTAAATGTGAACAAGGTACAGGCGCTGGGAGGACTGAAAAGCATGGCCTGTTCTGTAACCTTGTTAGCGATGATCTCCTGCACTCAGGAGTAACTGCTGCCTAGAAGGTTAATATGCTAATCCCTGCTTTAGAACCACCCACAGCTTAAGCAGACAGAAAGTGAAAAACTGCTAAAACGCAGTGGAACAGTGTGGTGAGAAAACCCCTTTAAGGGTCCAAACTGCACTTCTAAACATTAGTGGCACTGTTTCTGGGTAAGCAGCAGAACTTTAACCCCTTAATGACCGGCCACTATCTTTTGACGTCGGCTGGTGCAGGTCGTTCATCTACAGCGACGTCTTTTGGCGTTGCTGCAGACACAGAAGTTTGCGGCGCTGGCATCAGCTGCAGCACTGGGTGCCGCAAACTCCGATGTCTGCAGCGACGCCAAAAGACGTTTACTGTAGACGAATGATCTGCACCAGCCGACGTAAAAAGATAGTGGGCGGTCATTAAGGGGTTAAATTCCCATACATACAACACAAACACAGGCAACTTACTGGTATACTCCATTGTAGACGAGGAACTGCGTGATGAGAGTTGCAAGAAAGGCTATTGTGATTCCAAGCCCCAGGCCACTTCGGGAACGGTCAAAGGTCCACCACAGGCCCAGTGACAAGGCTGCTAGTGTCAGCGACAGCTGAACATTATTAGCAAAGTCCAGTTTCTGAGAAAAGGTTTTGGGTTAAGGAAAAGCACTTCCATTGTACAGCTTATGATTACAGCTCATATGCAGAGTTTGATAGAACCTGAGACTTTAGTGTTTGATTTTATAGGTCCACCTGCTGTGGAATCCAAACATCACTTTCTGGTTAGACGCCTTAGGGTATGTTCACACGGCGTGTTTTACTGTTACATACGCTTTTAGCTGCGTGTTTGGAATCCGTCTGTCAGACCCCAAATACACAGCTAACAAATGGCAATGTGATTTACATTGCTTTTAATATGAAACATGCATTGGAGTTCACACGAGTAATCGCCGATGTGCGTTTCATTGTGTTTTTTTCTGATCCATTCCAAGAATTGGCATGTCAATTCTTGGCCCAAGAGATGCTATAAGAGCCCCATCTAAAATGATAGGGTGCGATCCTGCTGCATCCAAACATACAGCTGCATGTTGGAAACGTTTCGGATCCGATTGACAGCGTTTTGGGATGCAATTTTCGGATCTGAAAACGTATCCCACAACGCCGTGTAACCATACCCCTAACCACAGCATGGAAGCTGTATTACAGAGAACTAGCCCCATCTCAGTCTTGCCTAGATCCTGTCTGCTGCCATATCTGTAGAGCTGTTGTTCCTACATATGTAATCTGAGGATGCTACAAATCTAGTCTCAGAAGGGAGAAAAAAAAAAAAAAAAAAAATATATATATATATATATATATATCTCACAAGCCTATGGAGCTTGGAGTAAGGGCCCCAATGTACTTCTACACATGCAATATAGCTCTATGCAGAATAGCCATTGGGCCTGTGTGCCTGAGGCCTTGCATTACCTGACACCCTTATTCTCAGCCTACAAAAGACTATATAGACCATGAAAAAACCAGTTACGAGTAAATCCACCAGATAAAAAGTCTTTACGTGTAGTAAAACAGACTGAAGGATACAGCACTGGCGTGGTTAATGCCAACAAAAACTGCTATGCATCTCATAACACTGGCCCATTCTCTCTTGAACTTGTGAGGTTCTCCAAGGTGGCGGTCAATGCAGGGATAGAGAAGGCCAACCACAGCTGGAAGACAAAATGAAAGGGGTCAGATTATTTTATGACAGGTCACCAAAGACAATGTTTATTATGGAAACAAATATCAAAAAATTAAGTGAAGAGCATTTTATGTCTAGTGGGAGCAACAGCTTGTCCTGGAGTAATGGAGCCACAAAACAGGAGGTGCCAAGTAGCTGATGCCACTCACTTCATTCTGTCCTGCCACGATCAGGGCCAGTTTATGACATTAAAGAAGCCTTCTAGGTTAAACTGGTGCTGCTGCTGTTAGAAAGGAAACTTCCCCACTGCTAGGTCTGGATATTCTAGTTAGTTTCTGGCCCTGGGAGCAACAACATCAGCACTCCAAGTATCACATCTATTCCTGAGATCACTGTTCAAAAGTGACTGCTCCAAACGGTGATATCAGGAAGATGAGATCACTGAGCCAATTGAGGGGCCTGTGATGGGCAGCAGTGCTGGAATAGAGGCAAATGGGGAGGCAAGCACTTTTTTTTGGATTTTCTAACAGTTGCACTACCACCAATTTAAAATGGAACAACCCCTTTAAAAAGGTGTTCCAATCTCAACAGGATATGCCATAAGTGTCTGGAACCTGGTCCCAAACTTATCTTGAGAATAAGCCCCTAAAAATTGAGTGTAGGTAATCCACAGCTGTACTCTAGAACAAAACAGTATGCATGACTTTCCTCTCTATCCTGCGTGGGGGCCCGCTATCAAACTAAGTGTGGTCACAGACGTGGGACCTGCATCTGTCAGACATTTATGGCATTTCCTTTAAATAGGCCATAAATGTCTGAGATGGGAACATCCCTCTAAGTCAGGACTCTCCTACAGACAGAAAGGAGTTCAATTACAGCAGAGCATTGCCACTCAGCTGTAATTGGAACTCACACTAATGTCTATGGGAGCACCACGGCCACCTCTCTGTTCAGAATGGAGAGCTTCTGGGGCTCCTTCAGGAGATAAGGTGGGACCGGACCTAACAGATGAGGACATAGGCTAGCAATATAACATGTCTAAAGTGGGAATAACCCTTTAAGTATTTTAGTAGGTGATTTTATTAAAATTCCGGACATCCTTTTACAATGGTAGAAAGCTTGGGTTGTAGTTTTTACATGGTTACAGACTCCTTTGGCAATGTTCACACGGCTTGTTGCAGACGTAATTGCGGGGACGGATTTCGCCCCGCAATTACGCCGGCTGCCGTGCAGCGGGGGCGGCAGCTCGCCAGCCCCATAGACATTCATTATTCACGGTGCGTACACGCCATAAATAATTGACATGTCACTTTCTCCCCGCTTGGCGGATTCGCTGAGCGGGGAGAAGAGACGGAATCCATAGTTCTCTATGAGAACTGTGGATTACCGTAATGACTGGGACTGATACGGCGCTCCAATACGGCTGAAATCAGTCCCAAAATAAGCCGTCTGAATGAGCCCTTTAGGGACTATTACTCTATGCAGATTATAAGGGTGTCATTTTTCTCCTAGATTTGTAGGCTGTAAGGCTATGTCTACACAGCACAGAAAAACAACTGTTTTTCATTTTCTAAAAACACTGAAAAAAGGTCCCATAGACTTGTATAGTAAAAACACCCTGTTGTCTCCACAGAATGTCTTATTTTTGCTGGTTGTCTTTTGAAACATTTTGCAAGCGCCGGACGTTTTTGCCACTTTGAGGAATTATATAGCAAATCTATTGCTTCGAGTTTTTTTGTGTGTTTGGCAGAAATGCAGTTTTATAAATGTTTTCAGGTAGTTTTGTGCAATGCTGTGTAGACCTAGCCTATGTGCATAAGCTTTCTCTCTATGACTTCAGTAGGAGAAGGTAAAACTTAGATTTTAGTGAGGATTTTGCCTTCTTTCAAGGCATTAAAATCTGCACCAAAATCCACAAAAAACCCATCCCGTGAGCATTCAGCCTCCGTAGACTTTACTTGTAACAGGGCTTCTGCACTTCTTAGTAAATGGATAGAAGCTGTATATTTAGCTGCAGCAGCAGAAGTTTCTCTTTCTGCTGCTGTCACCTCAGAGATGATTTGTGATACACTTGGCAGAGTCACTTGTGAGTCTGGGTCGCTTCCTTATTTTCGTTTTGGAGCAGTGGCATGTTACATGTGAACGCCAATGAGGGCCGAGGCAGGCAGCTCACCAGTTCAGGAGCCGGCCAATCACAGGACTCACAACGTTTCCTGTGCTATCTCGACTATGCCAAGAAGACGTGTGCAGTGAGGGAAGGAGCTGTTCTAATCCTCATATAGGAGGATCGCTGCCTCTATTTGCACAAGATGTTCATTTCAGGCCATTCTGCTAGGTTACGTAATCTAAACTGTGAAACCGTTTAACAGCTCAGGGGCATGAAGCACTACAATACAGGCCAGAAGGTTAGAGGCATACAGAGCCCAGGAAGCCAAGATTACAGGGGTGTCCAGTTCCCAAAAAATAAGCTCCTACTGCCCCTAAAACTGTGCGCGAGACAGATTTATATCACACACAGCCTTAAAGAGAACCTGTCACTTAGTTTTTGCCCCCCTTGCTGAAGACAGCACAAGCCAGTGACAGACCTGCTGTTTCCAGCGCTGTGTCCCTTATTCTGTAAGATGCTGGAGTTTTCGTGGATTTAATGCTCAAATCTGCAGTTTTCAGCCAGAAGAGTCATTCGAAGCGTCCATCAGAGTCAGTTTTTTTTCAAATCCCGCCCACCTGAGCCTAGCCCCGCCCACCTCAACTGACAAACCTATTACTTTGAATAGGTAGAAACATGTGAATAACTGTCAGTGGGCAGAGCTAGCCTTTGGTGGGCGGAGCTAACACCTGCTCATAAATAATATGTAAGAGGTAAATGCTCTAAAACTCCAGCATCTTACAGAATAAGGGGCACAGTGCTGGGAACAGCAGGTCTGACACTAGCTTGTGCTGCCCTCAGCAAGGGGGGCATAACCTATGTGACAGGTTCCCTTTAAGTAGGAGGGGCCGTTCCAAACCTCTGGCGCAGAGGTGAAAAAACACCTGGGGATCTGTTCACAATGGTTCCCCACAGCACCCGACCAACCTATTGATGACAATGGGGCAGCCGGGTTTCCTCTGTGGTGTCCGTCACTCACGCAGGAGAAAGCGCTTGCTGCACTAGATTTTAGCCATTCCCGACAGAAGCTCCAAACAAACTCTGAGGCATGTGTGAACCAAGCCCATCTCGTGCTGCTTACCCTGAGAGCTGTTCACCATCCCTCCCAAGTGTCCCTACTTTAGAGGGACAGTCCCTATTTTTTAACCCATGTCCCTCTCAGCTCTACAATTGTCCCTCTTTAAATTTGAGAAATAAGTTGACTATCTTGCTCTTAAAAGTATTTAATTGCTTCTGAACTGTATATTAGATAACTTACTTAATATTTCATCTTTGGATGCAGTTAAATCCTGTAAATTTCTATATTCTAACAATGTATAATTTTAATAAATTATTCAAGCTTATAGGTCTGAATTAAAAAAAAAAATTATATTTTATACAGTGAATGGTAAGGGCCCCTCTTTGGTTGTCTAAAAAGTTGGGATGTATGTGTGCGAGCATGGTTAGAGGCGTGTTCTGGTGCGAGGCCACTGGTTTGGGTTCGGTTAGAGGCCTGTTCTGGTGTGAGGCCACTGGTTTGTGTGCGGTTAGTGGCGTGTTCTGGTGCGAGGCCACTGGTTTGTGTGCGGTTAGAGGCGTGTTCTGGTGCGAGGCCACTGGTTTGTGTGCTGTTAGAGGCCTGTTCTGGTGCGAGGCCACTGGTTTGTGTGCGGTTAGAGGCGTGTTCTGGTGCGAGGCCACTGGTTTGGGTGCGGTTAGAGGCTGTTCTGGTGCGAGGCCACTGGTTTGTGTGCGGTTAGTGGCGTGTTCTGGTGCGAGGCCACTGGTTTGTGTGCGGTTAGAGGCGTGGTCTGGTGTGAGGACTCTGGTTTGTGTGCTGTTAGAGGCCTGTTCTGGTGCGTGGCCACTGGTTTGTGTGCGGTTAGAGGCTTGTTCTGGTGCGAGGCCACTGGTTTGGGTTCGGTTAGTGGCGTGTTCTGGTGCGAGGCCAGTGGTTTGGGTTCGGTTAGAGGCGTGTTCTGGTGTGGGCCACTGGTTTGTGTGCGGTTAGAGGCGTGTTCTGGTGCGAGGCCACTGGTTTGGGTTCGGTTAGAGGCGTCTACTGGTGCGAGGCCACTGGAGTGGGTTCGGTTAGAGGCGTGATCTGGTGCGAGGCCACTGGGTTGGGTTCGGTTAGAGGCGTGTTGTGGTGTGAGGCCGCTGGTTTGTGTTCGGTTAGAGTCGTGTTCTGGGTAGAGGCCACTGGGTTGGGTTCGGTTAGAGTAGTGTTCTGGTGTGAGGCGACTGGTTTTTGTTCGTTTTGTGGTGTGTTCTGGTGTGAGGCCACTGGTTTGGGTTCGGTTTGAGGCGTGTTCTGGTGAGAGGCCACTGGTTTGGGTTCGGTTAGAGTCGTGTTCTGGTGCGAGTCCTCTGGTTTGGGTGCGGTTAGAGGCGTGTTCTGGTGTGAGGCCACTGGTTTGGGTTCGGTTAGAGGCGTGTTCTGGTGTGAGGCCACTTGTTTGGGTTCGGCTAGAGGCGTGTTCTGGTGTGAGGCCACTAGTTTGGGTTCGGCTAGAGGCGGGTTCTGGTGTGAGGCCCCTAGTTTGGGTTCGGCTAGAGGCGTGTTCTGGTGTGAGGCCACTGGTGTGGGTTCGGTTAGAGGTCTGTTCTGGTGTGAGGCCACTAGTTTGGGTTCGGTTACAGGCGTGTTCTGGTGTGAGGCCACTAGTTTGGGTTCGGTTACAGGCGTGTTCTGGTGTGAGGCCACTAGTTTGGGTTCGGTTAGAGGTCTGTTCTGGTGTGAGGCCACTAGTTTGGGTTCGGTTAGAGGCCTGTTCTGGTGTGAGGCCATTGGTTTGGGTGCAGGCGTGTTCTAGTGTGATGTCATTGTTTGGGTGCAGGCGTGGCCTAATATGTCCCTCTTTGCACTCTCTAAAACTTGGGAGATATGTGTTCACTTTCTAAACAGTGATGTAAAGGAGTGTCCTGTGATGGCTGCAGCGGTGTTGTCCCCGGTCAGAAGAACAAGGTAAACAAGACTGGAGATAGCTAGTGCTGGACCCAAGGAAGGAGAGTCTAGAGGTTTTTAATAGGACATCAGGAGCTTACTATTAATTTAATTTATTTTAGGAGCCAGACAACCTCTAACACCCGCTGCACATGACAGGTTGTTGGTCAGAAAAACAGACATGTATCAAAGTGTATCCTGTCATAGGTTTTGTTTAGTATATTTCAGTGTGGATTATCCCCATTTAGTGGGGACAATCCATGTTGTGTCTGAATGGAGAATCACACCACTTTCTGCACTGTAGATTTACACATGGCGCGTGTTCCCATATCAACCTTCTTTCCACCTTCAAATGTATACGAGCTCCATAACCCACATGAAATTGTCATGTTACAGTGCGTTGGCCACCATAATATAAGAGGCTGCAAGATTGGGGGGGCTCCCCAGAATGACATGGATCTTGCACTATTCATAATGGCATGACTTTCCTGATGGGGTCTTAAACCAGGGACAGGGCCTTGATCTCTGCCCTAGATCCCCCAGAGTTAGGTTGTGCCAAAGTGACTTAACTCTCAGTAAATCCATATGGGGATCACTCAGCACCTGTGCGGGTCCTTGCGGCAGTCACACTACTAACACAAAACCAACTACCCTTGGCTGCATCCATGCATCTCACCTAAAGGAGTGGTCTGGTTCATACAAAAATTAGATAAGCTGCTAGTTGCCAATAGGAAACTATTCCTTCATTTCATCACTGGCTCTTCCCAGTCTACTGAATGTGAGGTCTCTGCCTTACATAACTCTTAGGCCATGTTCACACGGCTTAAAATTGGACGTATTTCAGTCCGTAACTACGCGCCGGAGTGCGCAAATTACGGCTGGAATACGTCCCAGTCATTACGGTAATCCACAGTTCTCATAGAGAAATATGGATTACGTCTCCTCTTCCTGCTCGGTGAATCCGCTGCGGGGGGAGATAAGTGACATGTGAATTACCAGCGGCGTATACGCCCCCCACTCCCATCCTGCCCCCACGGCGTAATTGTGGGGCGTAATTACGCCCTGCAAATAAGCCATGTGAACATAACCTTTTAAGGAAATTGTCAGCTCCAAACAGTGACAGAAGTAAAAGTACATGACTGCTGCGGCCAATCAGTGACGTCACATACAGAAGACCAGAGCGCCAGTGGAGGAAGGCGGGTATATGCTTATGGACCAGACAACCACTTGAATACTTTGAGCAATACAAGAACACAGCCTCAGGGGGTAAACAGTTCTAGTCCCAAGTCCTTTTGGAAGGCATGTTGTCTTTAAAAGGGTTTTCACATTCGGCAAAGTCCCTTCTGAAGGCAGCTTGAAGCTAAACCTAAAACAACAGCATCTTCTAGGACTCAGCGCTACCTTCCTAAACATGTTACTACAATACACAGGAAGGGCACCACTACTGAAATGGTCCCCACCAGTCCAATTAATCTATTGGGCTCAGTGCATAGGCCCAGTACTGTGCCTTAAGACCCCCAGCCATTAGGTCAGTCCATCTCCACTGGGGGCCCCAGAAAGGGTTTTCGGGGGTTCTTTTTAAATCAAAAGAAGTCTCTAAAGAAAACAACCCCCTGCTCATTTTCTTCCCCCCTCCTTTCCAGCTGGACTCGTGCTCATCTCCCCCAAATCCGCTTTGGTCAAGGTCACTGCCGGGGTGTTCCCCCCGGTAGCATGTGCCCACGGGAATAAACGGGACTGGGGAAGCGGGAAAGGGGGAGGAGTTTGTTTCTTTACTTTGAGTAGCAGTACCTTAGATAACCCCTTTAACCTGGCCTAACCAGACACTGGCACCCAGTATCCTTCAACCCAATGGCTTGTCTCACAGCAGCAGTAAACAGGCTGGCTACTCTGCATGCGCCTCTGGAACTACATGAGGCCATTGCCCCACTGCATCTGTAATACACCCTCCATATGCAGTAACCCCATGGCACTATACTCAATCAACACCTCACCCCCTATGCCAGCACCGAGCCCCACAGGTTGACACCAAACTCTACAAGGGCTAAACAGCCACATTATAAAAAGTAGGGGGCACACAGGGACAAGAGCAAAGCCAATACCATAAGGAAGAGGAAGGTGCTTAATATGGTAGATAAAACAATCTATTATTGCCCTCGGATTATGACAAGATCACTCCCATTGATAGCGAGAAACCCAGATGTAGAGAACCTGTAATGGAGGTTTCCACTATCCCCATAACAATGGTTTGGGCCCAGAAATCCCTGGGGTCTATCCATTCAAGAATAAACGAACTGCGTTTGGATTTCTAAAGGTTGTGAACACCAACACAAGCAGGCCACTCCATTCAAACCCCTTTGGGGGGTCCCGTTCTGGAACTAGGTGCAGGTCACTGAGGCGGGGCCTCCACCCATCAGACAACTGTGGTATATTTGATGGATATCAAAGAGTTGATGAGATGGAAACCCCCTTCCGCCCCCCTTTAGAGGGGTTGCCTCAATCAGACACATCCTAGGTATGTGCCATCAATGTCAGATCCATTTCTGGTTCTGAATGGAGAGTTGGTTGGGACTCATTGAAACAAGCGGCGCTGCTCAGAACTCATTCATTTCAATGGTAGAGTTCCCACCAAACCTCCATTCAGAACCGAGAGATTTCGGGGCTTGTCCTCAAGGTAGGTGCAGGACCCACACCCATCTGACATTGATGGCATATCTGATCGATACACCAATGTCTGAAGGGAGAAAACCCCTTTAAGTCATCAAGAAAATATACTGTACCACAGGAGGAAAAGGGGCTTACATCCAGACAATCACCACATGACGCCAATAGTCAAGGACCACCCATGATACTTACCAGCTGCCGTACCACAACATGGTGGCACCCACCAGGCTGAAGAGAAGACGGTGGCAATGACCTCTTCAGGGAATAAAGTCACATTCCGCTGGATCTGGAGAAGATTGAGCACCAAGGCAAGAAATGCACCAACGGCAAAGAGGACCAGGCTCCTCCGGATCAGGCTGCGGCCTTGGTTGCTGCCCAAGGTGCTGTAGGCCAGGCTGATGAGGGAGTTGAGTGAGGACATGGCTTCCCCTGCGCTCCGCGTTAGCCAAGGGCTCAGCTTTTTGCTCTCCTTGTCTATACTTCTGGCGCAAGAGCAACTCCAGCAGTGCTCCTCGAGTCTGGGCATTTGTTACCAATAGTGATCTGCGGAGAAGAGGAAGAACAATGACCTCCAACAATCCCAGGTCAGTAAATAGGAACAACAAGTGACCCAAACTCTGAACTATGTGGCAGTCATCCCATGCCCGGCCCACAGCTCTACAGACACCACCCGATGCACCCGGCAGACCCTGCTGGAGACAAACCACAATGTACCCAGGCCAGCTGCAGCCCCGTCACCCCCATTACCAGAACAAGTGTGCCAGTCATTACAACAGGCTGTATGTGGCAGAAGGAAAAAATACTCCAACTTATGCCAAACAGGGGAATGCCCTACCCCTACTGTCCACTGCCCACTCGCTCAGCCCAAGAGCCCCCCAAAAATTCTATTATTAAACAAAAAATGGATCAAATCATTAATCTTCACCCACTACCAACATCAATACCCCATGCCAGGCTACCAGTACTCTAACCTTTACCCACACTGCTGCCACTGTCACCCACTAGCAGGGATATCAGTGTGCCAAACTCTCCTTCCACCACATCTGCTGGGGACACTAGTGCCCGTGGCCCCCCCCCCCCCACCCGCTGGGAATAGTGCCCCTGCCCCCCCCCCCCCCATGCCACCGCTGGGCACTACCCCCGGCCCCCCCCCCATGCCACCTGCTGGGGGAATGGCCCTGCCCCCCCCCCCCATGCCACCCCCTGGGACATAGTGCCGTGCGCCCCCCCCCAAATGCCACCCGCTGGGGACATACCCCGTGCCCCCCCCCCCATGCCACCCCTGGGACACTTGTGCCCGGGCCCCCCCCCCCCCACCCCTTGGGGGCATTTGCCCGTGCCCCCCCCCCCCCCTGCCCCCTGGGGGACCTAGTCCCGTCCCCCCCCCCATGCCCCCGGCAGGGGACACTAGTCCCGGGTGCCATCTGCGGGGGACATAGTCCCATGCCATCGTTTTGGGGACAGTAGTGCCCATGCCATCTGCTGGGGAAAAGTAGTCCCCAATCCCCACCCTGCTGGGGACAGTATTGCCCTTTTCCCCCCCAATTTCCATCAGCGGGGACAGTAGTGCCCGTGCCCCCCCCCCCCTTGCCCCCTGCTGGGAAAATAGTCCCCGGCCCCCCCCCCCCCCCATGCCACCGCTGGGGACACTAGTCCCCCGTGCGCCCCCCCCACCCAACCTGCGGGGGACAGTAGTGCCCGTCCCCCCCCCCCCCCCCACGCCACCTGCTGGGGACACTTGTGCCCGTGCCCCCCCCCCCCCTTTTGCCACCTGCTGGGGACACTAGTGCCCGTGCCCCCCCCCCCCCCATGCCACCTGCTGGGGACACTAGTGCCCGTGCCCCCCCCTCCCCAAACCGGGTTTGGGGCCAAGGGGGCCCGTGCCCCCCCCCATCCCACCCTGGGGACAGTAGTGCCCGTGCCCCCCCCCAGGGCCCCCGCTGGGGACACTAGTCCCCTGCCATCTGCGGGGACAATGCCCATCCCCTTTTGGCGGGGGGACAGGGGGGCCCATGCCCCCCAAGGGCCATCGCGGGGGCCCCAGTGGGCCCCCATCCCCCCCAATTGCCATCGGGGGGGAACACTACCTGGCCCCCCCAAAACCAATCTGCGGGGGAAAACTCCCTGTGCCTCCCATCCCAAATCAGCTGGGGACCTACCTGTCCCCTTTCCCTCCCATGCCATCGGTTTGGGGACACAACCTGGGGCCCCCCCATCCCAAAATTTTCGGGGAGACACAAACCTGTGCCCCCCAAAGCCATCAGCGGGGGGACACAAACCTGGGCCCGGACCCCCCTCCCAACTGCGGGGACACTCCGTCCCCCCCCATCCCTCTGGGGGGGACATACCTGTCCCCCCCCCCAAAGCCATCCTCCCGGGGAAACCAAACCTGTGCCCCCACACTCCCGGCATCATCACAGCCATGCTCCTGTACGTACAGCTCCGCCCCGCGCCCACGCCGGGCCCAAAGTCTCACCTATTACCAGTGCCCCCGGGTTGTCACAGAAGCCGGATCTCCCAAAGTGCTGCACTAAAATTTTCCCCCCTTTTTTTCCGTCGCTTCTGTGTCGTCTCCCCCCCGACTGTCCCTTTTTAAATACGGGGGCCCGGGAGTGTCGCTGCAGCTGGGGCCCACCCCCCCCCGCCCCTCATACGCCGCTGCCCCTCCCCCTGCCCCCCTGCCTCCCCAAAATTTGAGCAGAGAGCGGCGCGCGGGCCGGGGGGAGGCTGCAGCTGTCCTCACCGAAAAAAACCCTTTGCGTGTTGGTGAGGCCCCGGGCCCAGCCAATCCCCCGGGCGGCCGGCCCATATGACGTCACGGACACACCACACACACCTTCCTGCGCTGGAAAGAAACCAAAACAAGCGGGGCCGCCGCGTTCGCAGTGCGCCTGCGCAGGCTGAAGTGGCGGAGGGACACGACTGCCATGTCCGCACAGCCCCCCGGGGGCTTTACCCCCCTGCCCTCCCCGAAATGCCTCACCCGCAGGCCTGCATTTTGGGGCCAGGGGGAGTGACATGTCAAGCAGAAACAAAAACTGCCACATCTGCCGGATAAAGGGGGGCAGCGGTGACCCAACCAATACTGCAGCAGCTCGGCCCCTCACCCATGTTGTGTGTGCTGCTGAAAGGTTTAGGATACATACCTCTCAAGCAGGCTCGGACCAACCCGCAGGGGAGAACACCAATGGGCCCTGAGGATTGGGGGGCATGGGGCTCTCTCTCAGAGAGAAAGGCAGAAAGCAAGAGGCATGTGCAAGAGCTGTAGGCTGGGCCCCAAGAATCAACTTCATTGGGGTGTCCCATGAACCATCTCCACTGGTGGGCCCCATGAACCATCTCCGCTAGTGGGCCCCATGAACCATCTCTGCTAGTGGGCCCCATGAACCATCCGCTGGTGGGCCCCATTAATTATTGCCACAGGTGGGCCCCATGAACCATCTCCACTGGTGGGCCCCATGAACCATCTCCGCTGGTGGGCCCCATTAATCATCACCACAGGTGGGCCCCATGAACCAGTTCCACTGGTGGGCCCCATTAATCATTGCCACAGGTGGGCCCCATGAACCATCTCCACTGGTGGGCCCAAAAATCAGCTCCATTGATAGGTCCCATGAACCAGATCCACTGGGGAGCCACATGAATCATCTGCACTGGTGGACCCCATGAATCATCTCCACTGGTGGACCCCATGAATCATCTCCACTGGTGGACCCCATGAATCATCTCCACTGGTGGGGCCCAATGAACCATCTCCACTGGTGGACCCAATGAACCATCTCCACTGGTGGACCCCATGAATCATCTCCACTGGTGGGGCCCAATGAACCATCTCCACTGGTGGACCCCATGAATCATCTCCACTGGTGGGCCCCATGAACCATCTCTACTGGTGGGGCCCTATGAATCATCTCCACTGGTGGGTCCCATGAATCATCTTCACTGGTGGACCCCATGAATCATCTCCACTGGTGGGCCCCATGAACCATCTCCACTGGTGGGCCCCATGAATCATCTCCACTGGTGGGCCCCATGAATAATCTCCACCGGTGGGCCCCATGAATCATCTTCTCTGGTGGGGCCCAATGAACCATCTCCACTGGTGGACCCCATGAACCATCTCCACTGGTGGGCCCCATGAATCATCTTCGCTGGTGGTGCCCAATGAACCATCTCCACTGGTGGACCCCATGAACCATCTCTACGGGTGGGGCCGTATGAACCATCTCCACTGGTGGACCCAATGAACTATCTCTACTGGTGGGGCCCTATGAATCATCTCTACTGGTGGGTCCTATGAACCATATCCACTGGTGGGGCCCAATGAACCATCTCCACTGGGGTGTCCCATAAATCATCTCCACTGGTGGGCCCCAATCAGCATCTCCACTGGGGTGTCCCATGAATCATCTCCACTGGTGGGTCCCATGACCCATCTCCATTGGGGTGTCCCATGAACATCTCCACTGGTGGACCCCAAGAATCAACTCCACTGGTGGATTCCATGACCCATCTCCACTGGTGGGCCCCATGACCCATCTCCACTGGTAGGCCCGATTAACCATCTTCTCTGGTGCATCCCATGAACCATCTCCACTGGTGGACCCCAAGAATCAACTCCACTGGTGGATTCCATGACCCATCTCCACTGGTGGGTTCCATGACCGATCTCCACTGGTGGGCCCCATGAACCATCTCCACTGGTGGGCCCAAGAATCAGCTCCATTGATAGGCCCCATGAACCATCTCCACTGGGGAGCCACATGAATCATCTCCACTGGTGGGCCCCATGAATCATCACCACTGGTGAGCTTCAAGAATTAACTGCACTGGTGGGTTCCATGAGCTATCTCCACTGGTGGGTCCCATGAATCATCTTCACTGGTGGACCCCATGAATCATCTCCACTGGTGGGCCCCATGAACCATCTCCACTGGTGGGCCCCATGAACCATCTCCACTGGTGGGCCCCATGAATCATCTCCACTGGTGGGCCCCAAGAATCATCCTCACTGGTGGGGCCCAATGAACCATCTCCACTGGTGGTCCCCATGAACCATCTCCACTGGTGGGCCCCATGAATCATCTTCGCTGGTGGTGCCCAATGAACCATCTCCACTGGTGGACCCCATGAACCATCTCTACTGGTGGGGCCGTATGAATCATCTCCACTGGTGGACCCCATGAACTATCTCTACTGGTGGGGCCCTATGAATCATCTCTACTGGTGGTCCTATTGAACCATATCCACTGGTGGGGCCCAATGAACCATCTCCACTGGGGTGTCCCATAAATCATCTCCATGGTGGGCCCCAATCAGCATCTCCACTGGTGTGTCCCCTGAATCATCTCCACTGGTGGGTCCCATGACCATCTCCATTGGGGTGTCCATGAACATCTCCACTGGTGGACCCCAAGAATCAACTCCACTGGTGGATTCCATGACCCATCTCCACTGGTGGGCCCCATGACCCATCTCCACTGGTAGGCCCGATTAACCATCTTCTCTGGTGCATCCCATGAACCATCTCCACTGGTGGACCCCAAGAATCAACTCCACTGGTGGATTCCATGACCCATCTCCACTGGTGGGTTCCATGACAGATCTCCACTGGTGGGTCCCATGAATCATCTCCACCAGTGGGCCCAAGAATCAGCTCCATTGACAGGCCCCATGAACCAACTCCACTGGGGAGCCACATGAATCAACTCCACTGATGGGCCCTATGAATCATCTCCACTGGTGAGCTTCAAGAATTAACTGCACTGGTGGGTTCCATGAGCTATCTCCACTGGTGGGCCCCATAACTCCTCACCACTGGGGAGCCACATTAATCATCTCCACTGGTGGGCTCCAAGAATCAACTCCACTGGTGGGTTCCATGAACTATCTCCATTGGTGGGGCCCAATCAGCATCTCCACTGAGGTGCCCCATGAACCATCTCCACTGGTGGGCTCCAAGAATCAATTCCACTGGTGGGCACAATCAGCATCTCCACTGGTGGGATGCAAGAATTAACTCCACTGGTGGGCTCCAAGAGTCCACCTCATTGGTGGACTCCAGACACCCCAGTTTGACACTGCTTCTAAGTGTCCTCTTTTTGGAAGGACAGTCCCTACTTTTGACTGGAATCCCCACCTCTCTTGACTCAAATGTCCCTCTTTTTGACTTGATCCAAGAACCAACTCCACTGGGGTGCCCCCAGAATCAACTCCAGTTTTTGACTTGAGTAATAAACTTACTATATTGACCCCCAAAGCGTCTTGCTGGATCACAGATGTATATTAGGTTATAGTTTTATATTACTTAATAACTTGTCGCATTAGGACCATAAAAATGTCTGTATTAAGATGCTTTTGGCTCATTTGTAAATGAAAAACTATTGGAGTGTATGGATATTTTGTACATGAACTCTATAGTGAAACATAAGTGTTCCTCTCTGACCATCCAAAATGCTGGGCGGTATGCATGATGCTAAATGTTGCCTGTGCTTTGCTATGGGAACACATGCATTGGCTGTATCAGTTGAGACTCTGAATGTGTCCATATGGTAGCTTACAGCGTTTTTCTAGCTATGAATGCTGGACTGGTTTATGTCATTCGTTATGTCCAGCTCTGGCATTTAACAATTGTCTGGACACAACTTACATCTACAGAGGAGTTTCAAAAATTCAGAGGGCCTCTTAACAAAATAAGAACACCCCCCTTGACTTAGTGACAGGGAACTGAAACCGCAACACAACTAGCAATAACGGGTGTAAATAATAGCGGCAAATATCAGAGAAGTTACATAGTAGTGCTGGACTTGTTATTCTTGTTTCTTAGTGATCCTCCTCAATCTCTGGGCCCCGATGTCACAGGCATCACTAATGGTACAGCAGCACGGGAGGGGGGTAGCGGCCGGCCGCTGGACCCATAGACATGCATTGTACACCGTTGCATATTCGCCGCTAACAATTGACATGTCAATTCTCCCCCCATGCGTACAATACAAGAGCTCTGAATTACCGTAATTGCTGTGCGCATTTTGCCACGTATAACGCGCAATACGTGGTATAAGCCGGCGCCGCTCTTGGGATCGTAGTCCAGTGCAGACAGAGACACAGACAGGTTGATCTGGTTATAACACAGGTCCTCCAGTGTTTTATTGGCACAACAGGAATACAGCGGAAAAACGTATGCCAGTTATAAACAGAATAGTAAACGAAACACCTGCTCATCTGAGCGCTGGCTATACAGTGCAGTTCCCTCACTACACCTTGATCAGCAGACAGTTTAGGTGAGATCCTGGATATCTCCGGTGAGACGCTCCTCAGGCCAACTCCTTGACCTGTATGTCAGATCCACCTAGTCAGCTGACTAGCTGACTTATAAAGGCCATCCCAAACCCTGGCCTGGAACCAGGAGAGCAGACACCCACCCAACACTTTGTCTACTCCCAATAAAAGCCATCCCGGGTTTTGGCTGAAGCAACCATTCTACTATTAAATGTATGTCAACCTCCTACTATGGCTGACACACCACAAACGACCGGCTTTTATCTCACCAAGGCCAGGTAACCTTGGCGACAGGTTCCTTAGTCTTTCTTTTCCTGGTGTAAGCCAGAAATCTAGCTGGGACGTACACCTCATTAAGGACCTTCCCAGCTGACACCTTACAGCGGCGAAATGCG
Organism: Phyllomedusa bahiana; assembly: GCA_025379985.1. Lineage (NCBI taxonomy): Eukaryota > Metazoa > Chordata > Amphibia > Anura > Hylidae > Phyllomedusa > Phyllomedusa bahiana. Next base: position 148,677 of record JAODAL010001913.1, read on the forward strand.
CAGCAAAATATGCGGCAATTTAAACCATGTGAACATACCCTAAGGAATCACAGGGCTCACATTCTCCATGGCTTAGAAAGTCACACAGCACTCCACAGCCACAGCTCCTCTCAAACTTTCTAGGTCCAGCCAGCATTCTCAGCTCTGTACCAGTGGTTTCTCGTTACACAGGCCAGGTACTGTCTCAAATTCTTCATACTATACAACAATACACCAGTGGTGAGAACCAACCTTGGAATGGTCACCTGTTGGCAGCAGTAGGCTTTGCTTGGTAAGTGCCCTAGCCACCATGTTGCCAGAACCACACTATTACTGCAACACAGAAACATAAGGCCTCGTGTATTAAAACCGTCTAATAGTAAAACTACAGCACCCAATCAGAGCTCAGCTTTCATTCTGTAAACTGCTCTAGAAAAGTGAAAGCTTGTCTCTGATTTGGTGCTGTAGGCAACAAAGAGAATTGCACTATTAGTTTTAATAAATGAGGCCCACAGAATTTGCTTTACTATTATTGAGAAATGTCTAACATTGGCGTCCTTCACTTATAGACCATTATGGCATCCATTTAATAGATAAATCATAAAAAGCTCATGGCACATCCATTAAACGAATAGCCTAAGGGTGCTGGATGCCACTATTAGGCATCCATCACATCCTATGTTCAACATGTACATAACCTAACGCTGATCACCACCACTATATAATGTTCTGCATGCTGCTACTACAGCTTCTGGGGGTGGGCTCTAGAGAGGTAGTGAAGCATGATCTTTTCTGTGTGTTGGAATGCATTGGGATACATCATGGCAGCCAGCATTTACCCACGCTGGAACCAAAGTCAGGCCAAACTGATAAGTAGAGATGGAACCTGCTAATTGGGTGATACAAGTGATATAATGGCTAAAAGTACTGTTATTCCTCATATATACACATGACAGTTTATTCTGACAAGTCGTCTAAAACAAAAGTTACACTATAAATCTGTCTGCTTTGCCAGTATCTCCAGACACTATGGGCGACATGTATGATATTTGGCACCCAGGCGCCATTTTTTTTGCGTGCTTTTGTAGTGTAGAATGCGACTGAATCTATGAACCTGTTCTACTGTGGGTCATAAATTTAGCCACTAAGCAACAATTCTTTCTCAGGTAAACCACTTTTAAAGTGCTCTACTTGTTCCAGCAATAATGCACCTAGATTTGCCGATAAAAAGGCATACATTGTGTAACTTGATGCGGTTGTAAAGCGACACGCTTCCAGCACGCCCCCGATCTCAGGCACATTACAAAGTTCCGTGGGCACACCAACCAAACTAACTTATGTTCTTTATTTGGAAACAAAGGTCAATTAAAAAATGTAAAAAAGCCCCGAATGGGCTGACACATTAAACACCTGCAATGAAAGTCAGACCAAACCACAACGAAAAAGGTAATTATCACAAAATGTACAAAAATTACAATACATATGGTGATAAATGTGGAAAAAGAGCCCAATATAATCTGAAAAATATGATGTGAAAATTGCAAAGAAACTGCAAAATATATAATAAAGCAAGTGAAGAAAAATAATAGAATACCAAAATATAAATATTCCAAAAAAGTGTCAATGTATAAATCCAAGAGAGACAAAAGAAATGATAAAAGTGGTACGGGGAGATAATCCCAAAGTTATGGAGAGGAGGAAAACCCTATGGGTATCGCCACAGGTAGTGGCTTCCTCAGGGGTAAAATGTACACTTTTGCAGCACCCCCGTTATTACTCAGAGTGGTGCCCACCTCTTATTGTGTGTGTTTTGCTATAAGATCATTTTCAAGGTGGGAGCACTGTGTGTTGGTCGTGAAGGCATCATTTACATTTCATTAGTGTAGGTGGCTGAGGTTGCTGTTGTCATGTAGCCTGGTCCCAAATGTGTAGCTTGGTCAGTGCAACTGGTGTGCTAGGTAATCTATGCCTCAACCCTGAGTTACCTTCTAAGCTGTCTTTTTAGCCATGGACTCAATTATCTTATATTGCTCTACTGATTCTGTTCTCCTTTGGTACATAGTTTGTTGGTGGCAGCTCCTTTGAGGTTGAAAGAAATAGTCCTTGGGATAGCGTTCCCACATAGGTTTTTATAGATTCTAGCTTCTGACAAGGCTCGGTGACATGCTAGCAGGCATGTTTGGAAGCACTCATATTGTGTTTGATTGTAAAGCTAGGCTTTATTATCTATCTTTTGCTGAAGGGACTGATTAAAATCTTCTGTTAATCTTCACAATCTTACTGCTCTTCAACTAATTTCCCCTATTTATGCTTTTTTAACACAAACAGGTTTTTTTTTTACCCATTTGGAGCATCTTAGATACATAAGATATATTTTACTGTAAAATTCCAGGTGCAGTTATATCTCCTAAGTTTGTTGCCTTGACCCTAAACTGAGCGTCACACTAGGTTACCTAGGACAAACCGGATAAGGGATTCAGGAGGACCACCTTCAGTCTAGAGTTGTTTTATAAACCATATTATTTTATTAAAAACATTCCACAGGGCTATATAGAGATTGTAATTATTCCCCTTTGGGGCTCACAGTCTAAATTCAAAATTAAAGGGGTTTTACTATGATGTAAAATGGCCAGCGCTAGCTGGCCATGCATGTGAATGAGCAATACACTGCTTGCGGCTGTCCTCTCCATTCACTTCTATGAGAGCTTCCGAATATAGCTGAATTTGTGCTCTCGGCAATGTTCGGATGCTTCCATAGAAGTAAATAGAGAGGACGCCAACATACGCTGCCCTCATTCACATGCATGGCTGCTTCATTGCGGGTGGCCAATTGCTGAAGATTTTACATCATGGTAAAACCCCTTTAACCTATCAGTATATTTTTGGACATTTGGGAGAAACCGACACAAACACAGGGAGAACATACAAACTCCTTGCAGATGTTGGCCTTGGTGACATTTGAAGCCAGGACCCCAAGTGCTGCATGGAACAGTGCTAACCACTGTGCTAACCTATATGGTTATATTATAATGATATCCTTGATTTTGTGATGTGCCATGTACCCACTATGGGTACATGAAACATATTAAATTTAGAAATTATTTTAACTACGGTAAGTAAAGTTTCATTTCATAGAATTGAAAAAAAAATTTTTATGGAAATTCTGCACTGTTTTGTCCATAGCTAGACCAGACATTAGAAACTTAGCAATAGGTAAAAGAAAGCCTATTACTTCACCAGGTCAGTGCCAAAATCTATGCAAACACAGCACAATATCAGCAGCACTCTACAAGCACTAAAGAACAGTCAAAGGGGACATGGGAACTCTTTAGAAAAGCATTTCTGCTACTTTGGAATATATGAAAATTTTGAGGTTCTTAGTGCACATTTTTGATCAAAACTGTAAAAGCCCATCTACGAATGGCAAGGTGACCTCAATCCAGATGGGAACCTACTCTGTATGTTGTCTCTCTTAGTGTCTGTTCAAACCTCCACATTTCAGGGAGAGAAGATTCCAGTTATAAACTGATCTGATGATTAAAAAACTTGTGCAGATGGGTGGAGTGCAAAAACCAAGATGGTGGGCCAGTCACCTCCCCGTGCACCAGTCTAAAAACAAAATATGGTCAGCGCATCCAGCCAAAATCTAGGCTTAAAAAATGACTAGTGGTCTAGATATTGGAATCCCCACTACAAACACTAACTCAATGAGAGTGACAATGCCGGGTCTCAGCAAGAACATGGGGTTACAGCATTCTTACCAGTTGGCTGTTTTCTGTCATTTAGCAGAAAAGATTGGTCAGCGTGGTTTTACACACAACTTCTTTAGGAAAACACCAGAAGCCAGAAGTGGATCCAGCAAGAAGTATCAGCCATATTTTTTATATTTCCTATTCTTTTTTAGTCCACTTCTTGCTCAAAAAATAAGGAGCTCTGCTGTGTGTGAAACCACCCTTAGGCTGGGTTCACATGGTGTTTTTTGTCCCATATTTTGCAGCCATATTTGTAAGCCAAAGTCAGGACTGGAGCTTACACAGAAAATAAGCAAAATGGAAAGGCTTGCGCTTCTTTTGTGTTTTGACCCATTCTTGGTTTTGACTTACAAATACTGCTGCATGATTCGTGCCACAAAACACCAAAGGGATGCTACCATCAGAAAGTAGTATTTTTGTTAAAACCAATATTCCAGTAAAACTATTTTTTTAGAATTGTTGCCAGTATTTTTTTTTTTTATTTCAGCATGTGAAATATTGTCCTTCTCTAGCTGTGTGAGGGAACTTTTGTTTGACAGGGCAGACTAATCTTATTTTACTTCAGCTGCTACTTATCTCTGCATAGTTTAATTACAAATAGTAGGTAACAACATAATGATTGCTTTATTGGTCTGTCCACGGATAGATAACATTATCAAGTGTGTAACTAGAATTCATAGAGCCCCATTGCAAAATAAGATGGGCCCCAACTACCTAATGACGGAAGCTAAAATAGCAGCGTATATTAACCTATATAAATAATAGCGCCATATATATTAGGGTGCTTTCACACGGTGCGATTTTACCGCGATTTTTGCCGCGATTTTTGTGCAATAATGTACAGCATTAATTGCTGTGCCTTCCTACACAAAAAACGCATTGAAAAAACGCATCAAAAACGCACCGTGTGAAAGCACCCTTAGGGAACCCACATAGTAGTGCAAGATAGCAAAGTACCAACTTCTTATTTACTGCAAAAAAGTACATGGTTCATGGACCTGAATGGAGCCCCTAAACCTCAGGACCCCATGCTGCTATGTCTGCCATGGCTATAGTTACGCCTATGCCTAGACTGCTGTATTAGTCATTGTGGATCAAACCAGTGTTGAGAACCTGTGTACAATATATTGTTTTTGCCTGTCATTTTGGTAGCCTTTTTTATATCTATTGTTTTTTTTATCAAATAAACTCATTTGGTTAAAAACAACTCTGTAAACACCTCCAGAATGTCAAGTCTTTATGTGTAGCCCACACAATCTAAACAAAATGGGTGCTTCACGTGCAAAAACACTGAGCACACGTGATTTCAATACATGGGCCGTTTTCTAAATCCTGTTTTGCAGTCAACATTCAGCAAATACCACTGAGGTTAGACTAGGTCACCTAAGAGGTAGAAACGTACGATTTGAGGGTGTGTCTGCTCAGGTGATGTGGAATAAGCTAAGGAGCTGTACAAACACAGCATTGGTGACTTGTAGGACAAAGTCTAGGTAATACCCTTTTTTAATTGCACAAGGTACAGGACTCCTCCAAGAAAATCTATAACACAGCTTGCTAACTACTGATAAATTCTTACTGCATTTTTGTAGATAACAGGTTTTCCTCTTGCACATGTTCCAAGAAAACTTGCTGACGGCTACATTGGGTATGGTTTTCAAAATCATGTGTAACGTAGTCCTGGAACTTCACAGAAAACTAGATACTTCGTACTTGAATCTATCTTCACACTGTGTCTCACGATCTCCTCCGGAGCTGCAGGTCAGAGTGGATTGCACAACATGAACACCACTGTTATGCATATGTTTTCATGTAAACAAAACGAATACTATGCACTATACTATGCACGTTTTACTGTACGTAGCTCTATGGAATAGGTAAAGAAATACATTTTCAGCTTATCCGAACTGCAGGATGCACGGAGATTGTAAGGCCATGTTCACACGGCTTATTTGGGCGCGGATTGGAGACGTACTGCGCGCCGTATTTGCGCTGCAGTACGGCTTCAATCCGTCACAGTAACTACGGTAATCCACAGTTCTCATAAAAAACAGTGGATTCCGTCGCTCCTCCCCGCTCGGCGAATCTGCTGGGCGGGGAGAAAGTGACATGCACATTATTTACGGCACGTAGATAATGCCATGTCTATGAGGCCGGCGAGCTGCTGGCCCCGCCCCTTATTCAAGCCGTAACTGCGGGCGAAATCCGTCCCGCAATTACGGTTTCAATAAGCCGTGTGAACATTGCCTAAGACTCCAGCAGAAGCAACAAAAGAAAATGGAATTGCACTCCAGCATCCTCAAACAAAAGCTCCTTTATTGTGAGTATAAAAACATGACAAACCAGGCAAAAAAACATAAAACAAACAGGGCAGAGGGCTGACGCGTTTCAGGTGCTACGCAACCTTCATCATAGCCTAATCTACTGCTGAAACAGACAGGTTAAACTAGGTCTGCGGAAACCAATCACAGACAATCACATGATCGAGAGTAGGGTCAAATATATAAAAGCATCACATGAAAATGATTAACCATTTACGTATTGAAATTAGAGCAATGTTATTTAAGAAAACTTTTCAAATAAAATTTAATAATATAACACTAAATCCGTTTATTTGTTTAAACCAAATGGAGCATATGATTTTCATACAAACATCCAAAAAGCCTCACGGCTCCGTAACTTACAGAGATGATCCACTCAGCGAACAGGTGCCACTACTCTCTCTTTGCCCTGAATCATAAGTGACGATGTATCGCGAGAGTGGACACTGATACAGTGAGAAGAACCTGCCGAAATCTGACAAAAGGTCTTACACTGGGGCGAATCCTCACTTTGAGCTGACAAGAGGTACTACTGACATATTGAAGACGGCAGAGTGAACAGGTAAATTAAATATACGACATGACTGGTGTTGCAGTTAATATAACTGCCTATGTTGTAAGTGGTGTTGTTTTACATCAAATGTAAATGGCAGTTTAGTAAAAATCAATGTACCTGGTGTTTGAGAAAGGGGTTGGAACGCCCCGAAACGTCACACGTCTGCCTCGGCACCGCCTGTCTGTTCACATACTCCACGACTTGGCGTAGAGAAAAGTGGATGCCTTTGGAGTTCATGCTTTGTGGATGCTTTGACTGGCTGTCGCTTACTATTGACTTAAAAAATGCAAGTAACATGGTTACGCTCATTAAGTTACATGTTTTTTAAAAATTCATGTGTTATAAATAAAGCATTTTTATTAAGTAAATTGGCCACTGCTAAATATATATTGTAAGCAGGCTCGGACTGGGCCGCCGGGGGACCTGGGGATCCCCCGGTGGGCCCCCCCCGAGCCGCTGTGGGCCCCGGAGGCAGTGCCGTCGCTCCCCGGGGCCCGGACGCGCATCTGATCCCTGAGCGCCCGGGCCCTGCGTCCCGAGCGTCCAGAGACCGGCCCGGGTGTTGGGGACTAATGTCCCCGACTCCCGGGGCTGCGCGGTGCCAGCGGAGCACAGCGCCACTAGCGCTGCGCTCCGCCGATCTCCCCGGCAGGCTGAACGCATTAGGCCTTCAGCCTGCCGGGCGCCGGCCCCTACTAGTGACGTAGGCGCGCGGTGACGTCACTTCACCGCGCCTCCTATGCAGGGCAGCAGTATGGAGCCTCGGAGCGGCCGGAGCAGGAGCCCGAGCCAGGTAAGTGGCTGTTTAGTTTGTTTTTTTTTTTTTTTTTTTTAACTGGCTACAAGGGGGGCCCTGGCTACAAAGCAGGTCCCTGGCTACAGAGGGGGGTCCCTGGCTACAGAGGGGGGTCCCTGACTACAGAGGGGGGTCCCTGACTACAGGGGGTCCGACTAAGAGGGGTTCCTGACAACAGAGGGGGGGGGGTCTGACTAACAGGGGGTCCCTGGCTATAAGGGGGGGCTCTGACTAAGGGTCCTGGCTACAAGGGGGCTCTGACTACAGGGGGTCCCTGGCTACAAGGGGGGTCCCTGGCTATAAGGGGGGCCCCGACTACACGGGGTCCCTGGCTACCTAGGTGGCCCTGGCGACCTACAGGGGGCCCCTGACTACAAGGAAGGCCCTGGCTACCTAAAAGGGGTCCCTGGCTACAAAGGGGGGTCCCTGGCTACAACGGGGGCCCCCGGCTACAAAGGGGGGCCCTGGCTACAAAAGGGGCCATGGCTGCAAAAGGGGCCATGGCTGCAAAAGGGGCCCTGACTGCAAAAGGGGCCCTGACTACAAGGGGACCCCTGACTACAAGGGGGCCCATGGCTACCTAAAGGGGGGCCCTGGCTACCTAAAAGGGGGGCCCTGGCTACAAGGGGGCCCCTGACTACAAGGGGGCCCATGGCTACCTAAAGGGGGGCCCTGGCTAACTAAAGGGTGCCCTGGCTACCAGGGGGCCCGGACTACAAGGGGGGCCCTGGCTACTAAAGTGGGGCCCTGGCTACAAGGGGGGGCCTGGCTACAAGGGGGGGGGCCCTGGCTACAAGGGTGGGGGGCCCTGGCTACAAGGGGGGGGGGGGCCCTGGCTACAAAGAGGGCCCTGGCTACAACGAGGGCCTCGAGTACTAAAGGGGCCCTGACTACAAGGGGTCCCTGGCTACCTACAGGGGTCCCTGACTACAAAGGGGGCCCTGGCTACCTACAGGGGGCCCTGGCTACCTAAAAGGGGTCCTGACTACTAGGGGGGGCCTGGCTACCTAAAGGGGGGCCCTGGCTACAAGGGGGCACTGACTACCTACAGGGGGGCCCTGACTACCTAAAGGGGGGCCCTGACTACAAGGGGGGCCCTGACTACCTAAAGGGACGCCTTGACTACCTACAGGGGGGCCCTGACTACAAAGGGGGCCCTGGCTACCTAAATACTAAAGGGGCCCTGACTACCTACACAGTAGGCAAAGGGGGGGTGGCATGACTTCCTGCACACTAGCTAAAGGAGGCCCCTAACTACCTGTATACCTAACGGAGACCCCTAACTGCCTGCAAACTACCTAAAGGAGGCCTTAACTGCCTGTATACTACTTCATGGGAAGCCCTAACTGCCTGTATACTACCTGAAGGGGGTCCCTAACTGCTTGCAGTCTATATAAAGGTGACCCTAACTACCTACAGCTTACCTAACTGGGAGAAACCACCTACCTACAGATTGGGGCCTTGCCTATTTGCCTACCTACCTAGGGTCTTGTCTACCTACCTGGTAATATAATTGAGAGGGCAGCAGCCCATAGTTGTAGCATAATCTTCAGGGGGTTAGTCCTTTCCCCACCCTCCAAACCCTTAGGATACTAGGCCTCTAAGTTATGGCTTGTACCCGCTCTCCCACCCCTGGGAAGTTTGTACAGAGGTGGGAATAGATAAAGAGGTGCTGGAAAATTGGGGATTCTAAGATATTTGTGTGTAATTTCTGCAGGGATGAGCTGTGTCCGGGACAAGTCATCATGGCGGTGTGGAACGGATGCAGAAGAGAAGGGAATAAGAACGGATCATAAGAGAAGAGAACAACTCATCAGATAGGACATCTCCGGTGAGTCCCTGATTTCAGGGGTTATTTTACTTCTATATTGGATCAGTGCTGTATTCACTGTAATGTGATGTGACCTGAGCTGGTGTCTGACCTCTATGTGGTCTCTATATGGCGGTGTTGTAGGTTATACCTGAGCTGGTGTCTGACCTCTATGTGGTCTCTATACAGTGGTGTTGTAGGTTATACCTGAGCTGGTGTCTGACCTCTATTTAGTCTCTATATGGCGGTGTTGTAGGTTATACCTGAGCTGGTGTCTGACCTCTATGTGGTCTCTATATGGCAGTGTTGTAGGTTATACCTGAGCTGGTGTCTGACCTCTATGTGGTCTCTATATGATGGTGTTGTAGGTTATACCTGAGCTGGTGTCTGACCTCTATGTGGTCTCTATATGGCAGTGTTGTAGGTTATACCTGAGCTGTTGTCTGACCTCTATGTGGTCTCTATATGGTGGTGTTGTAGGTTATACCTGAGCTGGTGTCTGACCTCTATGTGGTCTCTATATGGCAGTGTTGTAGGTTATACCTGAGCTGGTGTCTGACCTCTATGTGGTCTCTATATGGTGATGTTGTAGGTTATACCTGAGCTGGTGTCTGACCTATATGTGGTCTCTATACAGTGGTGTTGTAGGTTATACCTGAGCTGGTGTCTGACCTCTATGTGGTCTCTATATGGCAGTGTTGTAGGTTATACCTGAGCTGGTGTCTGACCTATATGTGGTCTCTATATGGCAGTGTTGTAGGTTATACCTGAGCTGGTGTCTGACCATTATGTGGTCTCTATATGGCGGTGTTGTAGTTATACCTGAGCTGGTGTCTGATCTCTATGTGGTCTCCATATGGTGTTGTAGGTTATACCTGAGCTGGTGTTTGACCTCTATGTGGTCTCTATATGGTGGTGTTGTAGGTTATACCTGATGTGTCTGACCATGTGCTCGTAATGCGGTGTTGTGGTTATACCTGGCTGGTGCTGATCATATGTGGTTGCATATGGTTTGTAGTTATACCTGAGCGGGTGTCTGACCTCTATGTGGTCTCTATATGGCAGTGTTGTAGGTTATACCTGAGCTGGTGTCTGACCACTATGTGGTCTCTATATGGCGGTGTTGTAGGTTATACCTGAGCTGGTGTCTGATCTCTATGTGGTCTCCATATGGTGTTGTAGGTTATACCTGAGCTGGTGTTTGACCTCTATGTGGTCTCTATATGGCGGTGTTGTAGGTTATACCTGAGCTGGTGTCTGATCTCTATGTGGTCTCCATATGGTGTTGTAGGTTATACCTGAGCTGGTGTTTGACCTCTATGTGGTCTCTATATGGCGGTGTTGTAGGTTATACCTGAGCTGGTGTCTGACCTCTATGTGGTCTCTATATGGCGGTGTTGTAGGTTATACCTGAGCTGGTGTCTGATCTCTATGTGGTCTCCATATGGTGTTGTAGGTTATACCTGAGCTGGTGTCTGACCTCTATGTGGTCTCTATATGGCAGTGTTGTAGGTTATACCTGAGCTGGTGTCTGACCACTATGTGGTCTCTATATGGCGGTGTTGTAGGTTATACCTGAGCTGGTGTCTGATCTCTATGTGGTCTCCATATGGTGTTGTAGGTTATACCTGAGCTGGTGTTTGACCTCTATGTGGTCTCTATATGGCGGTGTTGTAGGTTATATCTGAGCTGGTGTCTGATCTCTATGTGGTCTCCATATGGTGTTGTAGGTTATACCTGAGCTGGTGTTTGACCTATATGTGGTCTCTATATGGCGGTGTTGTAGGTTATACCTGAGCTGGTGTCTGACCTCTATGTGGTCTCTATATGGCAGTGTTGTAGGTTATACCTGAGCTGGTGTCTGACCTCTATGTGGTCTCTATATGGCGGTGTTGTAGGTTATACCTGAGCTGGTGTCTGACCACTATGTGGTCTCTATATGGCGGTGTTGTAGGTTATATCGGCTCCGGTATAATGCCAGTGTACATGTGTCCCTGATTGACCCTGTGATAGGAGTTACACTTATACTTTCCTGCTGGTGTTTATTTTAGAAGGTGGTGAGGTGCGTGACCAAGGGAAACGTGGAGGGGGATATTGTATGTGGGTGGAGGGGGATATGTGTGGGTGGAGGGGGATATGTATGTGGTGCAGGATATTGTATGGGTGGGGGATATGTATTGGTGAGGGGATATTGTATGCGGGTGGAGGGGGATATTGTATGTGGGTGGAGGGGGATATGGATAGAGCTAATTAGCCCTGTGTCTATGATATGTTAGACTGACATATGTGTGAGATACAGATGACTGTTCGTATGACTACATCAGTTCTGTTTTGAACACTGTATTATGTGGTAAAATGGGCGCATTTATGTCCGAGAGGCCGGTAATATTTTCATGTACAGTAGGGTGGGCACCCGAAGATCAATTCCCCTGTGGGCCCCAGACCCCCCAGTCCGACATTGATTGTAAGTGGTGTTGGTTACCATTGAGTAAAAGCTATATGATACATTTAGAAATCTACAGTAGATGCACCTAGTGCTACTGCATTTAGAACTGCCTATACACAGAGCCTTAAACAACGTGCTTTCTCAGATTGGATGCTGAATGGAGCCACTAAAAAGGTTTCCAATATTTCCAGGAATAACTCGCTAAAACCTAAATCTACTCTTTCCAAACAACAGCCACTTGTATTTCCAACCACGTTTTCCACTGAGTTTAAAGAAATCTCTAATATTTTTCATAAATACTTAATTGTACTATATTAATGATCCCAGATATTACCGCATTCTGCAGCAGGGATGTAAATGTGTATGAAAAAAGGCCCCCACTTTGGGAAATATTCTTTCTCCCTCTTTGTTACCACCTCTCAATGCTGCAAACATACATGGCTTAAAAAAATAGGCAGTTGTAAATGCGGTAGTTCTAGATGTGCCGATGTATCATTTAACTTTTGCTCAATCGTAACCAACACCACTTACAGTTATATTAACTGCAACACCAGTCATGTCGTATATTTAATTACCTGTTCACTCTGCCATCTACAATATGTCAGCAGTACCTCTTGTCCGCTCAAAGTGGGGATTCGCTGTCACTGATCTGACACCCAGTGTTACACCTTTTGTCAGATTTCGGCAGGTTCTTCTCACTGTATCAGTGTCCATTCTCGCGATACATCATCACTTATGATTCAGGGCATAGAGAGAGTAGTGGCACCTGTTCGCGGAGGGGATCATCTCTGTACGTTTTAGGGTCGTGAAGCTTTTTGGGATGTTTGTATTAAAAACATATGCTCCATTCACATGCATTGTCAGCGGCGCGTAAGCAGCGCAAACAATTGACATGTCACTTCTCTCCCTGGGCATACAATACGATTGTATTATACACCCAGGGAGATGAGGCGTATTTCATAATTCTCTATGAGAGCTATGAATTACCGTAATTGCTGCGCGCATTTTGCTGCGTATAAAGGGCAAATACGCAGCATAATGCACGCCGCAATTATGCCGTGTGAACATACCCTTAGTGTTATATTATTAAATTGTATTTAAAAAGCTTTCTTAAATAGCATTGCTCTGATTTCAATACATAAATGGTTAATCTTTTTTTCATATGATGCTTTTATATATTTGACCCTACTTTCTATCATGTGATTGTCGGCGGAACCAGTGATTGGTTTCCGCAGACCTATTTTAACCTGTCTGTTTCAGCAGTGGATTATGATGAAGGGTGCATAGCACCTGAAACGCGCCAGCCCTCTGCCCTGTTTTTTTCATGTTTTTTTTGCCTGGTTTGTCATGTTTTTATATTCATAATAAAGGAGCTTTCATTTCAGAACGCTGGAGTGCAATTCTATTTTCTTCTGCAGCTCTAAGGAATAGAGCAGCAGACTGAGCTATTCCATAAAGCAATTAAACACAAACCTTGACAAATTCATATCCTACCCAAAGCAAGATCAGGCTCTTTTGGCCTCTATCAGGTAATAGGGGTGTATGGATACGTTTACCATACTTACTGAGAGGTTTCCTAGTGGATATGGTAAACATACTATGCTAGCTCAGTGGTAGAACAGCACAATTCAAGTTAGTAATACTTGTAAAACATAAACATTTTCTCTAAAAGTTCACCCATACAACTGTTTAATAGTTATTTTATGGACAACACTGTAAAAAGACTGCCAATGCTGTACCTGCAAATGCCATGCTATTTGTAGAATGTTTCATCCAGGCTTGGACTGGCCCACAGGGGAGCAGATGAAACATCTGGGCATGGTGGGGCTGCTTTTCAAGGAGAAAGACAAACAAAAAGAGGAATAAAGCAAGAGGAATGCGCAGGCATGTACTGTATCTGTAGGGGGGGCCTCTAAACTCAACTCCAACCATAGCTACTACCGTGTTTCCCTGAAAATAAATTAAAAGACAAATGGTCAAGCACACCTACAAGGTATGGAGAATAACGGGTGCATAAGTGGAAATGACCAGTAGCAAAAAATATATCCACTGCACAGGACATCCCCCCTGTAAATAAGACCTAGTGCGATTTGTTTCAAGCTTAGAAATATAAGGCCTCCCCTGAAAATAAGACCTAGCGGCAGTCATTGCTACAAGAGCACCTATCACCTCCACACAAACACACACACATTGATAATAGATGAAATTATAAGACTTCTCAAATACGTCATTAACAAACCAGAGGATTTACCTCAGTATTAAAGGTTGATGGGGTTTACTTTCCCTTTGCAAGTCAGGAGATCCTACAGGAAGCTGTGGAACCAACTCTGCAGGGGGAGCTAACTGCATAGCTGCTTGTACAGGGTGATCTGAGTCTCTCACCACGTACACTGCAGGCACAGCACACTGATGAGAAAGTGGGACTGAGGTTACCTGTTGCTTCAGAGTATGGCGGCTTATGCTGATGTTTGTGATGACTACAGTATATTAATAAATTATGATTTTTTTTTGTTCAACAATAAATGTGATTCTTGTTCATGTAAAAATAAGACAACCACTGAAAATAAGACCTTGTGCATCTTTAGGAGCAAAAATTAATATAAGACACTGTCTTATTTTTGGGGAAACAGGGTAGAAGAAAATATATCCCTACATATAGTAGCCATGTCTAAGGAGCCCTACAGGATCCTCAACGCTAGTCATCATGGCCCAACAACAGGTCATGTTTTCTGGATTTTTTGAGTTTTGGACATATGTTATAATTATGTTCAGTACATTCTATGGGAAGATCCTGAAAACATGACCTTTTGGTGGGCCTTGAGGAATGAAGTTGAGGAACATTGCATTAGAGCTCCAAACCCATTGTAGATACCAATATCCCATTATAGAGAACGAGTCATTAGAAAATATTTATTCTTGTTGTTGACACATTGTTTAAAACGTGTTTTTATGTTAAAGATATTTTAAGAAATGTTAGTGATGTTTTTCTTATTTTTTTGTGTCACTACCTATATTTAAAAAAAAAATCATAATGCACTTTTTACTTTGGCCACTGATAATAGTCTGACACCTCTGAAAAATTGTCAGTATTTTCCTTATTGTCATCACAGACAGGATTACACTGAAATGAGACACCCATGTATACAGAGTATCCACCTTTCACAGTAGGAGATGGTCACAGCTCATCTCCTCCTGTTTTTTTCACAGGTGACAGAGCATGCCTAGAAAGCTCTCCTATAGAAGTCAACGGGTCTGCTCCTGTTCACAGGCTCCTATGTCAATGTAGCTGCTATAAAGCATCTCTATAAATGTCGTTCAAAGCAGCTTGGGCGAAATGGCTTCCCCAAAAATCCTATGCAATAAACAGAATTAAAATATCTACAATTGGAAAATAAAGACAGCTAAGAAAAAACGAATCTGTCTCGATTCTGGTTTCAACCCCTTAACAGTACATGGCATATACACTCACCGGCCACTTTATTAGGTACACCATGCTAGTAACGGGTTGGACCCCCTTTTGCCTTCAGAACTGCCTCAATTCTTCGTGGCATAGATTCAACAAGGTGTTGCAACGATGCTCAATTGGTACCAAGGGGCCCAAAGAGTGCCAAGAAAATATTCCCCACACCATGACACCACCACCACCAGCCTGAACCGTTGATACAAGGCAGGATGGATCCATGCTTTCATGTTGTTGACGCCAAATTCTGACCCTACCATCCGAATGTCGCAGCAGAAATCGCGACTCATCAGACCAGACAACGTTTTTCCAATCTTCTACTGTCCAATTTCGATGAGCTTGGGCAAATTTGAGCCTCAGTTTCCTGTTCTTAGCTGAAAGGAGTGGCACCCGGTGTGGTCTTCTGCTGCTGTAGCCCATCTGCCTCAAAGTTTCGCCGTACTGTGCGTTCAGAGATGCTCTTCTGCCTACCTTGGTTGTAACGGGTGGCTATTTGAGTCACTGTTGCCTTTCTATCAGCTCGAACCAGTCAGCCCATTCTCCTTTGACCTCTGTCATCAACAAGGCATTTCCGCCCACAGACTGCCGCTCACTGGATGTTTTTTCTTTTTCGGACCATTCTCTGTAAACCCTAGAGATGGTTGTGCGTGAAAATCCCAGGAGATCAGCAGTTTCTGAAATACTCAGACCAGCCCTTCTGGCACCAACAACCATGCCACGTTCAAAGGCATTCAATCACCTTTCTTCCCCATACTGATGCTCGGTTTGAACTGCAGGAGATTGTCTTGACCATGTCTACATGCCTAAATGCACTGAGTTGCCGCCATGTGATTGGCTGATTAGAAATTAAGTGTTAACGAGCAGTTGGACAGGTGTACCTAATAAAGTGGCCGGTGAGTGTATATCCTTCATAAAGGCGTTAAGGGTGCATTGCGCTGGCTCACTTGCTGAGGCTGCTCTCTACACGGCAGGTGCATGCTGGTAATTACAGCCAGCTTCTGCTGTTAGCAGCTGGGATTGGAGATAACTCAAATCCCAGCCACTTACAGTAGATGCTGCGGTCGGCCATCTGATCTTCCCCTCGAAAACAGGATTGCAGAGTGTTATTTGATTGTAATGGCAGCTGGAAGCCTAATGAAGGCCCTTAGATCTGCCGTGATTGTATAATAATAATAATAATAATAATAATAATAATAATAATAATAATATTAATAGAAAAAATCTGATCACTATATACTACAGCACATACAGTAGAAACCAGTTTATATACAATATATAAAGAGACACATATACATGTTTTTCTCACTATCTGACATGAAATCAGAATAAACCTTACCTGTTTTAGGTCAATTAGGATTACCAAAATTATTTATATTTGCCAAATGCCAGAATAATGAGAGAGATAATTTTTGAGGCATTTTTATTACTCTCTGCAAAGTCAAAAGTTTGCATACATTTTATTAGTATTTGGTGGCTTTGCCCTTAAACTGTATGACTTGTGTCAACCATTTTGGATATCCTTCCACAAGCATCTCACAATAGTCCGTAGGAATTTTGGCAGATTCCTCCTGACAGAACTGGTCTAACTGAACCATGTTTGTAGGTCACCTTGCTCATATCTGCCTTTTCAGCTTTGCCCATACATTTTCAATAGGATTGAGATCAGGGCTTTGTGATGGCCACTCCAAAAGTGCTCCAGTCCTTTCTGTAACAAAACAACCCCACAACCTGATGCTGCCGCCCCCGTGTTTTACAGTTGGGATGGTGTTCATAGGCTTCCAAGCTTCTCCCTTTTTCCTCCAAACATAACAATGATTATTATGGCCAAAATAGTTCAATTTTAGTTTGGTCAGACCACAGGACATGTCTCCAGAAATGTAGGTCTTTGTTCCTGTGTGCATTTGCAAACATTAATCTGGTTTTTATATTCTTTTGGAGCAATGGCTATTTCCTGGCATAGTGCCCTTTCAGGCCATGTTGATACAGTATTCGTTTCACTGTGGATAATGACGCAATCTTACCAGCTTCCATCAGCATCTTCATAGTGTCTTTTACTTTTGTTCCTGGATTGATGTGCACTTGAATATAATACATGCGATATCACCTGTTCAGGTCATCTAGGGGACTCAATATTGCAGGTAAAAATGTAGAGCAGTGTTTTACAAAATTCAAAAAAATCACAAGTGAAAAAAACGTTTTACATTTGTAATATAAACTTTTTTTGTGCATTTTTGGATGCGTTTTTTGTTGCTTTTTTTGTGCAGAAATGTACAGCTGAAAAACAATGTGAAAACACCCTTAGGGTATGTTCACACAGCGTTTTTCAATCCATTTTTCAAAAGCAATTGAAAAGCGCTGTGTAAAAAGTGTCCAAAGACGTCCCCAAAGTGTGGTGCATGTTTGGATGCATTTTCTGTGCATCAGAAATGCACCCTATAGCTTTAAAGGAGTTGTCCCACTACACAGATTGCTTTTTATGTTAAAGATCTTGCAAAAACAAGTCACTTTGCAACATGTGTCCATTAACAGTGTCCTACCTATTCCTAGATATCCCCTCTTGTATGGGCTGCATCAGTTCCTTAGGTCTCTATGGCTACAGACCTGGTGTCTTAAGCAGCTTGTTACTGCAGGCCAGTAGTAACCAGTAAAGCCAGTAAACACACCTCTGAATTAAAAAATGAAACAGAGAAAACAGGACTGAGGTGAGAGGAATCAATGTACTGAGACAACCCCTTTAAATAGACCGTCTGCTGAGTAAAACAGATCAAGAATTGACATTGATCCAAAATACGCATGAAAAAGACGCATATAAAACACGTATCATCTGAACGCTGATGCGTGTTTTACATTGAAACTAATGTAAATCACACTGCACATTGTTTTCTTCAGAAAGAGGATATGAGGTGCATGTTTTCATTGTATTTTTGGGGGTTACAGACGTGACTGTTTTACAATTATAACAAGAGAGAACAGTACATGTATACAGCCCTCTATCAGGCTCATCTCCTCTTTGAAGTCTGGAACCTGTTAAGGTATGTTCACACGGTGTCATTGCGGGCATATACGCCCGAAGTACATTGCACAAATACGGTAATTCATAGCTCTCATTACCTGTCTTATTACATGCCGGGATAAAGAAGTGAGGACACTTTTTTTCTGGTGTGGAAAGTGAGTGTCTATGGGAGCTGGCACAGAGCTTTTTAGAAGTATGCGCTGGCCAGCACGTACTTCTACAACAGCTGGCGTATAGCGTCGCGTACAATACGCGCTGCTTTATGCCACAAAGACACTGTGTGAACTCACCCTTAGACATTTTATGGTAAATCTTGTGGATCTGCCATGATCATGTCAGAAATAAATACTTTTTTGAGGAAGAAATCTAGAGGTAATATAGATACTGGATTGCTCATATAGGTTGCTTAAAATAGTATATACAGCTCTACAGTGCCATCCATACAGTGCTCACCATAACAGTGCCAACCCCACAGTGCCCACATTAACAGTGTGAGCTATACAGTGCCCACTGTAATAGTGAAGGCCATAAAGTGGCTATCATAACATTGTTAGCCATATAGTGAGCACCGTAAAAGTGGCCACTATAACATTTTCAGCCATAACGTGCCGACCATAACAGTGCCAGCCAGAGAGCGTCTACCATAACAGTGCCAGCCATACATTGCCCACCATTAGAGTGCTAGACATACAGGGCAACATGTATGAACATTGGCGCTGACAGGCCAGTTGTAAATCGCTTTAAGGTAGTGTAAAATGTGCCAGAATGTATGAACCTGTTCTTCTGCAGGTCATACATACAGGCGCAGTGTAGTGCCAATACGACAAGTTTGGTTCAGGCAGATCACCTCTAGTTTGGTGTCTCTGTTCTAACTGTTATGTGCCTAGGTTTGGCGTCAAAGAATCATGAATATGTCTAATCCTATGAATGTGGTGCAATGCCCCCAAAATGGCCCCTAATCTTTGGCGCATTAAAAAGTGTTGCGCAGGCGCTTATCGTGCCAAAGTTTGGAGTGCGACTGTTCATACCTGTATAGAACAAGCTTTTTGATGTCAGAAAACTGTCACCCTGTCTGTTTATTAGACAGTAATAATACATTTTCCCCAAAGTACTGTATTTAGTGTGACAGAGTGTCTGGACTGGTCCTGGAGGGAGTATATATCTGCCCAAGATTCATTATGTCTGCCGGGTAGCAAGCAACCAGAAAGAGAAGAGTCAGAGATCGAAAAGATCTCTATGTGTAGGGTTTAGTAAAACCATACATGCCAACTCTCCCGCTTTTGGCAGGGGGGTCCCGCTAATTGGGGTTCCCCCCCGCCCCTACCGGCAGAGTTGGCATTCCTTCTTTAAATTACCGCGGCGCAGGAGTAGCGCTGGTGCGCTACTCTTGCGCCGCCGGGCCGCTCCTACAGGCGGGTGAAGCGGCCGCAGCGGCCGCTTCTCCCGCCCGGAGTCTCGCTGTGCAGGGAGGAGGTAGGAGGGATCACTCCCTCCTCCCGCTGTATGTACAGCGCCGGTGTGCGCCGTACATACAGGTCAGCAACGCAGGGGAAGTGACGCGCGGCTGCGCTCACTTCCCTGCGACGCTGAGGAGATCGGAGATGTCCGGAGCTGCAGGAGCCTGGTGAGGTAAGTGGATTTTATTATTTTATTTTTATTAGCTACATGGGGGGCTCTACCTGGCTTCTAAAGGGGGCAACTACCTACCTGGCTACTAAAGGGGGCACTACCTGGCTTCTAAAGGGGCAACTACCTACCTGGCTACTAAAGGGGGCAACTACCTACCTGGCTACTAAAGGGGGCACTACCTGGCTTCTAAAGGGGGCAACTACCTACCTGGCTACTAAAGGGGGCAACTACCTACCTGGCTTCTAAAGGGGGCAACTACCTACCTGGCTACTAAAGGGGGCAACTACCTACCTGGCTACTACAGGGGGCACTACCTGGCTTCTAAAGGGGGCAACTACCTACCTGGCTACTAAAGGGGGCACTACCTGGCTACTAAAGGGGGCACTACCTGGCTTCTAAAGGGGGCAACTACCTACCTGGCTTCTAAAGGGGGCAACTACCTACCTGGCTAATAAAGGGGGCACTACCTGGCTTCTAAAGGGGGCAACTACCTACCTGGCTTCTAAAGGGGGCAACTACCTACCTGGCTACTAAAGGGGACACTACCTGGCTTCTAAAGGGGGCAACTACCTACCTGGCTTCTAAAGGGGGCAACTACCTACCTGGCTACTAAAGGGGGCACTACCTGGCTTCTAAAGGGAGCAACTACCTACCTGGCTACTAAAGGGGGCACTACCTGGCTTCTAAAGGGGGCAACTACCTACCTGGCTTCTAAAGGGGGCAACTACCTACCTGGCTACTAAAGGGGCACTACCTGGCTTCTAAAGGGGGCACTACCTACCTGGCTTCTAAAGGGGGCAACTACCTACCTGGCTTCTAAAGGGGGCAACTACCTACCTGGCTACTAAAGGGGGCACTACCTGGCTTCTAAAGGGGGCAACTACCTACCTGGCTAATAAAGGGGGCACTACCTGGCTTCTAAAGGGGGCAACTACCTACCTGGCTTCTAAAGGGGGCAACTACCTACCTGGCTACTAAAGGGGGAACTACCTGGCTTCTAAAGGGGGCAACTACCTACCTGGCTTCTAAAGGGGGCAACTACCTACCTGGCTACTAAAGGGGGCACTACCTGGCTTCTAAAGGGGGCACTACCTACCTGGCTACTAAAGGGGGCACTACCTGGCTTCTAAAGGGGGCAACTACCTACCTGGCTTCTAAAGGGGGCACTACCTGGCTTCTAAAGGGGGCAACTACCTACCTGGCTTCTAAAGGGGGCAACTACCTACCTGGCTACTAAAGGGGGCACTACCTGGCTTCTAAAGGGGGCAACTACCTACCTGGCTTCTAAAGGGGGCACTACCTGGCTTCTAAAGGGGGCAACTACCTACCTGGCTTCTAAAGGGGCAACTACCTACCTGGCTACTAAAGGGGGCACTACCTGGCTTCTAAAGGGGGCAACTACCTACCTGGCTTCTAAAGGGGGCAACTACCTACCTGGCTACTAAAGGGGGCACTACCTGGCTTCTAAAGGGGGCAAGTACCTACCTGGCTTCTAAAGGGGGCAACTGCCTACCTGGCTTCTAAAGGGGGCAACTACCTACCTGGCTACTAAAGGGGGCACTACCTGGCTTCTAAAGGGGGCAACTACATCCTGGCTTCTAAAGGGGGCAACTACCTACCTGGCTACTAATGGGAGCACTACCTGGCTACTAAAGGGGGCACTACCTGGCTTCTAAAGGGGGCAACTACCTACCTGGCTTCTAAAGGGGGCAACTACCTACCTGGCTACTAAAGGGGGCACTACCTGGCTACTAAAGGGGGCAACTACCTACCTGGCTTCTAAAGGGGGCAACTACCTACCTGGCTACTAAAGGGGGCAACTACCTGGCTTCTAAAGGGGGCCACTACCTGACTACTAAAGGGGGCAACTACCTGGCTTCTAAAGGGGGCAACTACCTGACTACAAAGGGGGCAACTACCTGGCTACAAGGGGGCATCTACCTGCCTGTAAGGGGCACTACCTGGTTATGGGGGGGGGCTACTACCTGGCTATAAGGGCATCTACCTGGCTTTCTTCCAAAGCCATTATGCAGCTAGGCGGAGTGGGTGTGGCTTTTTGAAAGGGCGTGTCACACAAAAAAGATGGGCGTGTCCATGCAAATGTTTGCTACGCGCGCCGCCCTCTTCAATCTCCTGCTTTTCCATTTTCAAAAGTTGGCAACTATGAGTAAAACCCATTTGCAAGGGCTGGTTTGCTGGAGTGGGGATAGCGAGGGTGGGCCCCACTCCACCTGGACAGTCCGGGTCTTGGGCTGCCTGATTAGGCCCAGGTGTGTCTGCCTCATATAATGTCAGAGCTGTAGACACACACTCTCTCACTCTGGGACAGGTTTGCTACAAACCTGTGGGAGCCCCTATTTGTGGTACAGTAATACTGGTGTGTTTGGTGACTGGTATAAGGCCAGCACTGTGTTAGACAGGAATTCCTGATGTATAGTTAGAGCCGGACAAGCATAGGATTTGTTTTGTTTGTTTTGTTTTATGTACCACATGCTAAACAATAAAACTGTCTGCGGTCAGTTTTAAACAAACTTTCCTTGTCGTTTGGACTTCTGTGCCCGCTGAGCTGTGCCCGTCTACCCAGGAGACGACCAACCCGCTACCTAATCCCTTACAAGTGGTGGAGGATGCGTAAGCATTAATTTTTGGCACAGAAAAAGCAAACTGGAAATTTAAAGGGCCGGAGTCCTATATTTTTTTTCTCAAAATGGAGGATGTAATCAAAGCGATGTTGCAAGCGGTGGCATCGCAACAGGAGGCTACCCGTGTGCAGCAGGAGGCTACCAGAGTGCGCCAAAGAACGATGGAGGAAACAAGCCGCAGGCTGACAACGCAACTCGAGGCTACACAGGAGGAGCAGAGAAAAGACCGGGAGACCCTAAAAGTTGTCGTGCAGCAACTTGCCAGTGTCGCAGGACGGGCCCCAGGTGTTGCAGAAGCTACTCATGCCTCCATAAGAGCCAGCCATTTTCTACAAAAGATGACAGCGGCTGATGACGTGGAAGCCTACCTGACCACCTTTGAAAGAACTGCCGAACGAGAGTGTTGGCCAAAGGAACAGTGGGCAGGACTTTTGGTACCCTTCCTTTCAGGAGAACCCCAAAAGGCCTATTATGACCTGGAAACTCGTGATGCTATGAACTATGACCTGCTAAAAAAGGAAATTTTAACCCGCCTCGGAGTCAAGATTTCTGCTCGCGCCCAGCGGGTGCACAACTGGGCCTACAACATGGACAAACCTCCACGCTCCCAAATGCATGACCTCATACACCTGACCAAAAAGTGGTTGCAGCCGGAGATCCTGACAGGCCCCCAGATGGTGGAACGGGTGGTGATGGACCAGTACCTGAGATCCCTCCCAGTTACCTTACGCAAGTGGGTAAGCCATGGAGACCCCAAAAGTGCTGATCAGATGGTGGAGATGGTGGAGAGGTATACCGCAGCAGAGGAACTGATGGGTCTGCCACAGCGCCCCCTAGCCCCACCGCGGAGAGCTCCAGGACATCCTGGTAAGACTGTTCTAAGGGAAAAGGGGGCTGGAAGATCTGATATGTTTGTGCATGCACATGGAGAGACTGATGACCCAGATTCTAGAAGCCGGCAAGCCGTGCCAGGGAAATCAGGGCTCTACAAGAGACTTAGTAAGGACATAATAAAATGCTTCCGATGTCAGACGTCAGGTCATATGGTTGCCAATTGCCCACTGTACGATGATTCTATGCAATGTGATGTCTCGTATATAAACCGCCGTTTATCCCTGTATGCTAAGCGTGCATGTGTAGCATTTCCGGGTGCTGGGGGTGAGACACATATGTGTTCTATTACTGTAGGAGGTAACAAGGGGAAGGCATTGTTAGACTTGGGTAGTTTGGTGACCTTAGTAAACGCCGATTTAGCGAAACCAGAAACGCGTCTGAAAAAAACCATAGGGGTGACCTGTAT
The DNA here is from genome assembly GCA_025379985.1 of Phyllomedusa bahiana. Taxonomy (NCBI): domain Eukaryota; kingdom Metazoa; phylum Chordata; class Amphibia; order Anura; family Hylidae; genus Phyllomedusa; species Phyllomedusa bahiana. The sequence goes on from JAODAL010001913.1 coordinate 172,378, forward strand.
ACATGGGGACACTCGCCATTACGTCACGGCTATAGTGGATGTCTGTACACTGTTTGGTGCCGTACAATTTATGGTGGGAGTAGTGCCGTTCTTAATGCATGATGTCATCTTGGGGCGGGACTTCCCACATTTTTGGGAATTATGGGGACATAAGGTCTCTCATACCCTACCGGTGAGTGAGGCCAAAGTTGAGGAGGAACCTTTTCCCTATTCGGTTATGGCTGGGGAAGAAGATGAACCCCATGAGGGGGTATAATCAGAGGGTCAAAGCAGTCCAGAGCCCCCTAGTGACAGAATGCCTGATCTTGAGGACCAGTAAGGCAGAGCAGTTAAAAGATCCCACCCTTGCCAGGGCTCGGGAAAATATTAAAGTGATTGACGATAACCCGGTGGAACCTGACACCAGACTTGCCTTCCCCTACATGGCTATAAGGCGGGACTTGTTGTACCAAGTGGTAAGAAGGGGAGAAGAGCTGGTGGAGCAACTGGTCGTCCCAAAGGTTTTATCGAAGGATGGTACTAGAACTGGCCCACGGTCACCTAAAGGGGGGGCATTTGGGAGTTGAAAAAACTACCGAGAGAATCCTTCAACGGTTCTTTTGGCCGGGGGTTCATAAAGATGTGAGAGATTTTTGTGAATCCTGCCCGGAGTGCCAGCTGTCGGCCCCTAGACCACACTATCGTAGCCCTCTGGTCCCCGTCCCAATAATTGAGGTGCCTTTGGAAAGAATAGCAATGGATTTGGTGGGTCCTATTGTCAAATCTGCTCGAGGCCACCAGCATATTCTCGTCATCATGGACTATGCCACGCGGTATATGGAAGCTATACCCTTGCGTAACACATCATCCAAGGCTATTGCTAAGGAACTAGTGCAGGTGTTTAGCCGGATGGGGTTACCGAAGGAAATACTGACGGATCAGGGTACCCCCTTTATGTCCCGAGTCATGAAGGAGCTGTGTAAACTGTTCCAAGTTAAACAACTGCGTACCTCTGTCTACCATCCGCAGACTGATGGATTGGTAGAGAGGTTTAATAAAACCCTCAAAGCCATGCTGAAGAAAGTGGTGGACAAAGATGGGAAAAACTGGGACTTCCTGCTCCCATATCTCATGTTTGCCATCCGTGAGGTCCCCCAATCTTCTACAGGGTATTCCCCGTTTGAGTTACTGTACGGCCGTCACCCTAGGGGCCTTCTAGACATAGCAAAATAAGCCTGGGAGGAAGAAGCGACTCCCTATAGGAGTGTCATTGAACACGTGGCACAAATGCAGGATCGGATCGCGGCCGTAATGCCAATTACCAATAATGCCAATATGGCTCAGGAAGCCCAACAAAGGGTTTATAACCGTAGTGCCAGGATACGTACTTTTGCACCAGGGAACCGAGTTCTGGTACTCATCCCCACAGTGGAGAGCAAGTTCTTAGCAAGTTCTTAGCCAAGTGGCTAATCGAAAAAATAAATGAGGTGAACTATAAGATCCGTCAGCCAGGTAGGAGGAAGCCCGAGCAAGTGTACCACATTAATCTTATAAAGCCGTGGAAAGATCGACTGTCACTTGCCACAGACACCTCATTCCCACCAGAGCAGCTGAGCTTGGAGGAAACCTTGTTGCCCGAGGTAAAGGTAGCTGACACCCTTTCCAAAATGCAAAAGGCCGAAGTACGAGCATTCCTTTTTCAAAACAAATGGTTTTTCTCGGATAACCCTGGTCGTACGGTCCTCATTAAACACAACATCATTACGGAACCAGGTGCGAGGGTTAAGTTGAGACCATACAGAATACCTGAGGCCAGGAGGGGGGTTATCTCGGAAGAAGTAAGGAAGATGCTGGAACTTGGGGTAATTGAGGAGTCCCATAGCCAGTGGTCCAGCCCCATAGTTCTGATCCCCAAGCCAGATGGCAGCTGGAGGTTTTGCAACGACTTCCGGAAGCTAAATTCCATCTCAAAGTTTGACGCTTACCCGATGCCACGGGTGGATGAGCTGATTGACAGACTGGGCAATGCACGGTACATATCAACGCTAGACCTAACCAAAGGGTACTGGCAAATCCCCCTGACCGATGAGGCAAAAGAAAAAACTGCCTTTGCCACTCCGGACGGTTTATTCCATTATGTGGTGTTGCCGTTTGGGTTACATGGGGCGCCGGCCACTTTCCAGAGGGTTATGGATAGGGTTTTGAGACCCCATAGTCAGTATGCCGCTGCCTATCTGGATGATATAATCATCCAAAGTCCAGATTGGGAATCCCATCTCCCTCGAGTGCAGGCGGTTATTGATTCTCTATGTGAGGCCGGCTTCACAGCCAATCCAAAAAAGTGTGCCCTTGGTCTAGAGGAGGCCAAGTACCTGGGGTACAACATAGGCCGGGGGTTGGTAAAACCCCAAGTAACCAAGATTGAAGCCATACAGAGATGGCCTCAGCCTGTGAATAAGAAACAAGTGCGTGCTTTCTTAGGTATTACAGGCTACTACAGACGGTTTATACCTAATTTTGCCTCCCTGGCAGCCCCATTGACCGACCTAACCAAAGGAAAAGATTCTGTTATGGTTAAGTGGACACCCCAGGCTGAAAAAGCATTTCAGACCCTTAAGGACCTATTGTGTGCTCAGCCAGTGCTGATAACCCCCGATTTTAAGAAAGGGTTTGTCCTTCAGACTGATGCGTCGGATGTGGGACTGGGGGCGGTACTGTCACAGGTATGGAACGGTGAGGAACACCCGGTGCTCTATTTGAGTAGGAAACTAAGGGCCACATGTATGAAGCTCGCCATGTCGGGGTGCACCTTTTCTCCAGTTTTCCGGCTACCGGGGGCTTGGCTATCCCGGCCAATAAGAGCGCGAGCTACTTTCTCATAGAGTTCTATGGGGAAAAGAAATTCAGAGCGAGCTCTGTTTGTGATTGGCTAAGTTAAACGAGAGTCTTATCATTTGATTTCGGCCATGTACAGTTTTATTCCAGATTGCATTAGAAAACCCATAAGAGCGTCGCTCGCTCTCCCATTGGTCCAAATAACCGCGCCTCTTTTAAGTTAGCCAATCACAAACAGAGCTCGCTCTGAATTTCTTTTCCCCATAGAACTCCAGAGAAAGTAGCTCGCGATCTGATTGGCCGGGATAGCCAAGCCCCCGCTAGCTCAACCAATCAGCTCTTTTCTGCCTTTTTACTGTATTTTGAACTGTCCCGCCTTTGAATATGATTGGTCAATAATTCTCCATAGGTTAGAATGGGCCACTGTCGCTCCTATTCTGATTGGCTGGTTTATGCCGACCAATGAGAAGAGCTTAAACAATTTGAATTACTGTATTTCCCGGCAATTCTCTACATTGCAATTCCTTAGGTAGTGCCGGTCTCGGCGACAAACGCGTTGTTAGGCATTTAACTGAATTATTTTTAGAGAAGGTTTCAGCACTTTTTCTGATAATGTTTTACACTTAATAAAAATTATTTTTTTATTCTTACTCCATGCCGCACGGCACTGAGCGCCGAGATTGCATTGCACCGATCTCTCCATAGACTACAATGGGAGAAGTAGCTCGCGCTCTGATTGGCTGGGATAGCCAAGCCCCCGCTAGTTCAACCAATCAGCTCTTTTCTGCATTTTTACTGTATTTTGAACTGTCCCGCCTTTGAATATGATTGGTCTAAATTTCTCCATAGGTTAGAATGGGTCCCTGTCGCTCCTATTCTGATTGGCCGAGATAGCCAAGCCCCCGCTAGCTCAACCAATCAGCTCTTTTCTGTATTTTTACTGTATTTTGAACTGTCCCGCCTTTGATTTTGATTGGTCAATAGTTCTCCATAGGTTTTAATGGTTCACTGTCGCTCCTATTCTGATTGGCTGGTTTATGCCGACCAATGAGAATAGCTTTCACAATTTGTATTACTGTATTTCCCGGCAATTTCCAAGAACCTAATTCCTGATATTGCGCCGTTCTAGATTTTTGGAAAGTGATTTTTTTAAATTTCTTTTTTATTTTTGAGGTTTGAGCTCTTTTTCTGAGAATGTTTTCCGCCTTTATAAAGACGATTTGTTCGGAATCATACTCCATGCCGCACGGAGCTGAGCGCCGAGATTTCTGTTGCGATCTTCTATTTGTTTCCTCTCATGTTCCGTTCTCGCTTCACTTCGCCTCCGCCGGAGCATTTAGACCAGAATCAACTAGTTCTGCCTGCCGGAGCTGGCGAGCGCTGCAATGCGCCGCACTTTGCCGACTCGCGATCGCACATGCCTCGAAGTATACGAGCGCGCTGCATCCCGCCCCGGAACGCCTACACCGTGCCCACACCGCGCCCATTGCCCGCCCCTTCATGCGGGGCGCAGCTGAAAGTGGCGAACGCTGCGCCTAACACCGCATCCCTGCGTCCGACAGTGTATTCGGGCCGGTGGGACGCAGGATATGCCAGAAACAGGCGAAAAGTCCGTTCATACATGTCGCCCTAAATGTCCACGAAACAAAATATGCAATAGTGGAAAAGGAGTGCCTTGCTATTAAATGGACCCTAGAAGTGCTCCGCTATTATCTACTTGGCCGGCATTTTAAGTTGGTTACAGATCATGCTCCCTTCAAATGGATGTGTGAAAATAAGGAAAAGAATAGGAGGGTCACAAGATGGTTCTTGGCCCTACAGGAATACAAATTTACAGTAAAGCACCGGCCAGGGACCCAAATGAAAAAATGCAGACGCCTTGTCTCGCGCACACTGCCTTATGTCCAGATGTGTTCCAGCCCCGGGTCTGAAACAGGGGGGGGAGATTTGTGACAGAGTGTCTGGACTGGTCCTGGAGGGAGTATATATCTGCCCAAGATTCCTTATGTCTGCCAGGTAAAGAGCAACCAGAAAGAGAAGCGTCAGAGATCTAAAAGATCTCTATGTGTAGGGTTTAGTAAAATCCATTTGCAAGGGCTGGTTTGCTGGAGTGGGGATAACGAGGGTGGGACCCACTCCACCTGGACAGTCCGGGTCTTGGGCTGCCTGATTAAGTTCAGGTGTGTCTGCCTCATATAATGTCAGAGCTGCAGACACACACTGTCTCAGCCTGGGACAGGTTAACTGCTACAAACCTGTGGGAGCTCCTACTTGTGGTACAGTAATACTGTTGTGTTTGGTGACTGGTATTAGGCCAGCACTGTGTCAGAGAGGAATACCTGATGTTTAGTTAGAGCCGGACAGGCATAGGATTTGTTTGTTTATTTTACCACATGCTAAACAATAAAACTGTCTGCGGTCAGTTTTAAACGAACTTTCCTTGTCGTTTGGACTTCTGTGCGCGCTGAGCTGTGCCCGTCTACCCAGGAGACGACCAACCCGCACCCTAATCCCTTCCCTTAGCTATTGCACCAAAACGACCCTTTCATACAGTGTTTTTTTTTTTGCAACAAAGGCAGTTTAATGTTGTGTATTTCTGCCAAAAAACGCAGTGTGTGAAAGCACCCAAATGCTTATAAGAATTATCTGTATCATTTTATTCATCAGCTCAGACATAGTTGCACAATCTAAATGAGGGCAATGTAATGCTCTCTAATGTGGGTGCTCAGCACATTTCAGTGCTATTTCATAATTGGTCATGGTTGTGTGCCAAAGAATTGCAAATGATTTTGCAAGGACATTTCAGAATTGAATGTGTGGTATAAATCACATTAATTTTGACAATTGAAGTTTTTAGAATGACGGGTAAATCATTATTCAGACATAATCTTGTATTCTAGCCACTAAGTTCTTTCCCCAATTAAAGTTATAAATTCTCTTCTGTGCACTCTGCGTTTTCAGAATAATTTGTTAATAATCATTATTTCTGTAGCATCAACCTATCCTTGATGGCTTTACAATCAGATTGTACAGCAAATATACAAAATTAGCTAAAAACAGACCTTTCCTGAAAGAAAAGTAAACCTGGTCGATAAGAGTTTATAATTAAAAGGGTTGTCCCATCTACCAAGACTAGGTCTGAGGCCAGCTCACAGCTCACTATGAGCCAGCCTCAGAGAACAGGTAGATAAATGGCCGGGTATGTGCAGTTCTCCACATTCATTCCTATGGAAGTTGTGATGAGTACTAAATAAACTTAGCTTTGCTCTCTAAATTGCTTTAACCACTTTATTAAAAACAATGTTTTGGTGTTCCCCTCACCTGGCTGATCCTTTCCACAAAAAACGTAACTTCCTTTCATACCTGGCCCAATGAAATCCCTGCTTTTACTGCAGCATATTACCTTTGTTCTTAAAGGGGACCTGTGACATCGCCTGACGTATTTGTTTTAGTAAATTCTTGTGTTCCCTGTGAAATAACAATTCTGCAGCATATTCTCTTCTCTCTGTGTTTTGGTGTTCATCTGTTACTCCTTCTAGAAATGTATTACTGAATTTGTCAACTGGGTGTTACTAGTTTGGGGTGTGTCGCTGCACAGTCTAACATGTCCAATCAGTGCCGACAAGAGGGATGCATCCGTTGAAAACTGGAGTGGTAGCACCCAGCTAACTGATTACGTCAGCAGCAGGAGATCTGTGGGTAAGTATAACTTTTATTTTTTTCCCCCACAATGGCCTCATTGACAAATATTTTTTTTGTGCTGGACAACCCCTTTAATTCCTTGGTTTACTGCTTAGTTCTCAGCCTTGACTAGCTCTTTGTGTTTCCTTTAGAATTCTGGCCCTGTTACTTTGTTTGACTTTCCATTGTCCAGTGCCTCTTAGTTGGTTTTTACTTTGCTGACGTCTGATTTGTTGACTACCGCTCTACCAGCTGATCCACTACTTTACCATTTTTATTTTATGCCATTGGAAATTATGCTGGAGACTGGCAATATAAACCCAGACCTTTTGAGGTGGTGTACTGTGAAAACTAAGGGTGACATGTATGAACGGGGCTGTGCCAGTTTTCTGCTGTGCTTTGAACCAAAAAACCTGTGGTAGCCCTGTCTAACCAATGTAAGAACTTTCCTACACCAAAATGTGGCACAGGCTGTTACAAACCTTACACCCTTCTATGCGCTAATTCTATGGGGGCGTATCCTGTCAGATTGGTACAACGTGCCACATTTATGAATATGTCATAACAAACCGTGGCGCGAAACTGCTGTATCAATCAATTCCAATTTTGTAGCAGTAAGCTGAGACAAATTTTGGCATATACACTCTGGGCAACATGTATGAACGGGACTGCGGCAGATGTCTGGCGTCTTTACAGCCCGATATCAGGCGCAGCCCCGCTGATACATTTTTAAATCTCCCGCACGCCACTCCCGGGCGCATTACATAGCACCTGCGGCGCTTTGTAATGTGCCCGATCTTGGTGAGGCGGGGCGCACTAGAACGGTAGCAAAGCTATAGATTTATAGCTTTGCTACAGCATTTCTAGGCGCATTACAGCTGGAACAGGTAGAGCACTTTCAAGTGGTTTACCTGAGTCAGAACTGTCACCCTAGCGCTAAAATGCGACTGATTTATGACCTGCTGTAGAGCGGGTTCATAGATCAGGCACATTCTAGACTAATGTTAGGCACATGAAATTTGGTGTTAACATGCCAAATTTCCTACATGTCACCCTCTATGTGCCACTTTTTGGTGCATAAATGTGTTTCACAATGGTACACCTCTATAAAGTGCTGTAAGACTCTTTCATACATACTGACGAATGCTACACTATCTGAGATATATGAATATACTTTCATATATGTCCCCCTCAGTCTCAGTTAAAGGTCCACAGTTTTTTTTTTCGAGTAGTTTATTATTTATTGCTTGTAGGTGCACAGCAGTGCCAGTAATTTTGCTCACCAGCAGCTGAATATAGGATTTCTCACTGCTGCCATAGGGTGATGTGACCTACACTCTGAGTTACTGAAACACACAGCATGGTTGTGTGACCCAGAAGTGAATCTCTCGATGTATTTGTATGGGACGTTCAAAGTCAATCGCATAGGAATAAATAAAGAGACTGAGTTTCTGTCATCAGTGTTTTTCAGAAAATCAGAGTGCAGGTTAAGTTGCGTCAGCCAAAAATCCTGTATGCAGCTGCAGGTAAGCAAAGTTACTGGCACTACAGTTTACCTAAAAGATATTTGTAATGAACTAAGGGAAAAATAAACTCTGTACTCTAGGATAGACCATGCTAATCAACTAAAGGCCTTGCAGCAATATTACTCATCTGTTGTCTACCACCGCCACTACCCCCGCCTCCTGCTATGTAATAGTAGCCTGCCTCCTTCCCAAGAGACTACACCAACTGGTCTTTGACTGTCAAGTATTCCAACATCTTTGCTTCTGTGTTGTAAGCAATCTTGACTCTGGAAACTCAAAAAGGAAGTTGAGCACAGGTAAAAAATACAAGTTATCAGTAAATTGTGCCCTCAGCACTCATAACCACAAGATGTAAAATGCAGTCATTATTTGGGACAGCTTATATGAGTGAATGATTTGAAAATGTACAATGGCTATAAACAGTATAAAATTAAACCTGTTCTTATTTTACATGTGATATCCTTGTGAGGGTCCTAACCTAATATGGGATATTGGATTGTATATTCAGTTTTAAGAAAAAGCAAGTGAGCCCTTTGGAATTGCCTAGATTTGTGCATTCATTGCTAATAAAATGTGATCTGATTAATATCTAAGTCATATTTCTAGACAAACACAATCTATTTAAAAGCCATATAACCAGTTGTGCTGTTCATGTGTTTTATTGAGCACATTGAGTAAAACATGAAAAGTACAGGGACAAAAAGTAGGTGAACCCTTGGACTTAACTATTCCCAACATATGACAAAACTGCACGTCATGACGTCAGTAAGGAGATATGAAGAGGACTCACTCGCTAAGCTCCAAGTACCACAGGTGTAAATCAAAGGCTAAACCTGCTGCTAGCGGCCAGGATTGCAATATTAAAGGGGTTGTCTCACTACAAGGATTGCTTTTTTATGGTAAAGATCTTCCTAAAACAAGTCACTTTGCAAAATGTGTCCATTAACAGTATCCGAGCTACCCCCGCTTGTATGGGCTGCATCAGTTCTTCAGGTCGCTATAGCTACAGACCTGTTCATTCTCTCATGATAGGCTGCCAGCGCTGGTTACTATAGCTACAGACTGGGCTTCTACTGTAGGCTAGTAGAAGCCAGTAGACACACCCCTGAATTCAAAATGAAACCAAGAAAAAAGGACTAAGGTAAGATGAAACAATGTAGTGAGACAACCCCTTTAATATTGGAGAACGGTGTACAAGCAATTGCACCCCCTAGTAGTCAAATACCATTGAGGAACTAAAAGTACAAATAAAAAAAAAGTTATAAAAAACAAAGAAATAAAATGTTTGAGGGGCTCATAAAGGTCTATATACAGGAGTATGTAGACACACAATATTATTAGTGATTGCCAGCATTGATTTACTAAGGACAGAAGCTGTCAGACCAATCTGACAGCTTTGGATATTGTGTTTTTAGACTTTGCAAAGGCATTTGACACTGTCCCGCATAAGCGTTTGTTAGGTAAATTAGAATCCAATGGGTTAGAGATAACAGTGTGTAATTGGATTAAAAACTGGCTGCTGGATCGTACTCAGAGAGTGGTGGCAAATGACTCCTACTCTGAGTGGTCCCCGGTTGCGAGTGGGGTGCCGCAGGGCTAAGTATTGGGTCCTCCTTATTTAATGTATTTATTAACGATATAGTGGAAGGGATCTTTCCCGGTTTGATTTTTTTGCACATGACACCAAGCTATGCGGGGTGTGCAATCTATGGAAGATGTCATAAATTGCAAGCAGGGGGAAACCCACTTTTTGGGCATCCATTGGCCGAGGGGTTCAATGTGGTAAAGTAAGGTTCGCATTGGGTTTAAAATAGCTAAAGAATCTATGCCCTAGGGGGGAAAAACTTGGGAATCGCTTGTTGAGAAGATCTGGGCATTTTTGAAATCATGGGTACAGAAAGCATGAAAATGTCAATCAGCTCCTCTAGGGCAAGTAAGATATTGGCGTGTATTAAAAGGGCAGGGACTCCGGGACAAGGTTGTAATTCTCCGCTGTACAAAATTGGTGGCCCTACTTGAATATGCGTTTTTCTGGCCCCAGTTTATAGAAGAGATGTAATGGACTAGAGAAAGTACAAAGATGTAAAAAAACTTATAAGGGGAATGGAGCACTTAGTTATGAGGAGAGGTTAGTAGAATTGAACTTTTTTTTGCTTGAAAAAGACGGTTGGGGGGGACATGTTAATTTATTAAATATAAAATGGTCCCTCAAAAAGTTGGAGAAAAATTTTTTTAAAGTGAACCCCCCTCAAAACAAGGGGACATTCCCTTCACTAGAGAAAAAAGGATTCAATCTCCAGAGGAGAGGCGTTTTCCTGAAAGAACTTGAATTGGGAATAGTCCCTAAGGAGCGGTCACCGGGGGAACGTAAAGTTTCCAAGAAAGGCTTATACCTACGGGAACTAAAGAATTTTAATCGTAGTAGCTAGGGAAAATTTCTGGATCCTGGGGTGGAGGCTTGGGGTCAGAGATACGGTTCCACTGGAGCAGAGGGTTCTTCCCCTTGGGGTTTCAGGGATTAACCATGGGGAGGCTGGGCTTAATGTCCTTGTCTTCTCCTACCCAATTTTCCCCCCCCCTTGGTTGAATTTGATGAAACGTGTCTTTTTTAAACCATAAAAAACTATTAACTATGTAAATTTAAACATAATTGGTATCAGCATGTCCATAAAAGTTCAATCTAGTAAACACTAATATTAAATTATTACCCCTATTACTCGAGTATAAGCCGGTTTTTCAGCACAAAAAATATGCTGAAAAATCCCCCCCCCGGGTTATACTGGGCCCGCCGGGGGCTCGGGCCTGCGATGGCCTGCCGACGGGAACTTCAGCTATATGCGACCCTCGGGAGCGCATATAACTGAATCCCAGTCAGTGAAGCGTCCGGGCACTGCGGTGGCCCGGCGTGTCAGGATCTCTTTCCCCCGCATGCGACTCCTCGGAGCGCATGAGGAAGGGGGATACCACTGTGGAGCAGAGGGGGCGAGCGCTCCCTGCTCCGCAGTGAACTCCGGGGGGCCGCAGAGACTCGCGGCCGTCCGGGGTTTCCGGCACAGGCAGCGTGTGCACACGCGCGTGCGGGCCTGATGACACACCGCCTTTGCCCGGGAAACCGAGGAGGGGCCCGGGAGGGCGGAGCAGCGGGAGGAGGTAAGGTTTTTTTTTTTTTTTAAAAGATGCCTAACCCGCCTAGTACGGCCCATACTGCCCATACTGCCCATAGGGGCGCCTTAGCCCGCCCGTACTGCTAAAACCTTTTCCTAAGTTTTCAGCCTAGTACCTTAAACCCATACTGCCTATAGCCTGCCCTATACCTGCCTAGTTCGCCTTTCCTGCCTAGTACTGTATAGCCGCTATACCCCCAGTCTGCCCATACCCGCTGGGGATGCCCATAGCCTGTTTACCTGCCCCTATTATCGCCTATCCTGCCTGTACGCCTATAGCCGGCCTTAAACTGCCATACCCGCCAGTACTGTATAGGCCCCCTGTACTGCCCAAAGCCTGCCCAGGGGACCCCCTACCTGCCTAACCTTTTGCTAGGGGGCCTATACCTGCCTATACCCCGCCTATACCCGCTAGCATGCCCCGATTTCCTTGGGGTATACCCTGTGGGGCCCATAGCCTGCCTAGTACTGCCTTTACCTGCCTATTGCCTATACCTGCCTAGGGGACCATTTCCTGCCCCTATACCTGTCTAGGGGGACCTATGCCCCGACTATACCTCCTATACCTGCCAGGGGGGCCCCCCTTTCCCTGCCTATAGCCTGTCTAGGGGGACCTATCAGCCCTTTCCCCGCCTATACCCGCCATACCGTCTAGGGGGGCCCCTTGCCTCCTATACCCTGCCTATACCTGCCTATAGCCTGCGTAGGCGACCTATACCTGCCTATAGCCTGCCTATGGGTACCTATACCTGCCTATGGGAGCAATTACCTGCCTATAGTCTGCCTAGGGGGAGATATAGCTGCCTATACCAGCCTATGGGGGACATTAAACTGCCTATACCCTGCCTATAACCTGCCTATGGGGGACATTAAACTGCCTATACCAGTCTATATCTGCCTATGGGGGACATTAAACTGCCTATATCTGCCTATGGGGGACATTAAACTGCCTATACCTGCCTATGGGGGACATTAAACTGCCTATACCTGACTATGTAATTTTTGTGGCAAAAGTAGGTGCCTCGGCTTATACTCGGGTCGGCTTATACTCGAGTATATACGGTATCCCTATGGTAAACATCATAAATAAAAAAAAAAATCAATGGCAAAATTGAGTATATTGGTCACTTTGCATCAAAAAGTTGCATGTATCCCAAAACAGTACAAATAAAAACTAGTCTTTATCCTGCAAAAAAACCAAACCTTTTTCCATAGATGGAAAAAATACAAAATTTATTGGTTGCTTAAATTTGTGCTGCAATGAATATGCAAAAAATAAAAAAGGTGCTTTTTCACAAAAGTAGCAAAACATAATGAAAACGCTAAATATTTGTATTCCCGGACTCATACTGACCTGCAAAAGAAGATATCATGTCATTTCTACCGCAGTGCAAACTCCATTAAAACAAAACCCAATAATAATGGAGCACTTGCATCTTTTTTCACATTCAACTGCACAAAGAATTTTTGGGTTTTCCCAGTACATCATGTAATACTGTAAATGATATAATTAAAAAGTACATCTTGTCCCGCTAAAAAATGGCTCTTGAAAGACAGAAAAGAAAAAAAAAAACAAAAGCGATATAAAAAATATCCCGTGAAGAGAAGGTTTTATAACTTGACCATGCCAGATAATTTGTATTTTGCACTGTTTGCCCCTGAAACCACCTTCAGAAAAAGTTAATTGGATCTCTGATTAGATTGGTCACAAACTGACGTGTGTATGACCCACTATGGTTCTACAGGCATCTGTGCTATCTGACTCCAACAAGACAACTACCAGTTTCCCCATATACAGCTCAGTCAGCTTAATCTAATATGACGTTGATATGAGTCACAAGTTAAAGAAAAGTTTCTATTCATCTGCTTATACATTAACAAATAACTCATCTTGTGATAAATCAACATAGTTGATAACCAGTGTCATGTCTTTCTTTTAGATTAATAGAAGGATTGGGGCACAACACAGAGGGAAAACATGCTCAACGGAAATCTTCGGATATGTGTCCCTTCTCCAGTATGCCAAAATCCCTTTGTACAGATCACCCAATTTTTTGCCTTTGTTGTTTTACTAATAGTGGTCATCTGTCTCAAACAAATTTGAAAAATGTATGAATGTTTCTATTACTTTACTTTACTGTTGATTAAAGCAAATTATTTGAAACGAACAAAGAAAAAAACACAGCGCACCTCAAACATGAAGTTCAGCCTGCAAATTTATTCAGAATCCCAGTGTTGCACATGGACAGCTTGCATGATTGTGGGAAAAGATGGATGTCATATGCCGGGTATTTTCTGGCATCCAAACTAGATTTAACATAACTGTTATTAACAATCCATTAAAAAAGGGACAGCATGACAATACAGCTAGAAATGTCTGACATTGGTTGGAAGAGCATGACCAAGAATTGAAGATACTACACTGGCCTCTTAATTCCCCAGACTTGAACCGAATTAAGCTTCTGTGGGCATAGCCGTAACTTTGGTTCAAAAAGTGGGGAGGACCAATTTTCCCTCCCTTCCTTTCCCCCCCTTTTTTCCCTTTCCCCTTCCCTTCCCCTTGTTTCCCCTTTCCCCCTTCAGAAAAGTGGCCCTCTCAAACCCGCTAGGAGGCGGGGGGAAAGCACGCGAAAATTACATTACACCATTACCCCAGAGATTACATTACTCCCAATTCCCAGAGATTACATTACACACGTCCCCCCAGAGAAAAACATTACTCACTGTACCCAAGAGATTACTACTTTAAACACACTGTACCCCGAGATTAGATTTAAAATGCTGAAACCCCAGAGATTACATTACCACTTTCCCCCCCAAAAGTTTACATTACACACTGCCCCCCAAGATTTCTAATTACACACCGTCCCCCAGATTTTAACTTTACACCCCGTACCCAAAAGATTGCTTCATTACACACTGTCCCCCAAGAATTACATTACCCCGCTGACAACAGGGGATTATTTTAAAACCCCCATCCCCCAGAGATTATTACATTACACTTTGTACCCCGGGAGACAAACTATTTTAGACGGGGTACCCCAAAAATTGGGGTCTGTATATACCAAATATTGAACACAGACAAATTACACACTTGGGGCGACATTAAAAGGGAAGGCACGTCAAAAGGGAAATTTTGTTCGGGTTCATTTTCAGTGTATAATGTGCCTGATGTATAAAATTTTTTTTTTGTGTGTTCTTTAAAGGGGTTTTGTAAATTCCGAGGGGCCCTCGCCTGTGTGTTAGGAAATTTTACGGTTTTAGGGAAAAATTTTAATGCGCTAAAAAAATGTATTAAGGTTAAAAGGCGGGCGGGAAAAAAGAAAAAAATTTCTTTAAAGAATGCATGCCCAAGTGAACAGAAACTATTTTTACTAACCCTGCTTGGGGGACCACATGTCCCAGAAAATCCCGGGTGCTGTGGGGGCTCTTGCTGTTTTGCGAATAAAGGGTGAGAGCGAAAAAAAAAAAAATGTAATGTAAAAATTTTAAATATAAAAATTGAACAAAAAATTTTTTTCAATGGGTTTTTTTAATGAAAAATTTTTTTGATTCTTTTTAAATTTTTTAAAATTATTTTATAGGAGATATTTTTTATTTTTGGGAATTATAAAATTTTATATTAATTTATTTGATCTTTTTTTTTTCAAAAAATTTAACTAATTAATTTTTATAAAATTTTGAAATTATTTAAATTTTCCTTTTTATTAATGAAACTTTTTTAAATTTTGAGAAATATTGGAAATTTTTTGCCCTTACGGCAAATTTCTATTCCACTTCGACCCTCAGGCTCATCCCAGACCGCATTGAGTTTTAGGTCTCCCTTTTGGGGAGCAGTAATGCCCTGGGTTTTGCTAAAACCACATTTATACTGTGTCAAATTATTACGAGTGGGGTTTGGGGACCCCACCACCATAACCCCCTCCAAAACCCACTTCATGTTTGGGCGCATTTGAAAGGGGTCGAGTCTTATGAACGATGCACCAAAAAAAAATTCACTAGGTGCATTAGACATCATAGGGGCTCATTTTAGGGGGCATTGTACACCGGGAAAAAAAGGGGGGAAAAACCCTTCCTACATATCGGCCTTAGAGTTCACATGACGCTGTTTCGGCAGAAATCTTTGTAGGCGCTGTCAGTACGCACCAAAAATACTTCAGTAAAATCAGTGCCCACCAAACCCAGCCCAACGGGTTTTTTTTTTGGGGTAAAAAAAAATTTGGGTTTTCCCTGCCCGGTTTTGGAATTTGTTCTGAGGCAAATCTAGCACGGGAATTCCCCCAAAATCGTTTTATTTTTTCCCTGTGAACCCCCCTTAAAAGGTAATTTAAACGGCGATACGGGGCTACTGGTGCTCTGCTAAAACCTGGCCAGCAAAATTTAAAAAATGCTGTGGGGCGGGCCCCCCATTCCCTTTATTTTCCCCGGAAAATTTAAGGGGGCGGGGAAGAAGTGAAAAAAAAATTTTTTCTCCCGGCAGCAGTACATGTCGGGGAAAATGGAAGTCAATCATATCCTAAATTGAGGGGGTGAAATTAAATGTATTTAAACAGCCATATTTTGGGGGGCACTTGCAGCACAATTATGCCTGAAGTTCGGACCACAAATATGCTGTGTGCACTTATCCTTCAACGCACACTGCACACTTTGTAAACAAACCCCATTATTTTTTTTTTTAAAATATATATAAATCTAAAAATTTTTTTTAAAATTATATTTATTTATATTTAATATTTATATATAAAAATATATTTTGAAAAAAGCCTAGGCGAATAAGGCTGGGACCCGGGCCCGCACTTGCCAAGAAGTCCAAATGACCCTTTGGGAATAAAAAAATTGGGTTGCCTTTATTAATAAAAGCTTTTGGGGTTTTTCCCAAAAATGCATTTTAAAAAAACAAAAAACTAAAACCCAAAGAACTTTACGCTTTCTGGGGAAAACCCCTCGTTTCCTAAGAAGTCGGGGAAGTTAGACTTCTAAAGGGCAGGGTATCCCCGTGAAAGGAAAAGTTTTTTGGGCTTTTAGTTCTTTTTTTTTAAAATGCTTTGTGGTAAGAACCATAGTGCTTTTATTAATAAAGGAAAACAAATTTTTTTATTCCCAAAAGGGGCCCCATTTGGATTTTTTGGGAAAGTGCGCCGGATCTCACCCTTATTCGCCTGGGTTTTTTTACAATATAATTACCAAGTGCTTTTAAAAACACTTGATTTCCATTTTTTGGTTTTAAGATTTCGGCCCAGCCGTGATCCCGGGCGAGGGGCAAAAAAGGGCCCCTGCAAGCTATAAAGGGGTTTTGGTCCCTTTCCCTTGAAAAACCCCCCCACGAGGTGAGAAAGGCAGAAATTTTTTTACTCTACTTCCCCAATTTTTTTACCTATTGTCCCGCCCCCTTTTTTTCCCTTTTTTTCCCTATATATAAAATTTGCAATATATATACACAAGACCCATGGCTTTCCCATACAGTTTATCCCACATCTCAATATACAGACATCCCCTACTCACATGGACACACAACCCCCTTTAGCCCCCTTGTCCCTTTTCCCCTGTAGTCGGGTTTGCAGCTTCTTCCCCCCACTACAGAAGAGAAGGAAGGGGGGCCACTGATTCATTGGGCCAGGAGCTTTCTTCTCTCTAAATGAGGGCTGAGCATAGGGAAAGTGGGTAAAACGAGGGGGATGCTGACTTCCTGCTCTACCTTTCTGCTCCGCTCTCCCAATTTAGCACTGCTCTTCCCCTCTGCACTGACACGGGGGCTGGGTAAAATCTGCCCCCCCAATGCACAAAATAAAGGAGGGCCAAAAAAGGGGGTTTAAATTTTTTCCCCCTCTGTTCTTTGCCCCCCCCCACTTTTTCATATTTCATGCTTTCATATGTATTGTTTTTTTTTTGAAGTGGTAAAAAAAAAGGGGGACTGTCCCCCCCCCAAAAAAAAAAATTGTGCGGGAAAAGTCCTTTTTACCTAAACCCCCCCCCCCAAACCCAAAAAGCATCTATTTTGGTGGACCCCCCTTCTCTATGGGTCCCTCCTTTTCCCCCACCCCCCTCCCGCAGTTGTGGGATGCAGTCAGGGATGGTCCAGATACCCGTGAAAAAACCCCACCAGGGGCCCATTGGTCCTCATAGTCCTTTCCCCCCCTTCAGTCCAAACCCCAACTTGCTGCCTGGCGATCTACCCCTCCCTTTTTTTACTCCTCTGCCAATCCCTTCCAATTGCCCAGTGAATTCAGAACAAGTTGCTAACCATAACATACAAGATTCTCCCTAACCTGTCTACCCCCATAAATCTCTTTCCTAATCTTCAGATACCTCCCCTCACGCAATCTCGGCTCCTCACAAGGCCTTCTTTAAATGCCCCCCCATGTTTACTCCTCCACAACCTTTCCCCCAAGACTTCTCCCCTGCTTTCCCCCTACCTTTAACCAATGCCCCCACATCCCCTCTCCCCACCTTTACACTTTCAAAAATTTACCTAAAAAAAACGATATCTTCATGAAAAAACCTTCAAAATTTAAATTTAAATCTGTGACCATGCAGATATCCCCCCCCCATCCATTGCAGATTGTAAGCTTTTGCAGACAGGGTTCTCTCCTGTATCAGTTTGTTATTGTGTGCTAATATTGTGTTTGTCATGATATCATGTATTCAAACCTCTTTGAATGTACAGCGCCCTGAAATTTTAAAGGGCTGAAAAAAAAAAAATATTTTCCTGTGGCATAATAATTGATCGACTGTTAAATATATAGACTTTCAGACAACAGATATATGATGGTGACATAAGTTAAAAGAGTCACACATATTGGTTCTATCTTTGCTTTGTCACAACAAAATGAAATGAAACAAATATAAAAAAAAACAGACTGAAATATAGTTTTAAAAAGGGAAAAGATTTTAAAATTAAAAAAAAAAATTGCTTTAAAGGAGGGGCAATGATATTTCGTTCTAAAACTTTTACTGGTTTTTAAGCTCTGCAAATATGCAAGACATGTTTTGATCTTCACCTATGTCCTGTCCGTTATCATGTTGAAGTCTATAGTCTGTTTCCTATTTTCCCAGCAGTGACTAGAGGATAATACCCTTAAATGTCAATGATTAACTGAACTTGGCTGTAAATAGTTCTTATTTAAAATGATCAAAGACAGGATAATAATTTCTGACAAGTCATTCTCATCTGATTTAGCAGAAAAAATCCCTATTTGGGGGTAATTTTTTCCAGGTAGTTTTAGGAATTTATAATAAGTAATTAAATTTTTTTATTTTTTTTTAACAAAAAAAAAGTTTATTAAAAAATGTGCAATTGAAACCCTGTTTTCAAGTAAATTTGAAGACATAAGCGACAGGAAGCACACAGAGCATACAAATTTTTCAAGAATAAAACCAATAAAGATTTTAATTTTACAAATCTCCCTGTAAGCATGTCCATTTTTAAATGTATAATTATTTTTCAGCATAAACTTGGAAAAACAGTTTTTCATTTAAAAAAATAAAGCAAAACCCTAAAATTTAAAACATTGAAACTTGTTATCTAAGTAATAATTTTTTTTTAAATTTTTTTAGCAATTTTTTTCAACATCAGCCCGGGCAATTATGAATTGAAAAAATTCTTCTTTTTGGTTTTACATGGGAAAAACTAACGGGGGGTGGGGGGGCCTTTTTTGGCTTTCTTTTAGGAGAAAAACTTATTGTAGTTCTGTCCAATAAATGTCTTAACAGTCCTACACCAAAATCTGTCAGACCCGGTACTTTTGTATGGGCCCCCAAATTTCCCCAGGGGGGGGTGTTGCGCCCGATTCATAGATGCGCAACATCAAAAAATGTGTCCCCACAAAAAAATGGTGAAAAACTGTGTCCCCAACCATTCCAATTTTAAATTTTGTCGCAAACATTTATGCAAAAACTTTAAAAAAAAAGGTTGAGGGCACTTTTTATAAAAAACTGACGAAAAAGCCCACTTAACTTACTGAGAAATTTGGGCTGTTTGCGGGGTGGCACCCAAATTTTTTTTACCTGTCTTTAAACCCCTTAACTCCTCCAAAAGAAAAAAAATTTTTACCCTTTTTCTCCTCCCCCCGCCTTAGGAGCCATAAAGTTTTTTTCCCCCCTAATAGAGTAAGGAGGGCAAAAATGTACTTTTTTTAAATGGTGTCATTATCAACCCAAAAAAATTTTAAAATGGAAAAATTTTAAAGTTTAAAAAAAGTATTTTTTGCCATGTTCCGGGTTTTTTTGCTTTTATGCCGTTCAATCTTTGGTAAAAATGATGTATTATCTGTATTCTACAGGCTGATACGCATCCGGCAATACCAAACATGTACAGTTTCCATTATGTTTTGGTACCGTAAAAAAAAATTCCAAACATTTTTTATTTTTGAAATTTGCACGGCGGTGCCATTTTCTGCGACCAATAACTTTTTTATACTAACACCTACGGACTTGAGTGAGGGTGAATTTTTTTTGTGGGCTGAAGCGTACTTTTTATTGTTACCAGTTTGGAAAGCATGCAATTTTTCTTTAATTAAATTTATTCCAATGTTAGGGGACGTGAGATGACCAAAAAAACAATGACCAAAAAAAGCAATTTTGGCGTTTGGAATTTTTTTTCTTCTACAGTGTTCAGCATACGGGATAAATTATGTTATATTTTAATAGATTGGACTTTTTTTGGACGTGGCAATACCAAATATGTGTAACTTTTTTATTATTTTATTTTTTTATTTGTAAAATGGCAAAAGGGAGGTGATTTGAAATGTTTATAATTTTTTTTTTTTTTTACACTTTAAAACATTTTTTTATTTTACATTTGAGTCCCCTAGAGTGCTTCACCAATAGGGGGAGCGATCGTTTGTACAACCTAATGCATTGTATAGACAATGCATTATGGTGTACCCAGATGGCGGTTTCCCGACTTCCTGCCTGGGGCTGGAAGTGGGGAAATCGAAAACATGGCAGTGATGGAAGTGTGCACAAGGCTTCCAGCTGCCATGTTCACTGATCGGAACCACGCGATTTCGCCATGGTGCCCCGATCAGAGTGAGATACGGTGCGCGGCATTTGCATGCCACGGCTTCTAAGGGGTTAATCCTTAGCTGCAATTAGCAGTTAACACCCGGCAGTGGTCCCGCTACACAGCTCCTTAACACCACCAGGACATTCCCATATGTCCAGGGAGGTTAAGGGGACAATTATTCAATTGTCTATTCTTCAGATTTACTACAGCAGTAGTCTCCAGAATCTGGCTCTTTGGCTTTTGTGAAACTCCCAGTATATCCAAGACAATTCATTGGGCCTTATTTTTTAAAACTATCTAGCAGTAACACTTTGTTGCCCACAGCAACCAATCAGAGCCCAGATTTCATTCTTCCAGAGCAGTTTACAATATGAAAGCTGGCCTCTGATTGGTTGCTATGGGCAACAAAGACAATTTTCCTGTTAGGCAATTTTGATACATGAGTCTCATTAACCCCCTTACCGCTGAAGTCAGTTTTGATGTCCTTGACAGAGCCGCATTTTTTAAATCTGACGTGTCACATTATGTGGGAATAACTTTGATAATTTTTACCTATCCATATGATTCAGAGAATGTCTTCTGGTGACACATTGTGTTTTAAGTAAGTACTACATTTTGTTTCTTACAAACCTTGTTTATTTGTGAAAAATATAAAACTAATGTGAAAACTTAGTAGGTTGGCATTATTTTTTAAATCTGACTGTCGTTTGTGGGGGAAAACTTTTTGAATTTTTACACCAGGGCTTTCAAGTTTGGGTTTTCGTGTTACTTGTACTTTAGTTAGTAATAAATTTGAACTTTTTAAAATATTTTAAAAAATTTCCCCATTTTAAAAATTTAAATTTCGCGTAAAAAAACCAGTTATACCACGAAAAAATAGTTTATAACTGCCCCTCCCAACATAAACGTGGGTTGGCTTTTTGTTTAAATGTCTTTTCATTTTTTTACGACATTAGAGGATTAGAAATTTAGTGTTAATTTTTCACATTTTCAAAAGAAATTGCTACATAGATTTGTTAGGGGACCAGTCCATTCTGCTTGCTTTGGGGGGCCTGTATGTTAGTACCCAAAAGACTTTGGAAACCCCTTGGGGGCGCTTTTCACCGGCACGGGAAAAATTTGGGCCCGGTTTGCCGGCCATATTTTTGCCCCTGTTTTGCCCCTCCCCCACCCTGGGGGGGGACGGCTTTTTTTCCCGCGATGGGGGAAAAGAACACCCCCCCCCCCCTTCCCATTTGCCAAAAAAAACCCGGAGAAGATAGGGAGTTCAATGTTTTGCGCGCCGCCGCGAAAAAACGGGGGGGGAAAAACCCTGCAGTGGGGCTGCTGCACGGGTTTTCCATAGAGCCAATTGTGTATTTTTTCGGCCGGTTTTTCAGGCGGTCTGAAAAACCGCAAACCGGCTGAAAAAACGGCCAAAAACCCGTGCCGTGGGGACATGGCCTTAAGGGATTCAAACAGCATTTAGGAAGTCTGTTAACCATTTAGAGGTTTCACAGAAAATTTGAGGAAAATGAAGTGATATTTAAAAAATTTTTTTTTTTGGGGGATTTTCTTTTTATCCTTATTTTTTTGGAACCAGTAGATTGACCCAAAGGGAAAAGAATTAATATCGATTTTCCCCCAAATTTGCAGTTTTTTAGAATTATCCCTTTTGGCCCTATGCCGTTTGGCCCAAACCCAAGCCCAGAGTAGGGGAAACATACTGGACTAGGGGCTCATTTTGTTACAATTTTTTTTTTAGGCACCATTTAGGGTTGCGGACACCCCCGGTTTTAAAAATTAATAAACACCCCTAAAAAGACCCCAATTGGAAACTACACCCCTTAAGGAATATAACCCCGATTATATTGAGTATTTCGACCTCACTGGTGTTTCACAAATTGTTTTAGCGTTATGGTGTGAAAGTCATAAAATTTTTTTTTTTTCCCCTGTACGGAAGTTGGGAGGGCCTTCCCAATTTTTGGGCACAAGACTTTTTGATCGCTTTTAAAACCTTTTTTTTTGGAAGCCAGGGTGAAGAAAATACTGCAATCCCAGTATGTTTTTTTTTTTTTTAATCCTTACCCTTCAGTATACGAACTGTTATTTTACTCTGTGGGGTTATATATTAGGCAATACCCAATTTATATAGTTTTTTTTTAAAATTTTGCCACTTTTTTAAAAAAAAGTTTTTATTTGTAAAACAAATTTATCACCTATTGTCGATACTATAACTTTTTTATTTTCTGTAAACAGGCTGTGTAATACTTTTTCTTTGCAGGATGAACTGAAGTTTTCATTAGTACCACTTTGGCATTCACATGATTTTTTGATTGCTTTTCATTCTATTTTATGTGTTGTGGGATGAACGAAAATTGCAATTCTGTGACTTTTTTGGGAGGCATTTATCTTTCAGGTTAAATAATATGACAGATTTATATGCTAAGTCATTACGCATGTGGCAATACCAGATATGCGTACTTCATTTATGTTTTATCTTTTTTGGGGCGATTGCTGTTTGTAAAGGGGAAAGGCGGTGTACGTGATTTTATTTTTTTTGTGTTTGTGTTTTACTCTTTTTTTACTTTTTCACCTTTTTTTTCTTACTTGTCCCCATAGGGGACTTGTATCAGTGATCTTCATATCTCTGTTACAATGCATAGTAATATTGCTATGCATTCTAACAGCCAACCACTATACCCGGCTGAGCCCTCAGGGCACGGCCGAGCATAGTGATGTTACAGGCAGCCTAACAAAGACTTCTGTGTTGCCAGGGTGAGCATCAGCAGCCGTAATCACATTGTGCCGATGCAGACAGAAGGAGCTCCCTACATCTGTCTTCTGCTCAATCTCGACTGTGGCAGCTAAGGGGTTAATCGCCCGTTACTAGAGTTAGTTCTGGTAGTGGTCGACACAGCATGGGGATAGCTGTAATATACAACTGGTTCCATGCTCCAATCGTGTAAACTCCGCTTAGAAGCCTGCACGATTGCAAGCATGTACCCATACATCCATTTGTAGTAGCACCTTCCCGACTAGGACATATGGGTACGCCCATTGTCCGTAAGGGGTTGAGGCACATTTATTAAGGCAAATGCACCAAAATAATGACATACATGCTTTACACAACTTTATTATGTGTTTTAGACAGTTTCTAGACACTTCTGTGTCAAAAGGGGATATTACCTGGGTAAAGGGGGCTTCTAGGAAAAGGAGTGCGACTTAGTATGTGATACCCTGCAGGAAAAAAAAATGCCGCATTTACTGGCATAAAGTAAGCCAACTAATAAAAGGTGTGAACGTAGTCTAAAGATGTGCCAGATTCATCAACACACTGATAAACATTTTGCGATGTATCAAGTTTACAATGCAAGTTTACACTAATTAAGTGTTAGTTTTTAATAAATCTGGCCCAATGTGTTTCCTGTGTCTAGTATTGTTGCTGTGCAGTTCAATTTGTACTTTCAGGCTACCAAAAATTTACATGTTGAACCAGCCTAGTTGGCCTAACTTTTCTTTTATTGAGCCATGAAAATATAGGCCATTGCAATGCAGGAGACCTAAATATGAATGCGTATTTTTGGAGTACATTCACACAATAAAATTTACTGGGATGATGCATTTTTTAATGTATATTTCACATGTTATTGCATGTGGATTTGAGGTAGTTTTGTTACTTATGATTTACAGTCAGAAACAAGTCCTATTCATTTCTATGTGGTTTGATACCCATCCACGTTAAAAACAATATACAAAAGTTTTGGGTGTGTTTTACACAATATTTTTAGCCATCCCCATTGACAAAAATATTAAATTTCCACATGTTTTCTGCATAGAATACAACCAAAGAATGAACATGTTCTAAGTTTTTTTTACGGCGTAAAAGAGACTGCGGAAAATAGGACTTGTATCACCTACAACATGTATTTCCTATTAAGGTAATTGGGAATGGTTTACTTTTGGTTTAAGACGAGTATTTCAAGTCGTAATACGTGTGGATTCCAACTTGAAATATGCATTGTGTGGACAGAGCCTTATGTCATCCTCATAAGTTTCCAGTAGCAGAAAAGGAGTAAGATCACCCTTTGGGATGCCTAGAACAGTGGTTAGTTACGGTTTAACTCTAACCCTAAGAGTGCTTTCACATGGAGCGTTTTTTTTGGTGTGTTCTATATGCATTTTTTTGCAGAAATACACAGTAATTAATGCTGTGCATTTCTGCAAATAATGCACCAAAAATTCTCCGTGGTAAAGCACCCTAATCACAGTAATTGATTACTTACTTGTAACACCTCCCCGAACAGTTAGTGCACATCCCCACTGCACAGGACAAATACTGGTCGGTTTATCCGTGCAAACAGCCGCAGAGGAACGGCTTTTCTCCGCGATGAGCGAAGAAAAGCCCTCCCACCCCTTTGCATTCACTTGTTCATATTCTGTCCGAAAAACGGACGGAAAAATGAACATGTTGCATGTTTTTTGGGCCGCTGGCGGTCTGAAAAACTGCCGGGCAGAAAACCTGTGCAGTGAGGACTGCTGCACGGGTTTTCCATAAAAGCCCATGTAAAAGTTTGCGGCTGGTTTTTCAGACTGTTTTCAAAACCGCAAACCATCTGAAAAACTGTCAGCAAACCGGTGCCGTGGGGACAAGGCCTTAAGATAACTGAAAGCAGCTTGCTGGTAATAAAACCAGTTTATTTGCTGTGCAGTACTTCAAGTGAAAAAACGCACCAAAAGCACCCTCAGACCGCAGCGTGTAAAAGCACCCTTAGGCTAGGTCCACACGTTGCGTTACTGCATGTGTTTTTGTTGAATGCAGGTAGTTTTGTAATTACTTTTGGTTACTTTACACTAAAGTTAATTACAAAACCACTTGCATTCAACAAACACCCAAAACAGTCTCAATGGTTTAATTGTGTTTCTGTCTGCCCAGGCCAGCGACACATCTACTTAAACAGTAATATATATAAAGCACATTTGTATGTATTTATATAATTGGGAGGCACTGTGCAACAATGCAAGGCTAAATGCACTAGTAAACACTCTTCCCTAGAAAGAGGATTATAGGATTATTTGAACATTACTTGGAGCTCTCAGGATAGGATTAGAAGATGAGGGATCTAAAGTTCACTGCACTAGAGAGAGGAATTGTACTTTGACAATTATGATTAGGTAATAAGGAAAGTATAAGCTGTTGTACACTGGGATCTATCTGTAAAGGCGTTTTATGCCACTAAAATAGAGAGTTTACCCAAAGTGGGTTTACCTCGAACGAATGTTGCTTCACAGGGTGCTCACAGCAAGATGCGAACCAACTGTTCATGGCAATGAGGTGAGTGGCGCTTGTGGCCGTCCTCTCCATTGACTTCTATGGGAGTTCAGAATATAGCTGAGTGTGCCTGGCTATATTCGGAACTCTTATAGACGTGAATGAGGAGGATGGCTGCAAGCGATGCTCTCCTTGTTCCCATGCACAGGTGGTTCACTGCTTGCTGTGAGCAACCTGTGAAGCAACATTCGTTCGAGGCAAAACCCCTTTAAGTGCTTACACCTTGCAGTATAGCCTATTTAGTGACTAAATCTCTGTGACGGATCTCGGAAGCTAGCTGTAGTTTACATGGGGCACATGTAAATTATACATGTAGTCTCTACCTCCTTTGTGCTCAGAGAGCAGGTGAAACAGAACAACAAATGTCAGCTATAGGACTCTCTGGGAACCAAGTAAGACTATTATAGTGGAGTGAGAGGTTGCTAGTAGGAACAGAAGTCTAAATCTGTCAAGTACAATGCAAACAGATAGAGCAAAAATGTAGTGTAGGCCAGAATGGATGAGTATAAAAGGCAAATACAGTAAATGGGACATGTAGTAATAGAGTCAAACCGACTGAGTACAGAAAACAGAGTAGATAAGTGGTCTGGACAAAGTACAGAGGGGTCACAAACTAATAGTAAGGTCAACCAATCTGGGTTAAACATATAGTAAACCATCAGTAGGACTTAAAAGGATAACACCAAGGTATATAATATAAACCACTATATCTGGCACTAACCAGAAGCAGGTTTAAATACTGTGCTTTCCTTTGTGGGTCTGGCTCTGCTCTACTGCCCAGGAACTTTGTTAGGGCAGACAGAGTACGGTCAGCACAGGTAACAGGCAGATGGTCAGAGCAGGGCGCAAAGAGAACTGGGCTAGAACTGGGAAACACAATCTGAATTATAAAAGTAAGTGCTATAAGGTGCCTGCAGTCAGTCAGAACCATCCTCCTGCCATCCTCCTGCCTAAAGGTGATCATGCAAACACAGCCTGTATGCCCAACATTCACAGCAATGTTAATTAACACATTCTAGTGCTGCACATTAAGTCAGATGGCATCAAGAAGTCAAATAAGAACCCTTAAGAATTAGAGGTTATCCGGGAGTTTAAAGATTTCATAGAACGCTATAAGCAGTATTCATATTGCAAAGTAAAAATACCCCACTACCTTCATGTGTTTATTTTCCTTTGCTTATCTATTCATCTATCGTAAGATTCACTTCACTTTTTGCAGTGAAACTTCCTGCTTGAGGGAGGGTCAGTAGGTCTCCACCATCTCTTTCCTACAACTCTCAGACTGCGTTGCGGTCGAGGACTTCCCTCCAAAGTTATCACTGCTAGGGTCTATGTGTTAACATAATTGTGTAATCTCCCCCATGTCTGTATTTGAGTCACTATGTCAGCTGTACAGAACTGAAGCCATCATTTTTATGACATCAATACACAATCCCCAAACTCTAAACTGCTGTTCTTTGCTCCCATTACTGTTAGTAAGTCCTGACAGCAGGACTCAAAGGTAAACAAACAGTTTCCTCTCACCTCTAATTACTCTAATTTAATTACTTTATTTACTAGCAAAACTACTATTAATGCAGCCAGATCATTCTCTGTTCATGTCACCACCACTGCAGGGGAGTGTTCCTGAGCTGAACCTGGCTTCGCAGCACACCCACTGAGTGTGATGTAACGTTCAGTGAACAATGAACGTCACACGGTTTAAAAGAGGTAGGGGATGGGAAGTTAGGACTCTGCCTGGTTCTACACAGCAGGACAGGTTATAATTTTTAATAACTATGAATTACAAAGTTTAATATAATATAGTTGTAAACCCTATAACAAATAAAGAGTTCCAGAGAAGGCCTTTAACTTCTGTGATTCTGTATTGCTTGCCTATTACTGTATATGTACAATTGATCAATCATATCCATATTTATTATCTATCTATGTATTTATTTATCCATTCATCTCACACCTATGATCTTAGATAGATACTGATATGATATAAATATATTTATAATCTTATATCAATATCTATCTATAATCTTATATCAACATTTATTATCTATTTATAATCTTATATAAATATATATATATATATATATATATATATATATATATATTATCTGTCTAGCTATAATCTTTTATCAATATTTTTTGTGTATATATCTTTTTTTTTTGCATGCTAAACATACCGTATATACTCGAGTATAAGCCGACCCGAGTATAAGCCGAGGCACCTACTTTTGCCACAAAAACCGGGAAAGCTTATTGACTCGAGTATAAGCCTAGGGTGGAAAATGCAGCGACTACTGGTGGATTTTAAAAAATAAAAATAGATACCAATAAAATTACATAGGCAGTTTAATGTCCCCCATAGGCAGTTATAGGCAGTTTAATGTCCTCCATAGGCAGTTTAATGTCCGCCATAGGCAGATATAGGCTGGTATAAGCAGTTTAATGTCCCCCATAGGCAGATATAGGCAGCTATATGTACCCCATAGGCAGGTTATAAGCTGGTATAGGCAGCTATGTTTCCCCATAGGCAGGTTATAGGCAGGTATAGGTCTTATAGCAGATATAGTCCTCATAGGCAGGTTTATAGGAGTAATGCCCCTACATAGGTCGTTATAGGCAGGTATAGGTCCCCCTAGGCAGGCTATAGGCATGGTATAGGTCCCCCTAGGCAGGCTATAGGCAGGTATAGGTCCCCCTAGGCAGACTATAGGCAGGTAAATGTCCCCCTAGGCAGACTATAGGTAGGTATAGGTCGTTATAGGCACGTATAGGTCCCCTAGGCAGGCTATAGGCAGGGTATAGGCAGTTAAAGGTCCGCTAGGCAGGCTATAGGCAGGTATAGGTCTCCTAGGCAGGCTATAGGCAGGGTATAGACAGTTATAGGTCCCCTAGGCAGGCTATAGACAGGTATAGGTCCCCTAGGCAGGCTATAGACAGGTATAGGTCCCTTAGGCAGGCTGTAGACAGGTATAGGTCCCCTAGGCAGGCTATAGGCAGGGTATAGGCAGGTATAGGTCCGCTAGGCAGGCTATAGGCAGGTATAGGGCCCCTAGGCAGGCTATAGGCAGGGTATAGGCAGGTATAGGACCCCTAGGCAGGCTATAGGCAGGTATAGGCAGGTATAGGTCCTCTAGGCAAGTATAGGCAGGGTATAGGCAGGTATAGGTCCTCTACTAGGCAGGCTATAGGCAGGTATAGGTCCCTAGGCAGGCTATAGCAGGGTATAGACAGTTATAGGCCTACAGGTATAGACAGTTACTAGGTCCCCTAGGCATGCTAGTGGCAGGTATAGGTCCCCTAGGCTCGCTATAGGCAGGTTAGGCCGGTATAGGTCCTCTGGGCAGCTATAGCAGGTATAGGCAGGTATAGGTCCTTAGGCAAGTATAGGAGTATAGGCAGTATAGTTTAGGCAGGTATGGCAGTATAGGTCCTAAAGTAAGCAGAGTAGCTATAGTCTCTAGCAAGTTAGCAGCTATAGAGTATAGTCCTCTGCAGCATAGAATTTAAAACAAAAAAACCACTTACTGCTCCCGCTGCTCCGTCTCCTGCCGCTCCGCCTCCTCACTTCGGCCCCCAACCTCTCCTGCACTTCCCACAGGGGTGATGTCATCAGGCCGCGCACGCAGCATGATGACACACGCTGCCTGTGCCGGAAACTCCGGACGGCCGCCAGTCTGCGGCCGCCCGGAGTCCACTGCGGAGCACGGAGCGATCGCTCTCTGCACCGCAGTGGTATCTCTTTACCTGTGTGCGCTCTGGAGGAGCCACATACAGGGGAAGAGATCGCTGACAGCGTCTGGGCCACCGCAGTGCCCAGACGCTGTCAGGTACTCGGCATTCAGTTACATGCGCTCCCTGAGGAGTCGCTTATAACTGAAGCGTCCCTGTCGGCGCTCGGGCCATCGCAGCGCCCGAGCGCTGACAGTGACTCGAGTATAAGCCGAGGGGAGATTTTTCAGCACATTTTTTGTGCTGGAAAAACTCGGCTTATACTCGAGTATATACGGTAATTGTAGTGTGGTGTGCTAATCCTGGAATGACTCCAAAAATCTGTTTTTTTCAATGAAGATTCAAAAATAGCTTATCTATTTTTTAACTTCAAATAACAAAGGGTCAATCACCTGCTCATGTCCAGGTCCAATGTGCATGTGTAAATCATTGTCCAAGCAAATGTTGTGTACAAGTATTCAGTATATACACTACTCAAAAAAAGTTAGGCATATTTGGCTTTTAGTTGACATTTCAGGATGAACATAAATTTCTTGAACATTTTTTTAAATGAACTAAATGAAAGCATATCTTAACTTTAGATGGACATGTCAAACTGGTAATTGTTTCAGTACCTTGATTATCTCTAACAAGGAGCTTAATGGCAAAATTTGCAACAGGTGTTTGATCCCTGAATAACCCAGTACATTTAGGGAATTAATTTGAATTGGGATTTAAACAGTCCTCCTCATCATGCTGTTCATCTTTTGACATCATGAGACCAAGACAACACCTTACAATTTAGCAGCAATACGTCATTGCAAGACTTCAAGCAGGATGCTCTCAGATGGAAGTGGCCACTGAGCTTAGAGTGTCACGGAGTGTTATAAGCAGGTTGCAACAGATATAGAGAGAGACTGGAAGAGTCATAGAAAGCCAAAGAAGTTGCATTTTATATAGAGAATTTACACCATGCTGCGGTGATTATTAACCCTGTTTTAGATATACATTAGCCCCATTTCATCCAATGGGATTCAGTGTCAAAAAAAGTTACGTCA
This sequence comes from Phyllomedusa bahiana, assembly GCA_025379985.1. Classification (NCBI taxonomy): domain Eukaryota; kingdom Metazoa; phylum Chordata; class Amphibia; order Anura; family Hylidae; genus Phyllomedusa; species Phyllomedusa bahiana. The sequence goes on from JAODAL010001913.1 coordinate 202,644, forward strand.
GTTCTTTCTTTTTCACATCATGGATTTCAAATCCGCAGGAGAATCATCTTTGCCACAGATCACAGTGTGATCTATGGCACAGATTTCCCACCGGAATCATTAGGACATGGTTTCAAGCAGATTTTGATGTGTATGGTTTTGTTGTGTGTGTTTTATGGTTTAACTAATATTTTGATTGATAGTTTAATATGCATATTTATGCTATGTGAAATAATGTTGCTAAATATAGTATGAGGATGGGAGTTTTCATGAGGCGTTATCATGAAAATTCAATTTAAGGTGTCTCAGCCAGTGTAATTACTTTCTAAATTTGTGCACGATTAGCATCAGAGAAGGACTATGCTGTAGAATAGTGTGGAAGTAGAAGGTGGCAGAAAATTTGGGTGAAACAGAAGAAGGGCACCTCAGTTACAGAGATAAGTGCTATTTTTGCCAAACAAGACCAGAAACTCCACATTTCATGTGAGATTCGAGTGCAATACACAAGACGAAGATATACATGAGACAGAGCAAATATTATAGGGAGAGAAGTCAAAGGGAGATGATGGAGGCCAGTGAAGTGTCAGATCTTACATTAATTCAATTATGACAAAATTCAGGTGGATTTTCTAGCTGTTGAAGTTCTAACAAGCGTTAATCTCCTAAGGCCTTTATTGGGCCTTCAGGACTGAGCAATTTTTTTCCCTTGATTTGTTCCAAGGGTTTTATTTTTTTAATTTTCTATTAACAAAGCTGTTTGATCATATTTTATTTCTATTGGCACTATTATGGGCTACATATGATTTATTGGGTACACGTTTTATGAATTATCTGGGAGGGAATGGAAAAAAGATAAATCCTGACATTGTTTTATTTAAGCCACTCAATGTGCTGTATGTTATTGGTATAATCATGATACTACATTATATACTTTATTATGTTTTAAGTACCTTTGCTGTACAAATATGTGTTTTATTAAAATAATAATTTGTGTAGCTCCATTTCAAGACCAATAACATTTGTTGCTGCACCATACAGCATATCAATGGTGATACCAATGATTGTTGAAAATGGTACAGAGGCAGCTCTGATTGAAACGCCTGAGGAATCACGGGAGGTGATGATAGATAACCCATGACTTGGGGTCACATTGAAGGGTTTTTAATTTAACTGCTGTGTACACATTGATCTTTGGGCTTTTCTTCAGGCGTTTATTACACCATACTCTTTTGCATAGTCTGCCAAATGTGCCTTTGACAGTCTGTTATCACTCTTTATCAGTCTAAGCATCTGAGGATTTTCTATATCCCAGATAGCTAAACTGATAGACAGCCTTCAGTTCTGACTCCCCATTGTTGATACAGAAAAGACAGTAGTCTTCCTGAGGTGTGGACTGATATAAAACTTCTCTTCTTTAAACTGATCTCCAGCACAAATAGCATGGTGGCTTCTGTGAAGCAATGTCAGGGACACACACAAAGACACAAACAAGTGGGCCCTGACACTGGTCCCAGCCCCTGTTCCTGCCTTTTTTAATAGGCCGGCCCAACCAGAAGACTGATGGCTGCCCTAACAAAGGTGCAACACAGACAAGGACAAACAAACACAGAACAAATACACGTGGTCGGACGGTCCAAGTCGGCAACAGAACTGGCAGCGAGGTACAGAAACGTGAGGCAAAGGGATAAACGGAGTCCAAGCAGAAGGTCAGAATATCAGAGAACAACAAGCGAAAGACCAGGCGAACTACAGGGAGGTTAAACCTATAGCAGGCAAAGAAGGACGGAAACAGTGACTATAAAGAGGGACGGGGAGGACGAAGAGCAGAAGTGATAGGGAGCAGAACCTGTCAATCACCAAGAGAACCGATTAACCCAAAGAGTGCAGGAAGGTACCTGGCCACGGGCGTTGGCCAGGAATCAATTAGAACATACCCAGTTTGCAGACAGAGTTCACACTAGCAGAAAAGTAAATACGCAGCATTATGTTAAAAACCACGGCTTACGTCCAGAGCCAAAAGCCGGGGCTGTGTCAGGCACAATCATGACAAGCATATTGTACTTTGCAGCACTGCCTCCGAGTTGGTGTTGTCAGTATGAGCCATTAGGATTCTTAGGTTGAATAGGTTAATATCATTGAGGTAACAAATACATACACCATCCTGGTCACCCACATTTGCAAAAGACGATGATGAAGAGGGTTGGTGCAAGTAGACAGCCTTGTTTTTCACCTTGTCTGTTGGGAAGGAGAGTTCATTGTTGTTTCTTACTTGACCACGCTGGTCTTCATGCAGTTAGATTATCATCTTGAAGAATTTTGAATGGCATCCCAGTTGTGCTGCAATTTGCCACAGGCCGCTCCTACCAATGGTGTCAAATGCTTTAGTGAGGGCAAAAAAAGGCACGTAAGTCTCTTACTTTGTTCCTTACATTTCCCTTGAATCTATCAGAGAATGCATACCATGCAGGTGGTGTTCACGTTAGCTTTGGAAGATTTTTTTTCTGTGATGATGGAACTGGTACACATAAGAGATCAATGCCATAAGTGCTCCCTGCCTTAAACAAATGACATACATATGCCACTGTACACTATAAACTTGCATATAGCATACTGTGACATACAACGGCTACTGACTTGTAAAAAAAAATAAATGATACCATGTACTATATGTAATTTACTGTGTCCTCCTGCACAGAAAAAGAAGGAAGCTGGTTTGAATGTCCAGTGAAACGCGTCATGTTTCAATAAAATTTCATTATCTTATCAACCTCTACACAACTATGTTGTTGATCGTCTTCATCTGAAAAGGTTTGCGCTCTGAGGGCGCGTTCTCACAGCCGGCCGCTACGTGTCCTGTTTTGCGGCCGCCCCCAAGGCCGCAGGAGGGGGGGTGATGTCTTTTCTCCTCTATGAGCAGAGAAAAGACCTCCACATTAACATTGGATTGAACAGATTACGTAAAGAAGATTGTGCTAGCACAATGTCTTGCGGCCGGACCGCGGGCGGCAAACCACCAGACGGAAAACCCGTTCAGCAGTCCCCATTGTGCTAATTTTCGGCCGGTTTTTCAGGCGGTCTGAAAAACCGCTAACCGGCTGAAAAACAGGCCAAAAACCTTTGCCGTGGGGACATGCCCTAACTGCACGGCCCGGAGCTGTTTCTCCTAACAGGAGACTCGCTACTCTGTTTTATTTTACCTGCACAGAAAAGAATGGCAGACCGGAGTGTTCATAGAAGACATGTCAGCCTTTCAAGTGTACATGTCATCACGCCACCAGTATATACAAAATGGACAGGCATCCTAAGCAGAACTTAAAAGGTAAATTCAATATTTTAGTGACGTGGAACTTGGGGTTATTTTATAAAGGTCAGAACATCTCTTAAAATATTTCACACACAAAACTATCTGTGGATACCTGAGTAGATTTCTGTCACCTGTAGCTCTGAGCATGAAGACCTGATATGGAAGGATTTATTTTTTATATTGTTAAAATATTTTATATTTTTGTGTGAACCTTTTGCACCTTCCTGGAAAGCCACATAGGTTTTTTTCCATAGTGTACATTCGGCTGTTGAACAGTTGGACTTGTTATGTTCAGTGGAGTATTTACAAGAACAAATTATTGACTGTTTTCCATATGATGTTGGGAAATGCTGTAGATAAGCTATTTATGTATTTTCATTGAGAAAGTTCTGGCATTGATTCAAGTTTTCTATGTGATCTCTTAACCTTACTGTTCTGAACTGTCTTTGTGCCCTTTGAATGTTTTCACAAAGTGAACAACACCTTCATTTCCATACAAGTGTATTACGAGTAGTGCTGCACTCCAGATTCAGTTTGGGCTGGTTTGGCTCAACCTGAATTTTGCTGCAGATTTTGGGAAAATCAGGCAACCAACCAGCAGCCTGCCACTCAGAAGTGTGCCACACAAGAAGTGTGTCATTTAAAGATGTATTCCCATTTCATTGAATAACTTTAAACATGTAGGTAAAGGTAAATCTGTTGAACTGGTGTCTAATTGCAGTCCTGTTTCATGTGTAGCTCGCAAGTCTATGAGTGGAACATGTCTATGTATCTGTCCTTGTGATTCTATATATGATCGTGAGCCTGGCCTCCTAACATACTTGTGTGAACTAGTGTTGAGCGATTATTATCGACAAAGTTGAAATCGGCACGGTTTTTATGTTGATCGGATTTTTTCGATCACGCGATAATTTAGGTTAAAATCTGCGCATAATCTATTAATATCGCGCCATTTTCGGCGCTTCCTGTAATTTTGGCGGCCAGCAAATCAGCTTAGAGAATAGAGCAGGGTGAGCTGGGTGTGCGACGTCATGACTGGGATGTGTATGGTTGTGATTGGCTGGAAAAATCACATGACCTCGTTTTACATAGAACAGCCCTTCCTGTTCATGATCAGTGTGTGTCTGTGTCTCATAAGAGCAGGACGTGTGCTCGGTCTCTCTCAAAACAGCTCAGCAAAACTATTCTCTTTGTTCACACAGACAACTATGCTTTTAACTGTGAACATTAGAACTTAGGTAGATTAGAGATTTTCAGTTTTTTGTTACTGAGGCTGAGAATTTTAAAGGAGCATCTAGTGCTGTACAGCCGCGGGGGGGGGGGGGGGAGGAGGGGGGGAGGGGGGTGGGTTCGGGTGAACACAGACAGACAGGCTGGCAGGCTTTTGAAAGGAGAGTGGATAATTGTGCTGCCCAGACTCTGCTTTGACCCCGCATTGAAATGGGTTTTTATTAACAGTTTATGGCCAGTTTTTGGTGAAAAATTAGCTTGTATTTTGTGCAGCCTGTACTTATATTAGGATACAGATCTTTTCTAGTAACTGCAGGTGTATTTGATAGGTTCAAAAATCATCTTTTATTATCTGTACACGATTTAATTAGGTTTTTTTTCACTTTGGCGCAGCTCAGTTTTGTTCAAAGACCCACTTTGTTCTTACAATAGGATACAGAACTTTTCTAGTCACCGCTGGTGTATTTTATAGGTGCAAAAACCACGTTTTATTATCCATACACAATTTAATTATGTGTTTTTCACTTTGGCGCAGTCCAGCTTTGTTCAAAGACCCATTTTTTACTTACAATAGGATACAGAACTTTTCTAGTCACTGCAGGTGTATTTATAGGTGCAAAAACCACCTTTTATTATCCGTATACATTTCAAATAGGTGTTTTTTTTACTTTGGTGCGGCCCAGTTTTGTTCATAGAGCCACCTTGTACTTAAATTTGAATACAGCAATTTTGTAGTCACCGCAGGTGTATTTATAGGTGCAAAATACACCGTTTGTTATCCGTATAATTTTTAAATAGCTGTATTGCACGTGGTGCGGCCTTAGTTTTTTTTCAAATAGCCACGTTGTACGTCAATTCTGATAGAAAAATTTTCTAGCAACTGTTCTCGTTTGTCATTGCTGCAAAAAACGCAATTTCTCATCCGTGTAACTTCTGAATAGTTTTATTGCGCTCGTTGAATCTCGTTTGGCGCAGATAGCGCACTTGTATGATATTTTGTTGACAACTATCAATTCCTAGTCCTACTGGGCAGTTGTAAATCCCTGGGACTGAAGGAAGAACACTGTTGATTTTGTCTTACGGTTCTTCCATCAGACCGAATTTAACAGGTATTCGCTAGAAACATTTCAGTTTCTAATCCTAGTTGGCTGTAGGAAATTAGAGGGATTTAAGAATAGCTGTGATTTGCCGTCTTTTAATAAGAGACTGTCAAAAACTCTTCCATACCTTCTTAAATTTTTATCTTTCTGAACATGGAGCGAAATGCAGGTGGTAAGCGAGCAAAGAGGGGGTAGGACATGGAGGTAGTAGGTACGAGAGAAGGTGCTCCTTCCAGTGCTGGCGACAAAACGCATGCCAGCGGATCGTCGGTTGCAAGACCGTCAGGGCCCTGTGAATCTCAGTAACGCACAGTGTCGCCAATCTGTTCTTCAGTGGTTAATGCAACCTGCATCCAGCACAATTGTCAAAAGTGGCTCAAGGGTCATGTTTTGAATTTTTGGGGGCATTTTGCTGTGAAATGCAGCTATACTACAGGTCCTATTCTAAAAAATGTGGTTTCTAACAGACATTTGTTCTTCACAATTGTCAAAAGTGGCTCAAGGGTGATGGTGCTGTCAGAAACAGGAATAGGTAGGACACTGTTAATGGACACATATTGCAAAATGACTTGTTTTTGCAAGATCTTTAAAATAGCTAGCAATTCCTGTAGTGAGACAACCCATTTAATACAATTTAAAAAAAAGAGAAACAAAGACGTGGTGGGATTCCATCCTATTTTAAAAATGTGTTTTCTAGAATTAAACTACTAAAAAACTTGCATGTACAAAATAGCTGATACAAATATTCCTCTGAATTGTACAAGGGAGGTACAGGAAGACTTGAACAGATGTAGGTTACCCAGGACAGGTATAGTCAATGTCCAGTTCAACTAAAATGGTGGTTGAAAGACTCCTTTTCCCGGCACTTTTTAATCTGTGGGTCAGACAGGTTTAATGGTCATACTGTGGTACAGAACAGGTATAGTCATATGTCCAGTTCAACTAAAATGGTGGTTCTTAGACGCCTTTTCCCAGCACTTGTTAATCTGTGGGATAGACATGTTTAATGGTCATACTGCGGTCCAGGACAGGCATAGTCAATGTCCAGTTCAACTAAAATGGTGGTTGAAAGACTCCTTTTTCCGGCACTTTTTAATCTGTGGGTCAGACAGGTTTAATGGTCATACTGCGGTATAGGACAGATATAGTTAATGTCCAGTTCAACTAAAATGATGGTTAAAAGACTCCTTTTTCCGGCACTTTTTAAATCTGGGGGTCAGATAGGTTTAAGGGTCATGCTGCGTTCCAGGACAGGGATAGTCAATGTCCAGTTCAAGTAAAATGATGGTTCAAATAATACTGCCTTCTGGCACTTTTTAATTTGTGGGTCATGCAGGTTTAAGGGTCATGCTGTGGTACAAGACAGGGATAGTGAATGGTCTGTGATTTTGTTTCTGTGGATTTTATAACCTAATTGTCTTGCCTAAGATGTAGCACATATCCATTTGACTGTTGTGGATGTTAATTCCAGCTTCTCCAGCCCTGTTTTGGTGTAAGAATGAAGGTGTTTTTCCTCTCCAATAGACTTTAATGGTCATCGGCGATAATTTATTATCGACTATCGGAAATCGTCTTAATAAATGACGATATCGACTATCGACCCGATGACGATAGTCAACAACACAAAACAAAACAAAAACAGTCCAGCGGAGAACATTCTCAAGGGTGAAAAAATGGTTCCAAAAATGTATTTATGAAAGGCGATTTTAAGATCCACATAGAATCATGCAAGTCGCAGTCCCCCGCTCCCGCCCAGACCCCGGTCACACGGCGTAATTGTGGGGCGTGATTACGCCCTGCAAATACACTGTGTGAACCTAGCCTAATGTGCCTGATCTCGGGGGGGCGGGACGCACTAGAACCGTAGTGGAGCTACATATTTATAGCTTCGCAATGGCATTTCTAGGCGCATTACAGCTGGAACAGGTATACCACTTTCAAAATGGTATACCTGAGTCCGAATGCGCCTGATTTATGACCCGCTTTGGAGAAGGTTCATAAATCAGGCGCGTTCTATGCTATTATTATGCGCATGAAGTTTGGCGTTCACATGCCAAACTTCATGCATGTCGCCCTAAATATTCACTTAGGACAGATTGATTCATGCCTTATGGGTTCCAAGCCTTTACCAGTAGGGGAAGCTAAGCTTACAAATCTCTTATCAAAATCTTTCCCCATCCTTGGTTGAACACAGGTCTTTTTTCAACCGTACTAACTATGTAACGACCCCTGGGATCCAACATCTAATAGACATATACCACAAATTGCATTCAGTCCTATTTTTTTGCCTTTTGCTTCACTGAAGAATTCACTAAGTAAATCTTCTTTCACACAGGTGCACACTTGTGATTTACCCACAATCACCCTGCATTCACAATTTGTGAGATCATGTTGCTAACCCTCTAGTTCCTGTACTAAGCACTTTGGTAAATGCGAAATTCTCCTTCTTATACTTGCGGAAGTCAGTAATCTGCATAATTACCGCCCTGCATAAAATATCCTATACTAAAATGGCAGCTAGGTGTATTATAGTAATTCATAAATCCATTTAAACATAATTATTGCAAGTATAATATGTATAATTACTGAAGTATACCTTACATGTAAGCTAGTTTTTAAGATATTCACTTAAAGTATTTTATGCAGTATTGATATACATCTGCAAAATGTAAGCTTGTGTTCTCTAAGAGTACGTCCACACGACGAGTAAAATTTACTCAACAGACTCTGCTGTTGAAAACCACATAATTCGCTAAGTTTTCAACAAGTATTTCACATTATTATTGCATGTGGATTTAGAATAATTTTTCTACTTGTAGTTTACAGTCAAAAAACAGTTCCATTCATTTCTATGTGACTTTGGACAGGAATCCATGTTAAAAGCCACAGACAAATGTTTTGCCGGTGTTTTACACAAGGTTTTTAGCCATCTCCGTTGACATCACGTTGTCTTAACTACAATGATTATTTTCTATTAAGGTCAATGGGAATCGCTTACTCTTAGGTTTTAGAAGAATATTTTTAAATTGGAGTCTGAGTGGATTCCGACTTGAAATACGTGTCGTGTGGTCAGAGCCTAAGACTGGGTTCGCAAGTTGTGTTCTTTTTATGTTTAGATGCGCTTCTAAAATGTATTAAAAAAATGAATGCAGCAAAAATGCTGTAAAACCGCATGTGTTTTTTTTCATTAATAGGATAAAGATTTCACAAAAAGTTATTTTTTTTGCAAAGTGAGTACACTCCTCACATTTTTGTAAGTATTATATTATATCTTTTCATGGAATAACACTGACGACATGATAGTTTGATTCAATGTAAAGTAGACAGTGTACAGCTTGTATAACTGTAAATTTGGGGTGCCCTCAAAATAACTCAACACATACCCATCAATGTTTAAATCACTGGCAGAAAAAGTGAGCACACACCTAAGTGAAAATGGACAGATTGTGCCCAAAGTATAAATATTTTTTGTGGGCAATATCATTTTCCTGCACTGCCTTGGGCATGGAGTTCACTAGAGCTTCACAGGTTGCAGCCACTGGAATCCTCTTTCACTCCTCCATTATGACATCACAGAGCTGGTGGATGTTACAGACCTCCACCTTCCATTTGAGATGCTCAATAGAGTTTAGGTCTAGAGACATGATTGACCATCTTAAAGGTGTGTTTGGGGTCATTATGATGTCGGAATATTGCTCTGTGACCCAGTTTCCAAATGGAGGGGATCATGCTCTGTTTCAGGATATCACAGTACATGTTGGCATTCATGGTTCCCTCAATGAACTGTAGCCCCCGCACAGCATCATGCAGCCCCAAACCATGCCTGAATGTAAACAATATTTACTATTTTGCCATAGGCAAACTTGAACTCTGTCAGTTCTCTATCTGTTAAACACTAAAACGTAACTTTTATTATATCTAATTAAACCCCTATACACACTATTTAAAAACCCGATCCTTTAAATCATATTTAACCCTTTTTGCTTTTGAAGAGGGAATAAATCCCTTTTCTTATCAAATTGGGGAACCCCACCAAAACAGGGGGGCCTATATCTAT